>OZ007597.1:46705368-47311825 GCA_963931845.1 Maratus michaelseni
TTGGAAAACAAGATTTGGCAAGTTATCACTGGCTAACATAAAAGTACCAATTTTTGTTAAAATCAAAATTGTGATTTTATTTATTTGAAATATTTAAAAGCAGTTGTATATATAGCACTCTTGTGTTGATTTGGTTATCCATATTTTTTAAATACCGTAATTTCGCGCGTATACGCCGCACCTCAGATGATTCGATTTCCTACCAGAATTTATTTGAAATGAAATGTGACTTATTTCTGCTTAACACGTATTTGACTTCTTGTTTTCAATAGAATTTCTGGTTTGAAAAAGACATAACTAAGATGCGGCGCATACATGCGAAATTACGGTACCTTTTAGGTCCAGAGTGGCCGATTTGTATCGCATCTTACTTATATATTTGTTTAAATCATCGATTTAAATAAAAAATACTTATGTATATATTTTTACAGTGTAATATTTTTATGAAAACCAGCTTTAAGATTTCTCCATTTGACTGGTGAAAACATATTTTACCATGAAGGATGATGCACTCAGTAAAGGAGCTTGAAAAAAAGTCTTAAATTTTTAAATTCTTATTTTTTTCTTCTTCCTCAGCTGCTGTTAGTAGAATATTTTTAATCTTCAAATTTGTTTAGTCAGCTCTTAGAAATAGATTGGGAAATAAAAAAGCATATGTTTTTGTTGAATTTGCTAAGATTGTGTTTTTATTTAAAACTAGGGCATCCAACCCAGGCTCCCAGGATAGAGAATATTTGTGAAAACCATTTTTTTTTAATTGAAAACTCTAATACATTTTTTACATTTAATATTTTATTTTTAGATTGCCCCCTAACAACACCAAAGAGCATTTTTATATGAAATATGTCAATTATATATTCAAATAAAATTTTGTAATTTATTAAAAGCGGTAATTTCGTATTGTACTCGTGCCAGATAGTAATATAGCTGAAAAAAATCGCAAAAATCGTTATCTACAGCAGTTTTTTTAATAATTCTGATAATTTCGCGATTTCAAGCATTTATTTCAATTACACGTCTGTTAAATTTGTATTTTATTTAATCTATTTTATTTACCGCTTAATGAAGTTTTAATTTCGTTACTGAATATTAGCTGGAAACCAATGCTGAACTTTTTATATTGTTTAAAGTGCAAATGGATTAATATTTTGTAACATTTTGCAAACGATAGAGATAGATTTAAAAAAAATGTTTGAAATTTAATTTAAATGCTATAATAAATGATTAAATTGATATACAGTTTTCAAACAAATTGCATTTGAAAGTAGATTTTTTTATCCCTACATAATGGCGTAAAATTTTAAAATATGCAATGTTTAGAAATTAAAAAAATTGCAGTAGCAAAAATCTCAAAACTGAAATTTCATCGTCAAGTGTTGCCATTCGCAAAATGACATCAGCATTATGCACGGACACGTTTGTCTGTTATAATATAGATAAATACTAAATAGGAATCTGCAGTTGTAATCTTTTCCTTTGTATTGGTACTCGAATTTTTACTTTTTTTTTTTCCTTCAGATATTCATCTAAAAATTTTAAAGAGAGAAAAATAATTTTGTTGGTGTGTTACTATTTTTTTTGCCACCAATTTATTTTCACTTATATGGTGAAAACGTAATTATGATGAACCAGATGTTTGGTTTTTGATAGGTTTCCATCTAACAAGGAAGGTCTCCATAAGCACATACTCAGAAAATTTTGAAAAAATTACAGAATATTCTTATGAGGATATATATGTTTATAAAAAAATTTGCTGCGGAACCTCGATATAACATCCGTAAAAAAAATATGAAAATTTCGTGTTTTGGTGATTTATCGCTGGGTTGGCGACACAATGAAATTTAAAAAACAACATGCATTTACGATAAATTCTCTTTTAGGAAAAAGTTTTCTACTCTTTATACTGAACTAGTTAAAGTAAGTTTGACTTAAATAATTTCACTTTTATAACTACGGTTTTGCCATATATATTTATATGTACATCTAAAAGAAAATTAATGATTGCATTCTACAGTTTAGAACAAAATTTGAATTGATTAAAATTGCTTTAAACTAAAAATTAATTGTGTGATTCTGAGCACTGTGAATTTGTCATCGATATTGTTAGTGCCGGAGACAACTAGAGAAAAGTCTTGTTGCCGTGGAAACAATGACTTATTCAAAGGCGAAATGTATAATGAAAGAGTGTTTAATCGGACATTTACTGTTAAAATACACTTAAAACTTAACCAGCCTTCAAAACTGTATAAAATTAAATAACTTCAGCAATAGTTAATTTGTATATGTATTACATAACTTTATAGAAAAAATAATAAACTATTTAATCGTTGAAGTTTAAATTCATAAAGATTTAAACACTCATTTAACCAGAAATTTTCAAATACATTAAAATCGCTTGCATTTGGCGACAAAAAAGTTTTGCTCGCCAAATCGCGTCTTTTTGCGTCAAATACTCGAAAGTATTTTATTTTCTTACAGATTTTCTGCTGGGATTCCGCAGCTAAATTTGACTGATCTCTTATTACGTACATGAGTAGCTTCATTAGCATTTTTTTCAAAATATTCTGAGTATGCAGTTTAAGGAGACTTTCCTTGTAAGTATTTCTTCTGTCAGGGCCATGAATTTTCTTCTTTAGGACAGGATTTTGTTATACTAATGTTCAATTTTCATTTTTATTAGCTCAGACTATCAAAGCCAGTGCCATTAATGTGCCTGCCCGTTCTGTATGTACGTAACGTGATAACTCTTGATAGAAATGTTTTGCTTCAAATTTTGCTTATAAGTTCATTGTGATAAGGCGCTTCCCTGATTAGTTTTGGGAGTTCATGGGTTAACTATAAAGGGGGGGGGGGCTGCGGGCAATTCCCCTCTTAATTTAGATAATTGGTTTTTTCATGCAGAATTGCTGATTAGCTTAAAATTTTGTATATAAGTTTATTGTGATCATGGAAGAATGAACTAACAGGAAGGAACATCAGGAGTTACTTTCGGTATTGTTTCGTCAGGGAATTCTGGGTAACGCGATTCCAGTAACCCGAAGCGTTTGGCGAATTTTTGGCGCTCATTTTCAGCCATGATTTTATCGGATCGCTACGCACTTCATCATTCTTTGTAGTTTTATATAATAAAATACTTTATTTTAAAAAAGATTTTTTTACTTCATTTTCAATTAAATATTATGGTGTGTTGAAGTCATTTACAAATTTTATTTTAACATCTTACTTGATTAATTTAACTTCTCCAAGACCAGAGTTGCATATATTCGCTTTCAAAAAGTACACATTTGGCTTTTTTTTTTTTTTTTTTTTTTTTTTTTTGGTACCAGTAATTCTGAAAATTAAAAAAGTTAAAAAATGTTTAGAATGAATCGCTAGAAAACATTAAAATACTTTAATCCACCGACCAGGTATGCGAAATGCGCTATCAATGACCTAAACAGCATACTGATTCTTGCGTCATCAAGGGTCAATCCAGACAAAATTTGGGGCCTATTTAGGGCCCCTTCACAAAAATAAATTTAATAAAATGGGTCCCTTCCCAAAATTCTTTTTAAAAAAATAGGCACTTTCACAAAATTCCATTTCATAAAAACTTACTATTTATTATTTATTTTTTTATTTATTATTCTTTGACTTTTAAAATGTATAATTTGTAAACAAACAAGGTCACCAGAGAGGAAAAACTTCAGCAAAAGTATTTAAAAAAGTTTTTGTTAATAAACGCTTGGTTCGAATTTAAGTAGCTGGATTTCGACTTTCATTACAAAATGTTATTTTTCACAAAAATATAATAAAATTTCACAAAAATAACCTTTACTTTTCACAAAATGGGCCCCAAGAAAAAAACCTGTATCGACCCCTTGTCATCAAAACAAAGCAATAACAACAAAAACAGAAGTATCGAGAGAGAGAGAAAAAAAAAAGCCAAACAGCGATAATCATGCCAGGCTATTGCCCCGCCTGCTTGCCCTGCCTGCAAGGTAGTAAAAAAAAAACCCAGGTAGTCAAAAATCTGTGGCAGCTTTCGCCAGAAACTCGTTTGTGTTGAGAGATAGGGGTTTTCCTTCCAGTAATCATTTCTAGTTCCATGATTGTGATAAGGTGCTTCCCTGATTAGTTTTGGGGGTTCATTGGTTAAGTATAAAGAAGGGGAATGGGGGGCTAATTTCCCCTTAATTTATTGTCAGTTTCTTTATTTTTCGAGGGGCATTATTCTTTGAAATAAGAGTATATTATACAATTAGTGTCTGTGAATAGCCTGAGAGCTCAATGCCATCAGTTTAACTAGGCACTTTTCTTTTTATTTGGTTTTGTGTTTATTTAAATGCCAGTGCTTTACAAGCTGATTTTAATAAATACAATAAAAGAACAACTTAAAAGGCTTGTCTGTCTTTTTGTATTTTTTCAGGTGCTAGTCAATTTCTTTTACCTTTGATATTAACTTTCAGAATGTTATGTCCCTGCAATTTACTAGAATTTCGTGAAGATTAGATTAAAAAAAAAAGTATTTAATTCATAGTTTATTATATGTAAAAGCATAACACATTTTAATTGGGAAAATAAATGGAATAATGAAAACTTAATTTGATAATCACAATAAATTTTATAATTTATCCGATTGTTTTGATTCTAGGGATTTTTGTCAACCCTGCGTAATTATTTTTTGTATATTTTCTTTGCAGAATTGGGTGGATGCATATAATTATATGTATCTTATGTCTGTATCTTTATCTCAGGGGTGCCCAGAGAGGGGTTTGGTGACGCAAAATGCGTCATACAATTTATTTTGGAGGGGGGGGGGTAATTTAGAGAAAAAGTACATTTTTGGGGGGATTTTTAAATTCTTAATTTTCCTTTTTTTTTTTTTTTCACACTATTAAATTTTTTTTTCAATTTTTTAATATAACTTTTAATTATTTTTCAATATACAATTTCCAGAAATGTTCCTGTTTTTTTCATTCTTTATATTCTAAATAAGGGCAATAAGAACCCATTTTGCATCTTATCTTGCTATCTTTGAAGGTGCGGTAATAAAAAAAAAAAAAAACTTGGAATACAGGTGGGAAAATGTTTAACACATGCTGAAAGGCAATTAGGACAACAAGATGTGATAAAAGGAATAGCTTTCCATAAATGGATTCTATATAAATTCCAGCACCTGGATTCTATATAAATTGTGTACATATTTTTATGGAAGCTTTATATTTTTTCTATAGATATATTATAGAAGCTCTGCAGACATTTCTATTGAACTTCTACAGATATTGCTATAGCTTTTGGTTAAACAAGCTAATAGAAAAACGGGCCATAATTCTATAGGATTCTATAATTCATTTTCTATAAATATATTTTATAGAATTCAATAAGAAATTTTTGTAAGGGTAGTATTGTATGTCATTAAAACATTAGGTAAACAACCTGTACAGGGAAAAATACTTCCAGCCACTAATTACTTTAGGGGGAAGGGAGGAATTAAAAAAAAAATTAGATTTTTTTGGGAGGTGGGAGGAGGATTAATTACTAGGTAATAAGACTGAAAAATTATAGTGTGAAAGAAAAACATATACAGAATACATTGGCTTACAATAGATTTAAGACTATGTTTTAATGGTACAGTGTCTGCCATTTTATAAGAATCGGTAATTGTAAGAGTATATTGTATGTTGTTAAAGCAGTATAAGGCAACAACTTGTACTGAAATAAATGCTTCAATCCACAGTTTATTTTAGGGGGGGGGGGTAATTTAGAGAATTTTTTGGGAGTGGTGGGGGGGGGGGATTAAACTGTATGACTAGGTAGTATAAAAAATAAGATTGGGAAATCTTAAGCATTACGATTTAATCTTAAATAAGGGCATATGTACGTAAATGTACATTTTTACATCAATCCAGAGAATGCCGAAAATTGCTTTAAAAAAAGGTGGAATTCCTCCTTTATGGAGGAACTCTTTCATGCCTGAAAAACATGTTTCCGAAAGGAACACTTGTGCTACCACGTTCCTCGATCTGTTCCTGCTCCATTCCACATTCATTCCACGGCTGTGCAATGATATCGAAAAACAGGTAACATGTTCCTTTTAAACTGCTCCTGTGACTTAGCTTTTCAACTCATAATAGTTTCCAAAAAATATTATCTCAGATATTTAAGTTGTGTTTGTTGATAATTTGAATTCTAATGTATCATTCTTTTTTAATTTCTGGTTATTTTAACTATATTTTTTTGACGTTTTTACATATTTTGGCCTTTTTTATATTTGATCGAGATGAAACAAACATCAATCACAATTTTTTTTTTTTAATTCTAGAATTTATTACAATTTATTTCCTTGATCAAATTTAAATTTCCTGTTTTACGTGATTTTTTTTTTTTTCCAGACAATGGTTGAGACAAGGTCTTTTCTTTAAAAAAGTCTACTTAGAATCTCTAAAACAATTCTTTCCATTCTTTCCATATTTAAAAATTATAAAGCATATTTCATATTTAGGCAAAATATTATAATTTAGTTTTTCATTCATGCAACCAAATATGTTAAAAAAAAAAAAATGCTTTAAATTTTGTCAGATACTTCTAAAGACATCTAGTCTTCTCCCTCAAAGAGAGGGAAAAATTTTTAATCAAGAGTTTAATAATTTTTCTGAATATGTGACAACTTTAGTGACTTTAAAATGGCATTTTTTAAACTTGTAGCTTGCATTTCTGAAAATTTTTTTTCCAACACAATAATGTATTTCAGATTGTTGTATCCTTTTATGCAAAATAATGACAAAATATGTTTTTCACATGTTAAACCCCATAGTCTGCGGAAAGAAAAAATGAAGTTTATTATTATTTTAATTTACTTCTATTTATAAAACACAGTGTAAACACATTGATAATTTGTGTTACTAATTAGGTGCAATAATTTAAATCACAGTTTTAAAACATCAAAACTATTAGATGTCAATACGTGAGCTTTCGGTTAACATTAGCCTTCCTCAGATGATTGTTTTCAAACGTTTATCAAATTTGTTTCACAGAATTGTTCCCCTTTCCATTTTTTCCAGAATATGTTTTTTATATTTGTTAACAGACAGTATGGTTTTTCCAAACATCGACCAATGGATAATTTCTTAATCGTTAGTCTTAGGCATATAGTTCCAATTGCAAAAATATTTAAAATTATCTAAATAATTATGTTGGACACAATTTGGATCAAAAAATGCAATTCTGATGAATAAGTTACAAAAATTAACTTTTTATACAGCCTACGGGTCCTATAAGTTATATTTTGTAAAACAATCCTGAAGCTCTGATATATCAAATGAAAAAAAATATTTTTGTACGACCAAAACTCACCATACGAGTTTAAAATTTGGAAATTTTTCGCTTTTAACATGGTGCCCGAAGTGATGTGTGGTTAGATCAAAATCGTACATTATTTTTGGCACCGTGATAAGTGCCAAATTTTTTCAAATTTGAAACTCAGTAACCTTTGGTCGTACTAAAATGATTGTTTTCCCCGCATGTCACAGCATGAGGATTGTTTCACTAAATATAACTCATAGGACCCAGGGACGTATCAAAAGTTAAGTTTTGTAACGTCTTCAAAAATGCATTTTTTGACCCAAACGGCGTATAACATAATCCTTCAGCTAATTTTAAATATTTTTGAAATTGAAATTGTTTATCAAAGACTAACGGTTCAGGAATCGTCTATTAGTGAATGCTTAGAAGGGACATATTTTTTATAATATGTGTAGAATTAAATTTTTGATTAAAATTTTTTTTTAAAGTTTATATTGTATTTATTTGTTATTCAATTATTTAAAAAGGAACCATTAAGTGTAATATATCGAGCTATCATATTGATCTGGAAAAACAAGTACTGCTTTGCAAGAGTAATCCTCATGTCCTTACAGAAAGCAAGGCACAAGCACTGATGTTGGGACGAATTTAAATTTTCATATACTCCGGTTAACGAGCAAATGAGCAAAATTGTAATGTTATTTTCTCTGTATTTTATCTTAAATTCTAAAAATAATTAATTTTTCTAATAATAAAAAAAAAATTGATGTATATGAATGTCATCATTAAGAGTATAAATCATTACTCCACTCATTAATATTGCATTATATTTTTAGAATTATACTAATTGAAATAATGCTTGTATTGCAGTGAAAACTGGAGCTTAGTGAATGTATTAACATGGGCTTGTCAGTCAGGACTTATGAATGTGGAAACGATCAGATTGCTAATAATAAAACATATATCTTCATTATTTATTATGCTGTTAAAACTTATTTCATGTTTGTGTGACAGTACGTAAGAATACTATTATTAAATTGTCAGTAGAATACATTTTACAATTGATGTTCTGTTTAGGGGGGGGGGGGGGGGGTCAATGTTAATGCATGAAGATTTTGAGGGGGAAATTTGTGTCATTGGGTTTGGGGGGGATGGTCACCACTGCTTTATCTATGTATTATATGTAATTATATGTAAGCGTATTTAACTCATTGTCTTTCCTTTTTTTAGGTATGCACGGGTGGAAAACGAAAAAAAGATGAAATAAGTGTAGATTGTCTAGACTTTGGCAGAAAAATTCTCCATACAGCATGGCATCCACAAGAAAATATAATTGCCGTAGCTGCAACAAATAATTTATACATATTTCAAGAAAAATTGTAGTGCAGGTGTGTAAGCATTATTTTTATTGTTATAAATGGGGCTAAAAGTAAAAATTAAATATTAATCTAGTGTTTAGGTGCATAATTTCAAATATATTTCATATTTTTCAGTATTTCTTGATAGTATGTAAATGTGAAAGTTTTCACTTTAAAAAACAAATGTTATATAAGTCAATTTAAGCAAACAAAATGAGAATGGACTTATTTGAAGAATTTGCTTTTATGGAACAGAATTTTATGAAGGAATCAATTTTTTGAATTGGAAATTTTTAAAGAGTAATTTTATGTAACATCCTCTTATTAAATGGAATTTTGTGAAGGGGCACTAAATGGGACATAATTTTTGCCCGTATTGATCCATGTTTATTATGAAATAAAGAATCCCAATAAAAAATAATTTCGCATGTTTATTTAAACCTCTGAAAACATTCCTAAAGACAACCCAGTTTGAAGAAAGTGACATGTTGTTCAGCCAATGAATATGTAATTGAACATTTATTAAAGAGTATTTGACTTTTAAATTTATGGTAATTATACTTTTTGCACTGATACACATCCACAGCCAATCTAGATTTATTCCTAAAAAAACTGCATTTGGTCTTTTAAACAAAAATTGCTAAGGTTTGGTACAGCATTTCAGCTTATCCTGCTACAATATTGCTAAATGCTGCTAGAAAACTGTACTTCATTATTTTCATCCTTGCCCTTGTCTAAATATATATATTTTTTCTTCCTGAAAATTTTTCATTTAAAAAAATGTAGTTTTTGTTATGAACTTTTCTATTTCTATTAAAACTTACAACTAAATATTTAAAATAGTGTGTCAGAATCAGATGCCACCAAAAAAAGTTTTATTTTATTTTATTTTTTAAAGAGGTCACTGGAGATTAACAATAAATTACAATAATTTCTAAAAGAAATTTAAAAAAATGCTCTATTCCTTCCCTTTAAAAAAAAAAAAAAAAAAAAAGTTTTTTTTTTCTTTTTATAAGGGTAAATGAAAAAGTAAGTTACACTGGAGTAAAAAGAATACAAAATAAAAATGTATATTTTATGCAGTTTTATTAAAGAACTTAAGTATAACTTAACTTTTGGTATTGTTTTTTTAACCAGTTAAGAGATTTATTGTAAAGCACAATAAGATTATCTGTAGAACTGAAATAGCTACTATTATCATAATAATAGTTATCTGTTGCACTGAACATCCCAGTGTTACATAACCTATTCAATACAAATAGTTTCACTTGTATTGGCAATATCTTGATTTTAATGCATCAAGTGTCTCGAATAAACTGCTAGATTATGGCTTCGTGAACTCTGTGTCATCCTCAAAATTATTCGTATCACTTGACAATTGCAGAGGGATATATCACATGCTTGCCTTAAAAAAAGAACAATGTTTTATAGATGTTTGTGATATTTAACCCTTTGAGTGTCTGGGGGCTTTCCTGCATTTTGATAAAAATGTTTATAACACTCATATTCATTTTAATATTCTTTCACGGTTTGGTGTTACGATACCTTTCATATATCTTCAATAATTATTAAAATATTTCTTATATATATATATATAATTTTTTTTTTCTATAGTCAAGATGTGCCATTACAAACCACTCATGAAATACATATGCATGAATAGTACAGATTATTATTATTATTATTTTTTTTTTTTTTGGAAGAACTTTCTCCTTACCAAATGAATTTGCTTCTACTGCAATAAGTTGCCAACTAACACTAAGTGTAACTTACCTTTTCAGTCGCATTCATATTTAAAGAGAAATTATATGTGAATTGTAATAATAATTAGAATTTTAATCTGATTGTTTTACTTTTAGATTTTAAGAATTAAAAAAAAATAAACTCTCATCATGGTTTGGAACAGCAGAAGCTACAGAAACTTCTGTGTGTCCTCTCTGAATGAAGGCTGTAGCAGGTGTGCTCTGCTCAGTACTAGTGCCACAAACAAATGCAAACTAATTGCATCCTCTATGCTTTCTCAAGCATATTTCCTCTTGATTGTAACCAGAGTGTGTATGCCAAGAATTTGGAAAAGCAAATCAACCAGTTGCTCATCCCAGCTCTAAAACATTTGTTTTATCTGTACTCTGTTGTTCATTTTACTCCGCTGTACCATTTCATTTTATTGCCTTTTCACCACAGATGCAAAATGCCCCGTTGCTTGTGATCACCATCTGTACATTAAAAGATGTGTGGCACCAGAGGCCTCGTTGATATCTGATTCATTTAAAAAGACTTGTATATAAGATAGTAGGCAGCATCGTGCTGTATATTTTTGCTGCAATCCGACAGAAGATACATTTTTCGTTGCATGCTTCAAGACCTCAACTCTGTAAGAAAATTACAAATTTTCAATTGTATAAAATCTTTTTTATTAAATAATAAATTAAAAATTTCCTGTGTATCATGAATTTAAATTGCTTGTAATTTTTCTTCCATTTTTTTTTCCCTTTTTAAATTCAGAATTTTGATGACATTCTTGAGGTCTTCTTGGTGTATGCATTTCTGTGCATCTTTATTTAAAATATTGAACATTATTCATTATCGTTTTTGAACTGCATAGCATTGAGCAGCTTTTACAATTGTTGATTTTTTTCTTTCCTGAAATTGTAATGTATTATTGTAGTCATTTTTTAGCAATATGTATGTATTTGAATCTCAGACTAAAAATTACGTCACTTTCATTCTGGGAATGATTTTTAACTCACCATATTTACCTTTCAATATTTTATGTTAAGATAAAATTTTATTTTCATTTTTTTTATGTGTTTTCACATTTTTAGTCTCAGGAATGTTACCCTTTATGTAAATAATTTACCTTTTACGATTGTTAGATTCTTGCCACATTATTGAAAAAAATATGCACTCATTAATATCTGTTACATAATTTTGGGAGTAAAAAAAAGAAAAAGAATTAAAACACATGCAAGATCAAATCAGAATGTATTCAAATATGTTTTGGAACATTTTTAAAAGAAATGAATTTTTATGTTGCTTGTCAGACAGGTAAAAGAAAAATGTTTTAATGATTTTCAGATTTTGCTCTTAAATTACTTGTAACTTGTTGTTCAATGCTATGGGCTACAATTTTATTTTAATGTTATACAAGTTTTGTTCATGTTTATATTAATTCTGTTTTATTTATTTAAAAAGTCACTCAATGGAAATAAAGATTGGAAGATACCCACGATGTAAAACTAATAACAAATGTACTGACAATCATACTTATCAATGTGTATTATCCCCTCCTTTCTCCTTGAAATTATTTGATAAAAGTTGTTTCTGTAACTTATGTCGGAAGGTTAATTTTTATACATTTAAAAAGAGAACCTATAATATTTTCAAAGTATTGATATAAAAAAAAAAATTCTAACTTTTTTTCTTTCTCTTTACAAAAGTTATCTGCGTTTGCAAAACCAATAAATCTGATGTGTTTTATATATGTTTTCAATCTTTATTTTCTTTGTTTTAATTAAAATCTGGGGTAAATTTTAATTTCCTTTTGTATATCCCAGTTTGCAGTAAAATGGTGCAAATATTTTAATTTTGTAATGACATTTGAAAAGAAAAAAAAAATCAATAATAAAAAATCACTATTTTTATAGAATGCATCTTCAATATTTTGTAGCACTTGATTCATACCAGACTGAAATGAGTACCTGAACAGGGTTGCCATGTGTAAAAGCCAGCCCTACCCAGGGAATTCCAAAATTGTGGTAAAAAGGAAAGGTTTTTTTTTTTAAATTATTAATTCGGAACTTACAGTGAACTTTTAATTTGTAAAGTTTCTTCAGCCAAATGATTTTCTCCTTTTTTTTTTTTCCTTACGTGTTGCATTAAAAAAAAATTGTCATACAGAAGTTATTAAACCGTTAGTTTTAGAGGTAAAGTGCCAGTTGTAAAAATGTTAATCCCCATCATACATAGCCCTGTCCTATAAGTTATATTTGGAAAAACATCCTTCATGCTCTAATAAATTAAACAAGAAAAAGAAAAAACAATAGTTTCTATGCAACCAAAACGTGTCATGTTATGATATTTTAAACTTTATGAATTTTCAGGTATTAAAAAATATGTTTTTAATGCCAGAAAGTGCTCAATTTTCATAAAATTTGAGATATCTTGGTAAAAAAAAAAAAGTAATTTTTTTTTTGTTTTACTTAGAGCTTGGAAATCAATTTTGAAATAACTTCCAGGGAATGTATAAAAATTTTAATTTCACAACTTAAAAAAATAACATAAATAGCTTTTAAATTATAGAGACCATTTAAAACATGTTTGCAATTGTAACTTCACCTCTGAAACTAATGATTTGGGAATGACCTATTAAAGGAAGGACACTTGTATGTGCATTTTATACAAGAATAACACATTTTTTTCATAACAGGATTTGAATGGCAACCCTGCTAGAGTGTTTTTGACCATATTCATTATTAATCTAAACTAGTAATGAAATGCTGTTTCAAATAGGTTATTGCTAGTTCAAATTATTAATGAATGATGTTAGTACTCTACTTCCATTTTTCTTAACAAATCAAATTATCTTAACTTTAAAAAAGAAAATGAGTAGATGATTAATTTTCTTTACTTAAAATTTTGTATTATATTTTTATAGCTCAGATTAAAAACTCAAGAATCAAATAAATCTTATCTAAATGTCTGAAGGGATCATTTTCTTGACTTTTTAAAAGTTCAATTATTTTGAATTTTTTTTTGTGGAAGTATGATTTTATTTGCTATATAAAATATAATTTTCTCTGCAAGAACTGAACAATGGTCACAACTTAGTTCTGTATAATACCATTTTAATTTATAGAATTTTCTTTTATATCTGGGTTATCTTGTCATAAGTAGTCAACTAAATATTAAAATTGTACCCAACTTAAAAATTTTTTGTAGTAACACCATAATTTTATTGCATATTTAAGTTCAGCATCCAAAAAACTTAACAGTACAAATTTTTACCAGTTTTCACCAAATGATAACTTAGTGAGATATAAATTATTGAAAAATAAACCAATAAGTGTTAAGAGAGATGCATATTGTTACACATTGTTAAACAATACAGATTTTATTCACAAAAGAACTAGTTTGCTTCTGAACTAGTTTATTTTATACTAGCTAACCAGCCCGTCGTTGACCGGGCCCGAGATAATAACAATCTGTTCTATACAAATATGACTGAAATCTGTAATGCTGTCGAATGAGCCAAACCCCATCATGATCGGGGCCCATAGAACCAGAGATAGTCCTGTAATTCCACTGCCAGGGGGCGCAATCTGTTCTGGAAGAAGCCTTTTCAGAACACTCGACCCAACCAAATTTCCAACTAGAATTGAAATTTAATGGGTAAACATTGCCAAAATAGTGGAAATCGCGAAAGTGGGTTACGCAAACAATTGGTTTCGAAAGGGTTAATGTAGATATTTTAGGTAGCTTTCAATACAAAAAAGTATAAAGCTACCTATTGCAGCCGTTCGGAGGAAAGTAGTTCCAGAAAATTTCGATATATTTTCACTGATCCAGACCCCAAAACCACCCTCCATTCAAATGTTGATTTATATATATATATATATATATGTAAGGAATTTTCCGGGGACGACTTGGGAGACTAATACTTTACAGAAACATACAAATAAGTTGCACTCGGGACCTCTGGACAGATCGAACTCGTTTATTGAAGCATTTCTTCGTACAGACATCTTGGCGCGTTCAGTCGGAGGTCCCGCGAGCCATTTACGTTAAATTTTGAGATCTACATGGCCGAGGGTTTGGCTGACCGCTCAAATGTGCCAAAAAAACCGTCTTCTTCGACCTTACATGAGGTTTTAATCAGAATTTAGGATATTTTCCAGCAGAGGGAGAAAGAGTCAAATTGGGAGGATCATTTATTTTAATTGGTCAATTAGCTTTTGACTGATGTCTGGGGTCTTATGCCGACACCAAGGCTTGGCCGTGCCTGGGAGCCGCACCCTACAGACGGCTGCAAGAAATGCAAACTCATCACTTTTAAAACTTAAAGAGATGTCGAACTTGATAGATGAAAGTAATATTTGTGAGGCTGAGAAACAAAGATCACAGGGGCAGATTAGATTTATAAGTTAGAAAAAATGTTTTGAGATTTTAAATTTAAATTTTGCATTTTGAAAAGGGTTTATTTTTATCCTTTCACATCCCCCCCCCCCCCTCCAAGATGAGATCCACCAGATTTGCCTGCAAAACTGGGGGAGCTCACCCGGAAAACCGAGAATGCCAAAGTGAGTTAAAAAGAAGTGTTTAATTGAGTGAGGCTTCAAAATAAGTTAATGTTAAAGTTAAATATACAACTAAGATTGTTAAAAAGTGAGGGCTGAATTTTGCTGCTGGAAAAATATTAAAAGTTCACATTTTGACGCGTAAAAATTAAGGAAAAATGAAAGATTTTATGTTTTTATGCTAAAAAGTTTTAAATTTGGGATATGGCTCTCGGGACAATCTGACCGAACTTTACATTAAAAACTTGAAAAATATAATAATTATACCACAAAACATACGAAATCTATGAAAACAATAATACAGTAATATTAACACAAGGAATATATGAAAAAAAAATACAATAATAAAATAATATTGTTTTAAAGTTTTGTGGCCATAATTGTGTGGCTTAAAAGTCTCTGGACATTTTTGTGCTATTTTTTTCAAGTCCTTACAGCACAAAATTTCAAAATATTTTATAAAAAAAATATATAGTTCTGTGGAAATTATAACTTTATGGCAAAAAGTGTAAAAATTAAATATAAAAAATAGTTATGTAAAAATATATAAACATATGGTATCAATATAATAAAATAATATTAATAAACGTAAGAAATTGATGTGAAAAATATATGTTCCTTATATGTAAAATATTCACATTAGACAAATACTTGAAAATATTAAATTATGAAAAAGTAACTTGTAATTATTTATACTATACATTTTTTCAAAACGTGAAAATATTAAAATTGCAGTAATGTAAAATTATTAAAATTGAAAGCTTATGTAAATATTTAAAAATAATGGAATATACTGTAAAAATGGACAAAACAGATGTGGACATAACAAGTGTAAGATATAGAGTTTATTTACAGGGACTACTGGTTAGGTAAGTAGTTTTATTTGTATCCTAAACCTTTGGAGGTTTTAGCAGATCCTAAACCTCGGGGAGGTTTTAGCAAAAATTTAAAAAAAAAAAAAAAAATTGAGCATGATGTTTCTATTTTGGGTGAAGATGTAGATGCAATTTAATTGTAAGCAATGGAATTTACTGTTTTGCAGACTGAGGTGTATTTGTTTTCCCCAGTGGCATCAATAAATCTGAGCAGCAATATAATAAATTAGAACTACATCTCCCTGTTAGCTCAAAAAAAAAAAAAAAAAAAAAAAAAATTCCTGCTCTAGACAAGTATAACTCACAGAATACTTTTCCTTTAAGATTAAGGCCAGAATGCTCAGAGTTTTCCTTGCTAGATTTTACGCAAATAGCAAAAACTTTTTTATTTTTAAGGGTTTTACTACTGGCAAAGGAAAAATTAATTAATAAAACAAAAAATAATAAACCTGGTATGAATAAAAAAGGACAGTGTTTTAGAAGTGCATGGCAACCTGATGATAATTCTGTTTACTAATGGATCTATTCTTACAAAAATATCAGCAGTCGCCACATTTGCACATGTACATCACTGAATCCTCTTTGATTGCATAGGAGTGTTTTTGGTTGGAGTTTAACCAACTCAAAAATTTTAAAAAAAATGTGGGCTTAAAGATTTAATGGAATGGAACCATGGTCATCTTTAAAAATTGAATGGGTGGATTTAGACACTATTGGACTTACCACGGTAAAAGTGGATTCACCAAGGTCATGCCTAAACCGATTGGTTAATAAATTGAATTTATTTTGAATATTTAAAATGGTAAGGACGGGGCCTTCCAAATTTTTCTTTAAAAACTGGTTGGGGTTTAACAAACACATGGGGGTCGTTTAGAGAATGATGGCGTGTGACATTTTAATTAAAAAAGTGCTAGAAATAATAAAATTGCACAAGAGGAAATGGCAAAAATAATAATTTAGCATCTAAAAATACGGAATAAATGTACAGAAAAACACAACATTAATACTTACTTACATGATATATTTTTAAAAATACTGGCAATCTGATTGGTATCTCCAACAGTTCAATAAAAATATATTTTCATATAAAAAGAAATGAACTGTAATAATGAATACGTACAATAGGTAATAATTAAACACACACAAAATCTAAAAATAATAATAATAATATATTTACAAATTAAAAAAAAATTCACCTGGAAAAATTGGGTAAAAACTTGATGAAAAATACTTGGAGAATAAAATGATGAAACGCTGAACGATAACTGCGTAAATGTATCATTTCATAGCTTTATAGCTATTTTCTGTTCTGTTTCACTCTTATATGGAAAAAGTTGTAAAAATAAACAAAAAGGTTGTCTGTTTAAATCTTTTTACTGGAAAGCATTTATAAAAGTAACTAGTTCAACCCATTTATTTATAATACCATAAACATTAAATTCAACTGCATTTATTTTTTGGTGATCGCACGTATGCTTCACCTCATGAAAAAGAAAAGAAACTACTGTTATCAAAACTTATCACAATTTTAATGTGCATAGCTGGTCATTTCCAAATTTCCTATAATTTTAATAACTTAAAAAAGTTCACTTAAATACTTATCTGCTAATCTTATACATCCTATCGGTTTAGCTAATCTACTAATCTTATACTTATCTGCTAATTAGATGCTAATGCTATCTAATATACTTAAAAAGGTTCACTTTACAAGAAAAAATAAAGCTAATAAATTTTTAAAATAATAAATTTAAATTTGCTTAAAAATTATAAAATCCCTTTAACACATTTTAGAAAAATCTTCTTTTGAACTTTCAAAAACTACACATTGATAACAGCATTTTTTTTTTTTTTTTTTTTTTAACTTTTGATATTTCCAGGAATAACTTTAATATTAATTCTTTAAGCAAATAAATAAAGTAAAATATTGCTTATTTAACAAAATTGATTTTTAATAACACCTTTTCATAATAGAAATAACGTAAAAGAAATCTGTATTGTGGATTAATTACTTTTAATACAAAAACTTTTTAAAATATTTAAAAAAATTAAGCTTCAATAAAAAAAAATTTCATACTTTCAAACACTAAAATGAAGAAATTAAAAAGAATGTAATGAAGCTTTATATTTTTTTTTTCTACAAAACCATTAAGACGGAAATTTTAATAGCAATAAAACTTACCTGTGGATTAAAATATCCAATTTGCTTTAACACATACAAAATAATAATAATAATAATAATGAAATTAAAATAAAACAGTGTTTTTTCTGACCCAGATCATTATCGTTATTTGTTCACTAAAGGTACATAAATAACATTTTCCGGTGGTCATTTCAGTGCATCATGAATCACTTTAGTTTAACGTGCTCAACTGAAAGAAAAGAAAAACTTTAAAAATAAATGAACACTGAATGTTTTTTCCTTTTCTTACTCAGTTCTAACCACAAAAATTTAAAGTCGGGATCGCACAGATAGCGAAGGACACAGATAAATATTTCAGTTCTGTATCAGAGTTTGCGTGATCTTGAAAATCAGCTGTCTCTTTGACCTACATATGTTGAGGTTATAAAAGAGTTTTTCGAAAGATTCAGTTTGATCTTCAGTGAGTCTAAAGTTAATAAATTGATGCGGTTTGCACATAGATAAGTTTCTTTTTGACGATAACAGAGTGAGGAAAAAAAAAAAAAAGTTTCTTGGTTGATGACCGGAAATATAGCAAATAAATTTCAGCATAAAGGATGTTTATTTTCGGTTTTTCTCAGATGATCACGAAAATTATTTGAATGTTATCTGGCGAGTAAGCACACTAAGTAAAATAATTTGATGTTGGAGAAAAAAAAAAGTTCTTTTTTACCGGCCATCGGGGGGAAAAGTATTTTTCTTTTCTAGGTGACTATAGTCAACTTTTATACACAATAAAAGTTCATGATGGTAAAATGCACTTTCTTGAAAGACTAATCGAAGTCTCATTAATTGCTGGCAATCTTTTGAGATTGTTCGTGGGCCGATTGCACTGACACAACACAGATACTATTTTTAATTTTCATGGCACAAGTGGAATTTTTTATTTTTCAAGTTCTTTTATCAAGTTCTGGAAGAAAGGCTGGGATTTTCCCGAAGTAGGCGACCGTCATGCCGACTTTATAAAATGTAAGGAATTTTCCGGGGATGACTTGGGAGACTAATACTTTACAGAAACATACAAATAAGTTGCACTCGGGACCTCTGGACAGATCGAACTCGTTTATTGAAGCATTTCTTCGTACAGACATCTTGGCGCGTTCAGTCGGAGGTCCCGCGAGCCATTTACGTTAAATTTTGAGATCTACATGGCCGAGGGTTTGGCTGACCGCTCAAATGTGCCAAAAAACCGTCTTCTTCGACCTTACATGAGGTTTTAATCAGAATTTAGGATAATTTCCAGCAGAGGGAGAAAGAGTCAAATTGGGAGGATCATTTATTTTAATTGGTCAATTAGCTTTTGACTGATGTCTGGGGTCTTATGCCGACACCAAGGCTTGGCCGTGCCTGGGAGCCGCACCCTACAGACGGCTGCAAGAAATGCAAACTCATCACTTTTAAAACTTAAAGAGATGTCGAACTTGATAGATGAAAGTAATATTTGTGAGGCTGAGAAACAAAGATCACAGGGGCAGATTAGATTTAAGCATTAGATTTATAAGTTAGAAAAAATGTTTTGAGATTTTAAATTTAAATTTTGCATTTTGAAAAGGGTTTATTTTTATCCTTTCATATATATATATATCTATATCTGACCTATGTCATACGATAACGCTCGTATTTATAAATCAATTTTGATGAAACTAGGGTTGGGCAATTTGCCGGCAAAATGGTATTTTTGCCAGGACAGTGGCAAAAACTGGTAAAAACCGGCAAAAATTGGCAAAAACTGGCAAAAAGGCTAGATTTAATAAACATATTAAAAAAACATAATTTTGTATATATTATAATTGAGACTTAAATCAGAATATTAATTAGATGTTTCATTAATATTAATTTGATTAATTAAAATAATTTTCACTGGTAATATGAATAAAAAAATATCAATAATCAATCATAATCAATTTTGCAGATAAATTTGTGATGGTGACAGGTAAAAACTTTTTACTTTTCTCAAATTAATGTAGTAACGTTGCCTTTAAAATTAATATATATTAAAAAAAAAATAAATTAATCAACAGTTTCTACATTTAAAAAATCTATAATAAAAAACAATATTGATGCATAAACATTTGCCAAATCAATCTTCATTTTATCTTTATTTGAGCCTCTAGGTATAACTTTTACAAATACTTTATAGAAGTAAACGGTAGTACTTGATTATCCCGTCGACCAATTTCGCCAAATTAAACAAATCGCCAAACTATTCACCAAATTATAAAAATGAAAAAATATTGCCCTTCTAAAATTTTAAGTTAGGAAAATGAATTTTAATTAAAAAAAAAATCTCTAAATATAATAGCGTTACTTTAATGATAAAGTTCACTCATGGTCATGACGTAACGACATAGCAAATATAAAATTTGATTTATCCGGATTATTTCAGACAAAATAATACTAAGAACAGTTTACGTGTTTAAATGCAGAATTATTAAATTAAACCATAAGCAAACAGATATTTTTAAGATATTGAATTTGTTAATTAAATGTAAGTATTTTAAATGTAATAATCGAATTTATTAAGAAACATAATAAATATCATGATAACAGAAGATTGTAAAGAATTCGATCCTCTTTATTTAGTCAAAAAACATAGAAAAAAACCTATAAAATGTATGTAAACATTAGATATAGGCTTGAAGGAAATATAGAAAAATAAAAATATTTGATGGACAAAAATTTGAGACGGCAGTTGAAACTAATCTGTTATATTTTTTTTCTTTTAATATCATGAGATAATCATTTATTGACATAATTTTCATTTTAAATAAGAAACAAATTAGTAAAAGCTTAATACAAATAAAATAAATTAAAATTCACGTGATGACATACAAACATGTGCAATGTGTTTAATGTCAAGTGGAAATTACATTTAATCTTATAGTTTGGGGATAGTTTTTCGGTCAATAAACTTTTGAAATTGCTACAACTTTTTTTTTTTTTTTTTTTTTGGGGGGGGGGAGGGGAGAGTTATAAGAAAACACATGGATTGGATGAAATTAATATGTATAAGAGAGAGAAGGGTAGAATAATTTTAATTGATTATTTAATGTTGCAAATATAGGCAAATTAATCTTTTAGGTAATTTTTCTTACCATTTTCCCCATTGTCATTATACAGGCTACAGACTTGAATCTTGATTTGATCATAGGAAATGAGAATGAATTATCTTGCAAAATGTTTTGTTTCTATTGTTTTTAGTTTGTTAACTTCAAATTACTGTTGTTCTCATAGCATAGCAAAATTGATAGCTATTTCTCTCTCAGACTTTGCTACAAAATTAACTGAAGCATAAGGATTGATTGTTTAATAATTATGACAGTTTGTTTAAACCGAAGCCAGTAAGTTATTTACTAAAAAATACAAACTACTTAGATTACTGTTTTAATGATGCATTGAATACTCTAAGGTAAATAAAAAAATAAAATTACATATTATTAGAGTTGAAATTATTAAAAACTAAAATATATTAATCACATCGCTGTAAATAAAACATATCTATTTTTGCCACTGTGGCAAAAAGTGGCAAAAATGTATTTTTGCCAGGACGGTTTTTACCGGTTTTTTCCATGGTTTTTACCACCTTTGGCAAAAACGTGCCAACCCTAGATGAAACTAATTGTGTGTATTAAGCTCACCAATGTCTCGACCGAGTTCGTTGGCCAGCTTGGCCTGCCATTTTGTTTCAAGATGGCGGCCACTTAAAAATTTAAAACTAAAATAAATATACAAAAAAGTTAAAATTCAAATTTATTTTTTAATTAAGTGTTAGGCCTTGATACAAGGATTCCAGAGCATTTTTTGTTTTAGCTCTATCTTAAAAAATGGCTGAGATAGAGCAGTTTGAAATTCTAGGGTGGCTGACATTTTGAAACAAGACAGCACATTACAAAAAATTTTATTGTTGTAATCATTTTCCCAATCATACGCATAAAACTATATATTCATATCCGTTAGCGCCAAATTCTCGCCAAACTTGGCGACCAAAATAAGTCTTCAATAATGAAGCCAATTTGGCTATAGCTCAATAATTTGGCGAATTTCTTATTCTAATTCAGTATTAACGAATCTTTTGTAAACGTTTTCTTTGCATTTTAGCTTGCTGCTTTCGTGTAGCATTAGCTAAAATTTTAAAACGAAGATATAAAAAAGCTACCTTTTCCTCCCGGTACAGGCCGGAAGGACTTTTTTAAAACCCAATGGTGCGTTGTGAAGAAAATGAGCCTGTCTATGATCTGGAGTCTACTGTTTGTCTGTATTCGCATTTCCCGAGTCGATGCCAATTTTTAAATCTTGGCCAAAAAATGCGTGAAATGAGTTTTTTTTTTTTTTTTGGAGGGTTAAAATTAAAAATTTTCAAAACAAATACCGGATTTTAAAAAGCAAAGGGATGTAGATTAGGCGTGGTATTCTTAGTTTTTCGTATCTTATTTATAAACGCAGATTTGAATTTTTATAGGAGAAATCGTTAAAAATGCAAAATTGACTTACTGTAAAAAATGTTTTTGAAAGGGTTAACGTGAATTTTTAAAAAAAATAAAGGTTTCTGCCTAAACCCAAAAGAACGTAGATGTGTTAGTTTATTTTAGAAAGCCGATGCCAGATTTTATATATCTCAGAAAATCAAAATTCGCAAAAGTGAGTCCTGAGAACAATTTTTTTTTTGAAGTGTTAATATTTTAATTTATCAAAAACAAATACAGATGTTAAAACAGGAATAAGTGTAGATTTTGTCTGGTATTTTTAGTTTTTCATACCTTGTTCTGAACCATTGATGCGAATTTTTAAAAATCGCGAAACGGCATACAGAAAATGTACTTTTTCGAAGGGTGAATTTTCGTATTTAAAACCTAAGGTGGCTTTGAAAAGGGCAAAGTCAGCTCTTTAATTTGGTGGCCTTCGTTTTTCTGTATCTCTTATAGTCTGGTGGATGCAAGGCTTTGAAAACGGGAGAAAATAAAAAACATAAATTAGATGCTTATTTTTTTAAAGGTTTAAATATGAAAAATTTTTTAACCTACCAAATCGTTCGAGATGTAAAAATACGTTCTTCGAGAATATGTAGACGATTTTTCTATATTTTCAGCCTTTCGCCCATGGCGAATTTAGAAAAACTTATGAAAGAAACAGTATGACTCGTGCTTTGTTTCTTCTATTTACGGAGATATGGATAAAGAGCTTCTGAACATGTGCATGCAGATTTCAGAAGAGTGATTTTTTATTTGTGATCTTTGATCAGTTTTTAATTAATAACTACTCTAATTTTCAAAATATTAAAATTCTGAGGCTCAGGGGCACTAGGAGTGGGTTTGGACTACCTAAATCTAAATTTTCAGGCTTCTAGGTGGGCTAGATTTTGCTAGCCATCGCAGACAAACAAACACACACACACAGAGTGAAACTTTTTTATTAGTATAGATTCAAAGAACAACTGTAGTAAAGTGCTACAACATGAGTTTATCCAAGAGACATGCACAAGGCAGTGCAGAGGGAAAGTTGTACCAGACACTAAGCTAAAGGAGGTTGTATGGAGAGGTTTTTTTTTTCCCTTTAAGTTTTTGTATTTATGGGGCATGTAGGGGACCCATAAATGTAATCGATACTGGACCTCATAATTTTTGTGCATTCCCCTCATTTATCCTGCTATGTAACTGCAGTTTATCCTGCTACAAAACAATTAAATTCTGCTATGAGGTGGAATTTCAAACTTCATATAAAATTAGACCATGACATAAGTCAGGGGTAGTACTTGTCCTGAAATTCCTGAAAAATATTAAAACGTCCTGAAATATTGTAGTCTGTCCTAATATTGTCCCGAGTTTTGTGCTATATCGGCATTTGAAATCATCAAATAGGGAGTAGGTGTACCTTTTTTACTTTCTTCTATCTTTACAAGAAGAAAGTATTGGATTCATGAAAATTTTCGACTTCTGGTTTTCGACGGATTTATACGTTTTAGAAGGTCCTGAACACGATTTGACTTTTTAGAAAATGTCTGTCTGGGACTCTGTCTGTATGTGACAAAAATTTTGTGGGCGCTCTATCTCAAGAACTAATGCTCGGAATTTAATAAAACTTTAGATTAAGTTAGTCCCTGATATAAATTGGTGCTGATTAGTTTTTGGTAAAAATCGCCCGGCAGGTGGCGCTGCTATGCAGCATTCTTCGCGATTTCCGCAATAGCTCTATCTCAAGAACTAATGCTCTGAATTTAATAAAACTTTAGATTCAGTTAGGCTCTGATATAAATTGGTGCTGAATAGTTTTTGGTAAAAATCGCCCAGCAGGTGCCGCTGCTATGCAGCATTTTGCAGGATTTACACTATTTTAGCGATAGTCTTATCTCAAGATATATTGCACAGAATTTAATAAAACTTGAGTTTCAGTTAGACCTTGATATAAATTGGTGCTGATTCTTTTTAGTGTATGTGAAACCTGTGTGAGATAGAAGAAAGTTTTGGGATTGACACATCCGACTAGTTTACTGATGCAAAAGGATCTCGAAAGTCACAATTTTCTTCAATCTATCGTTAAAAATAGTGATTTTCATCAATTAAAAAAAAAAAAAAAAAAAAAAAAAAACACAATTTTTGGTGATCAGTTACCAAAATTCACAATTTTTATTGATTAGTCATTTAAAAATTTTGCTATTTTCGTCTCTCAGTCACAAAAAATATATCTCAATTTTTACTAATCAGTTATAAAAAAGAAAATCTTTTGCAATTTTCGTCGACCAGTGAAGAAAAAATAGAGATTCTCGTCCTTCAGTAATGCAAAAATCACAATTTTTTAGCAGCTTGGTCAAAGGATTCTGGTAAAATTACTTTTCTTTTAAATGTATACTTTTACAAAGAAAAAAAAAAGTTTGTAGTATACTATTTATGATAATAAAATGTATTGAAGAGAGAGTTAAGGGTTTTTTCGGCTAGTATGCCAAGCAAATGTGTCCTGAAATATTAAAAGTATGTCCTGAAATATTAAAAGTATGTCCTGAAATATCATCTAGGGCTAGTACTACCCCTGCATAAGTAGATACTGATTAGGTTTGAGTGTATAAAGTCCAATGCACTGCTGTGCTGTTCTGCCCATAATAGTTATATCTCAGCATCTATGGGATGGAATGTCATCAAACTTCGTATTCATTTAGATGTAGGCTGATTGAGTTTGGGTGCATATTGCTCAACAGGTGATGCTACTGTGCAGATGCTACTGTGCAAATCAAATTTTATATGAAAGACATTTATTTAAAATTGTTTCAATTTTGGCTTTATTAATTTAAGAAGGGGTGCTGCTATGCTGTGCTTTTCACAATTTCCATGATAGCAATATCTCGGCATCTATGGGATGGAAATTTGTCAAATTTATTATGCAAGATATTTATTAAAAATTATGTTGATTCAATTTTGACTTTATTCATCCAGTAGAAGGTGATTCTATGCTATATTTTTATGATGAATGTTATAACAGTATCTCAGTTTAAACTGGGTAGAAATGTACAAAATTTTATATTTGAAGTTATTAATTAAAAATATAAGTGTTGGTCCTATTCTGTATTTGAATATCTAACATGAGGTGCTGTTGGTACTGTGCATTTAAACACTAATTTAACAGGCAAATTCCAAATGCATTAAAATCACTTGCACTTGGCGAGGAAAGTGTTCACCAAATCATGTGTTTTTTGCACCAAATAAAACATTTTATATTTTTTACAGTTTTTCTACTGAAATTCTGCAACTAAATTTGACTGACCCTTTATAACATACAGGGTTATAGGCCGTGGGGCCACTGGCATTATCGTTCAACCTCATTGCAACATTTGAGGGGCAACTCAATTCCTGCAGGATTAGTATAATGATCTTTAATACTTTAGAAATCATCAAAGTTCTGGATTCGAAAGTTGCACATTAATTAATAATTATAATAAAAAAGTGGAACTCTTTTTTTTTTTTTTTTAATAGGTTTTATAAAACTATCTCCGATTGGTGCATTTTTACACTCAAAAGCCAATAAAAACTGGCCTTTCAAACGTTTGTTCGGTGGCAGAATGTAAACAAACTATAAGAAAAATAAAAGATTTATAGATCCTCACTATACCAGCTGCATGCTTGGATAATGTAATGGTCATATAGTCCAGAAAATATCAAGTAAGTAACCACCTTAATAAAAGCAAAATAAATGTGTTTTCAATTTCTTTCCATTGAGCTAAAACATTGGAATTGTTTTGGCGCCATCTGCCGATAGGAAACGTAAACAATAACAATGATAAAGCTAGTTTAAAATAAAATAAAATTTCTTTTTGCAAAAGCAAAATATTTAAAGAGGTTTGAAATATTAAGCGAATTATAGATATAAATTTCTACCATGAACATCCTTATTTCGATGATAAAACTTTTGTGCCTGATCCTTAGCTATTTATATATATTAAAAAAAAAAAACAACAACAACAAAAAAAGAAACTGTTTTTGAGATTATCTGCTACTAAAAATTAAAATAGAATACACATTTCAGTATATATTAAAAAAATAAAACAATGTGCGTCTGTACAAAAACTTGATAAAATAATTGCTTGACAATAGTCTTTTAAAATTATATTTAAGCTAGAATACAATTTCTAATAAATATTTTGCAATTGAAAGAAATATCCTTTCATTTCATATAACATCTATTTAATTATGCTTTTGTTGTACACTGCATATAAGATTTTTTTTTTTTAAACTGATACCTGTTTAGCAAATTGACAGAAGATGTTTAATTTGCAGATGAAGTAATTTACTGTAATCTGTTTAAGTTAAAAAATTTATGATTTTGAACAACTTATAAAATATTGGTCAATAATAAAAAAGTGTGTTGAAAGTTTTTAAAAATGTATGTCAAGTAAAAAAAAATTATATTTTTCATAAGTGTGCCAAATGCTTTTTTTTTTTTTTTTTTTTTTTGAAGAATATTTCTACTTTTAAAATGATTTTTCCTAAACTAAAACACACACAAATATATATATGAATAAATAATTACAATACAAGTTTAAGATGTAACTGCATGTATATATCACTTAAGTATACAATGATTTTTAAACGTTTAACTGACAAATATCTGGAAACGAAAAAATTAGAATATATTTGCAGGATTGTTTTTATGCATGCATTATTTCACAGCATTCTTTATGGCCTTTTTTTTTTATTATTGTGGTCACTAGATTTTTGAGAATTAGGAGCCAATGGTTCCTTATTTCAGATTTTGTTAATCTGCACCTGTATTTAAAACTATAATAAAGTTAGGAGACATTAGAATAGGGCTTACTTGGGTAATGTCTTTATGGCAATTTGGTTGAATAAAATTATTCAACAAATATTGAAGATTTGTAATAATAATATATGTTTTTATATAAGAATATATTTTTTCTACACTAGTATGAAGTATAATACGTAATAGACCAGATGTTCGGTTAGCAAAACTGGAAATCTGGCTGTTTTCATTAACATTAGTAATTAGAAAAGTCACAATAAATAAAAGTGAGATGGAAATCTAGCGTTAAATGTTAATAAAATTATCCTTGGTATACTATTAAAGTTGCAAATATGCTATAGCATATGATCACAAAATAATTTTATACAAAATAATTCATTTTGGAGAATAGTAAGTTTGTTTTTAAACAGAAAAAGTCCTTCCGGCCTGTACCGGAAGGAAAAGGTAGCTTTCCTATATCTTCGTTTTAAAATTTTAGCTAATGTTACACAAAAACAGCAAGTTAAAATGCAAAGAAACGTTTACAAAAGATTCGTTAATACTGAATTTGAATAAGAAATTCGCCAAATTATTGAGCAATAGCCAAATTGGCTTCATTTATGAAAACTTATTTTGGTTGCCAAATTTGGCGATATTTCACCAAATGTCGCCGAATTTGGCACTAACGGATATGAATATATAGTTTTATGCGTATGATCGGGAAAATTATTACAACAATGAAAGAAAATAATTTGCGAGTAATTGCGTTAATGTGCTGTTTTGTTTCAAAATGTCAGCCACCCTAGAATTTCAAACTGCTCTATCTCAGCCATTTTTTAAGATAGAGATAAACCAAAAAATGCTCTGGAATCCTCGTATCAAGGCCTAACACTTTGTTTATTTTAGTTTTAAATGGCCGCCATCTTGAAACAAAATGGCAGACCAAGTTGGCCAACGAACTCGGTCGAGACATTGGTGAGCTTAATACACACAATTGGTTTCATCGAAATTGATTTATAAATACGAGCGTTATCGTATGACATAGGTCAGATATATGGATATATATATATATATAAATCAACATTTGAACGGAGGGTGTTTTTGGGGTCTGGGGGTCATGATCGGTGAAAATATATCGAAATTTTCTGGAACTGCTTTCCTCCGAACGCAGGGTTGTTAAAAATCATGATTTTTTTTAAAAAACAAAAAAAATCTGATTTATTTGATTTAAATCAGATTTTTTTGATTAATATTATTTGTGTACTGTGCATGAATTTGTTTTATTTTTTCTGCAAAGATTTACACATTTCTATTAATTTAATTACTGTTCCTAGAAAAAATTCAAAATAATTTAATTTAAAAAAATTGTTGCAAACAATTTCAGATTTATTTAAAACTTAAAATCATATTTTTCTACTATTAAATTGTTATAGATAATAAGATATACCTATGTGTGTTGTGCGCATAAATTTCTAGTTAATTTAAGTCATTCATTTTTTCATTAAGGTATTACTCCAATAATATCTAATCACATAATAAATACGCCAAAGAATGCTAAATACATATGTGTATTTCAATCAGGGTTGGCCAATTTTTGACTAAGTGGAAAAAACTGTCCCAGCAAAAATACTTTTTGCCACTGGCAAAAATTACTAGTATTTTAAAATAGGGTTTTATTTTAATTATATGATTTCAATGTTTAAATCATAATTTTAACAGATTAAAATCAGTGATTTAAATTGCAATCTTGACCAATTTCTGTTTTTTCCACTTTTTGTCTATCTTTTTCCTCATTTTACCACTGTCCTGACAAAAATACATTTTTGCTGGCAAAAAGCCAACCCTGATTTCAACTGATTCAGATTCGCCAATGTCATTTTTATCACATAGACTGTAAGTTTGTGTGTTTTTTTTTTGGCCACAATCCCCACCATTTCTACACTACACGGTTTGCATATTGCTTTCACACATTTTCCATATATATATATATATACACATATATATTTTTTTCTCTCTCCTGTAAAATAAAGCTACATTGGATCTTTCTTTTTGCCAGCCATTTTGCTTATGTATCAATGTATCCAAAAGCTCTCTGTACTGTACCTAGTATTAATGATTACATATACTATATTAATGATTACAAAACCGTTACAAGACACAAGGTAATCACATAATTAAAAGTACGAAGCTATCAATTGTCAGTGTTATCCAGCCCTCAGCCATTGATAATTTCAGCAATCAATCACGCTTACTTAACAGTAGAAATGGCTGTTTAGCCTAGAAATAAGGTATAATAACATATCTTATATTTTCTATTAAAGTAAGCAATGACTTTAAGAAAAGGAAAAAGGATTCGTCACAGGGATGGAATTATTTTCAGTTATAGAAGAAACATAAAACTGGAATTCTATGTTAGACAAACAGTCTAAATATTTATTATGTTACAATTTAGTCCTTCTATTGATTAAATTATATGATCAATACATCTCCCATCAACATATGGGATATTGAAATTTGCAGGTCTAAGCAACTAAACATAAAACAAACTTGTGAATCATGTATAATCTACTTTAGAGGAAGTAACTCCTCACTGATAACACTATTATATTAAATACTTTTATGCTGAATGTATTTAACTTTAAAACTTCAACATCTAACTTGCAAATATGAAATGATCTAGGAAAGACAAAAGTTTAAAAATGAGAGAGCATTTATATCAGTATTTATTTTGTGATGCACTATGGATAAATAATATTTTAAATGTAGTGTTGCATTTACTTTCATAAAATAATTATTTTCAACTTATAAAAGTTTTATTTAACATTATTAAAAGGTAATTTTTAATCTGGACATGAATGATGACATTTATTTGAACACAAATGATTAATTTAATCCTTATTCAACTTGTAAAGATCAATGTTAAAAATCATGATTTAAATCAAAGATTTTTTTAAAAAACCATTTGATTTAAATCATGATTTAAATCACGATTTAAATCAAACAACCCTGTACCGAACGGCTGCAATAGGTAGCTTTATACTTTTTTGTATTGAAAGCTACCTAAAAGGAAAATTTCGCTAGTTTTATACGCTATCCACGGTGAATTCATAAACGTACGCTTCCGATTGGCTAAAACGTGAGAGAAGGGGGAGATTGAGCCAATCGGTTGTTAGATGTCATGAGAAAATAGTGAGATATATTTTTGCGATTTCTAATTGATGTGCAACTTTTGCATCCAGAACTTTGAAAATTTCAATGTTTAAGAACTTTTCATAACATAAAAGTTTAAAATTAAGTTGCCCCCGAAAGTTGCAACGGAAGTCTATTTCTAAGCTTCTTTTCCAGGATTGCCCCACGGCCTATTACTTTCATTAGCATTTTTTTTTCAAATTGTTTGAGTACGTGCTTTAAGGAGACCTTCCTTGTTAGGAATAAGATACATTTGATTAAAAATGACATGTGAAATGGAAGACTTGAAAATTGCCATGGCACTTAGCATGGCTCAAGGATATTAAAAATTTTCTAACATCACTAGCAGTTAGCATGTTAATATGTACCATTGATCTACTGCCATACTGATTGGCATGTCATGATTTGCTGTGTACAGTCTTTCTCCATCCACAATGTAAATGCCGACATCCATGTAATAGTAACATACCTCATTAAAATTTTAAGACCAAAAATAATTGAATTCACACAGCATTTTGAACGTATATTCCTTTTATTCTATAATTTTTATAGCAATTTTTTTATTTTTTTGAAATGTTTTTTTTTTCTTTTATTTATTGACCTCTAATGAAATTGCTATTACTTTCCACTGTCCACTAATGAAATTTCCCAGTTTTGCCTTTTATCATACGTTAATCTGACCTTGAATATTAAAAGAAAATCATTTTATATTGCAATTTTTCAATTTAATACCAGGTTTAAAATGTTGAGCATATCAAATTTAGAATATTATGTTTCTTACTTATTTAAATGGCTTTAACTGATTGGTGGCTATAAAACTAAACTTTATACTAGTTTTGCTATTTTATTTTACATAAATTTCTTGTAAAGGACAAATCAGTTATACACGTTAAAGTTGCATAAAACTATTTTTTATACTCAGATTTCCTGCTTGTGTTCATTTTTAAAACTTTTCAACATAATTGAAAAGTGTTCATGAATTCTCTTTACCTTCTGTTAAGAATATAGTTTATCTGGATCCTTGTGATATATGCTGAAGTGAATAGTGGCTCAATACACAAAAGTTGTATTGCAAAGTTTTACAATTTGCAGAAAATTTCATTAGAAAGCTTGTAATTATCATAACCTGTTAACCCTTTATAAGGCAGTGGTAAGTATTTTACCACTTAATTTTAATTCCAAATTTATACCAGATTTTTTTAATGAAATTGTGTGTTTACATTTTACGTGGCGAAATCTATTTAAAATCTTTTAAATTAATTTGTTCTGAAATTCTGGTGGCATTCCATTATTTCAACATCCTATCAAATAAACATCCCAAATAATTTGCCTTATAAAGGGTTAACTGGGGAATAAACTTTTGTTCAACTTGTTTCACAAATACCAACGGGCACACTTCCAGTAAAAAAAAAAAAAAAAAAAAAACTTTTTTGTTATTCATGGCAGTAATTTTGCATGAATAGGGCGCGTTTTAATAAGACAGAAATTTCTATTAAAATTTCACTGGTGGAAATAATGCATTCAAACTATTACAGTAGTAGTTTGAGTATGATGAAATATTTCGTCATACTGTTGTAGTCTTGAAAGCAAGATTCATCTTTTTTCTTGGGGGCAAGAGAAAATCTATATTTGGGAGAAAATTTTTACTGTTTTTGAGTCATGCAATATGTTTTTATTTTATTTACTCTTGTGTTCCAACATACACTACACTGTTAGATAGGAATTTTCTTCAAATACACCTTGAAAAGTCGGGAAATTCCATTTTTCTATATGAGTAGCAACCTTGAAAAAGCTTCCAAAGAAACAGAAATTTGAAAAATATACTTTCTTTCTGTTTTGTGAAATTTAAGTCATTTATTTTTTTATTATTTATTAAATTAATCTTTAAAAAAAAAATATTTATCAACATTATTTCTCCCCTCCTCCCGGCAATCATCGTATTAACGATTTTCTGAGCACAAAGGGCCTGTTTTTAATGTCCTATGTGTATCTAGACTGGAGAAGCCTCACTAATGCAATAAATAAATAACAGCATTATCAAACATCATTTTATTTCACAGGCAAAGGATACAAATTAAAAAACAAAATCCATGAACATCATACTTACAGTTCTTTTGTATCAGTTTTATATATTAAAGCTTCGAAAATTTTCAGAAGATTTTCAGTATAACAATTAAAACAAAATCAATGCAACATAAATATGTACACCAATCAACATTCACTTCTATTTCAAATAAAGCAACTAATCATGAATAAAAGACTAGGGATAAGCTGCTACATGATGTCAATAAAATGTAAGATTAGAAATATATTTTTATCATACATACATGTTAGAATGAATATTTCTGTATGTACTTGTGAGTATTTATAAAACATCCAGATTCTTATAAAATTTTATTTACAGTATTCTAATCATGAGCAGCAAACAAATACTTTGACAACTAGGCCTTTAAATAGACTGATTGTACCTGTTTGAGACACAAAAAAAGAAAGAGATAGGGGATATTTAACAGCAAACAAATAGTATGACCAATTTTGAAATTTTCTGAAAAACTAATTTTTCTATTTAAAAAGAGGTTAAGTAACAATTAAAAAATATATTAGCCTTAGCTAACCTACAAGAACTTTAGCTGATTTACAAATCTTTTTCAACAGTTTTAGACATTTTTAAACCTACATGATGTGCAATTATTGAAAAACATTAGACTTAAAGTTGCCTTACTTCTCCAAAAATAATGTGTAAGTAGCATCATAGCACTTTTGTTAATTTTTTTTTTACTCTTTAGTCTGTGTTGTACTAAAAAATATTGGTAAAACTTGCTTGTGCTGTATATGAATTGTTATTAGCAAGGTGCTGATCATGTTTTTGATCTAAAAATATTTCATGGCAAATAGTTAGCTTTTTTTTTTATTGCTATAAAGTCCAAAGGAAGATATGCTGTGCCATTTTCAATTGTAAATAATTTTTGAAGTAACATACTTTAAAGTGTGTTTTTGTTAAATATGCAAAAGAATTATTTAAGTCTTCAAAAGCTGTATCTTTTAAGTATCATAGGGATGTTTTACCCAATAAAGGGAGGAAATTAGTTACTTTTTAAAAATTCTTCTGTAATTTAGAGAAATATTGCTTTTATTTCCATTATTTTAGTATCACATTATGTTACATATTTCATTATAAGCATGTAATATACATTTTTTTTCTGATATAGCTTAAGAAAATTAAATCTTTCCATTAACACTATTTCAAATGTGCAGTAATACATAAAGAGTGATTTATTTCTGATTAGGCATGTATATATTTAAAATATTTAAAATTTTCAAATATTTATTATGACCAAAATTTAAGAAAATAATTGTGTCTCATTTGAAATGGTACATACACGTTCAGCCTATTTCAAACCTTTAAGTAGAAAATACTCTAAAAATAATAAACGACAGAGAAAAAAAACATACTGTAACTATTTAGTTTTATATTCTTTAAAAAAGCATAATCCATTTTATGCTGAATTCTTTAAAAACATTTTCAGATTCTACTCAAATATTCACCTATTATCCAATTATGTAGCAATGCCATTTTCATGAAAACTAGCACAACAGGACTAATTTAAAGAGATATTGTAACGCTTTATACAGTCTTTCTTCTTTCGAAGTTTTATTAAAGTATTTAAATTTACTGAGGTACAAATTTACATTTTATGCAAATATTACATAGAGGCCCATTTTATGGTTACTTAAAAATAAATATAACTAGAATTAGGAGGGTGAAAAAGATAAATTTGATATGTTAAACACAATTGTAAATTGAAATAAATCATAAAGATTAGAAAAAAATTTAATTGAAATAGCGAAAAGGTAAATACAGTTCTGACTTTTTAAACAAAGGACAATGCTGCTATACTTTTGTAAGTACCAGGTCCCTGGCCAAACATATTTTTACAACTTGGATCCTCTTGTTAGCAACATATTAATGTAAAAATTATACTTATAAAATAATCAATAATATTAATACCTTGAGATTTGATAAAAGTTTTATTCCTTCAAAGATAAAAATTATGAACCCTAAAGGATCTATCACATGTTTTGCCTAATTGCACTATAGTAAAAAGTTATGCAACATTGCTGGGATTTAAGAGGAAAACATATTCTGGTAAAAAGTCTGTATAAGCTTTAAAAATTCATAAAAAAAAGAACAAATGATGCAGAAGTACAATTTGTGCCAAAACAGAGTCAGGATGAGAGGGAGGGGGTTAACAGAAAAATAGTTGTAGTTCAAAAAGTCGCCAATAGAGGATGCTAATGGAAATACATCTTACAAAAGTATGCAAATGAGGATGATTATAAAACAACTGAATACTCAGTGGGTCTTTTATTTGATTCAGTCATCAATTGGTTGTAACATACAATGAAAATACTAACAATATGCTTACTGAAGTTCATATTCGGTTCATTTCAATTCTGTTTTTCTATTTATGAAAACAGCTTAGCTAACTGATAGATTTGTTATAGGTGACATTCACAGTAACATGTTTTAAACACAAAATAGATGATTCAGTCAGACAAGAATCCACTGAATAAGCCGCCTCATGTGCGTACTTCTAGATTACCGAAGATTCATTCGTGTTAGAGCCTTCTATTGGTGACTTTTTGAAATGCAGCTATTTTTTGCAGGAAAAAAAAATCCAAATCTTATGCTTTTAGCGCAAACTGCACTTCTGCATAGTTATTGTTTTATATTTATGAATTCTTAAAGTTTCCTGCCCACTCTGTACTTTAAATATGTATTACCGATTGCAATGCATGATAAACTTATTTATCAAATGCTTCAGAACTATCTTGAAGAATTTTAGAGAAAAATGATTTCATTAATTTGGCACATTTAATGTTGTATGCAATGCATAAATTAAGATGAGAGATTCTACCATGTAAAATTTCAAGCTCTTTTCTAAGAAACATTTCATATATTGATACTTTAATTTTCTGCCTTACATATTTAAAATAAAAAAGAAAACTGCCCAGTTAAACTGAGGGCATTGAGCTCACAGGCTATTCACACTAATTGTATATTATACACTTATTTCAAAGAATTTGAAATAAGCCCCTCGAAAAATAAAGAAATCGACAATATATTAAGGGGGATCATCCCCCGGTCCCCCACCCTCTTATAGTTAACAATTGAACCCCCAAACCTAATCAGGGAAGCCCTTTATTACAATGAACATATATACTAAATTCGAAGCAAATCGGATAATTCTGCATGAAAAACCCATTTATCTAAATTAAGGGGGATTACCCTCCCCGTATCCCCCTTTATACTTAACCAATGAACCCCAAGATTAACCAGGGAAGCTCCTTACCACAATGAGCCTATATACAAAATTTGAAGAAAATCGGATAATTCTCCATGAAAAACACATTCATCTAAATTAAGAAAGGGAGGATAAGCCCTGCCCTTACCCTATTTATACTTAACCAAAGAACCCCCTAAACTAATCAGGAAAGCGCCTTATCACAATGAACCTATATGCAAAATTTTAAGAAAATCGCATAATTCTGCATGAAAATCTCAGTTATCTAAATTAAGGGGGGGCAGCCCTCCGTTACCGCCTTTATACTTAAACAATGAATCCCCAAAACCAATCAAGAAAACGCTTTATCACCATTAACCTGTATACAAAATTTGAAGAAGATCGGATAATTCTGCATGAAAAACCCATTTATCTAAATTAAGGGGGGATTAGCCCCCCCTTTCCCCCTTTATACTTAACCAATGAACCCCCAAAACTCTTCAGAGAAGCGCATTATCACAATGAACCTATATACAAAATTTGAAGAAAATCGAATAATTCTGCATAAAAACTTATTTATCTAAATTAGGGGGGGGGGGGTGTTATCCCCCCTTTCCCCCTTTATACTTAACCAATGAACCCCCAAAACTATTGACAGAAGCGCATTATCAAAATGAACCTATATACAAAATTTGAAGAAAATGGGATAATTCTGCATGAAAAACCTTTTTATCTAAATTATGGGGGGTTAGCCCCCCATTTCCCCCCTTTATGCTTAACCAATGAACCTCCAAAACTAATGAGGGAAGCGCCTTATCACAAGAAACCTATCAACAAAATTTAAAGTAAAACGGTTAGTTCTATCAAGAGTTATCGCGTTACGTACGTACATACAGAACCGGCGGGCACATAAGCTCTCAGGCTTTGATAGCCTGTGAGCTAAAAATATTGAAATTTGAAACAACTATTTGTATTATGTATTTCCAATTCCAATTAAAGTGATCTATTTCAGCTTTAGTATTTATTTAAAAAAATTATAATTTTTTGATATTCCATGACAATTTTTTGATATTCCATGAAAATTTACACATGCAGGTTATAAATTCAACACATTAAAAAGGAAAGTGGTTCCTTAGTCATAAAACATACTGAAGTGTAAATTTTTAAGTGATTTCGCCAGCCTAGATAATTGAGTCATTTATAAAAACATAAGGCTGTAAAATAATAATAGATAAAGATGTAACAAGATTTGATATTATACTGTAAAATCTTTGGTTCGGATTAAAAACTTTTAGAGACTCAGATTGGATTCAACTGTTAATTGCCAAAGCCTAACTAATTTCTAATGCACCTAAATTATATGTTAAAGAAACCACTATTATCAGTAATGATTATGGTACAAATTCCTACTTAATTTCATAATATGTTCGTTAGCACAATTACTATGCAGTAAATAAAAAGAGCTTGATATGTGTCTAAATAAATACCTGTAGCAGTTGATTTGTTGTGGCATAAACTAGCATGAGCATAGCTGTTAATTAAAACTGACTGGAAGATCTTAAACAAGTCCTACCTTCCAAAAAAAAAATTTATAATACTTTTTAAAGTTAAGGGTTTAAAATGGCTTTCACAATAATGAGCATGGAAAAAAAGAATGTGTTTAAAGATATTCACAACATAGAAAAGTATAATGTAATAATAATATAATATTTACCACTTTAAACAAATAACTGAATAAATCTTTGAAATACTGCTGATTTTATTTTAATACTGAATGTAATGGAAGATTTTCTTTCAGTATCAAATGTTATATTTTACAAACGATACTTAAACCCTCCCTCCAAAAGAAAAACTATAATGTAATGAGATTATTAATTTATACTTTCTTTTCAAAAATTGTCAACTCCATAAAAAAACAAGAAAAAGGGGATATAAAAATACTATGATAACATTAAGTTATGTAGCAAATAATTAAAAAATAATAAATAGTATAAATTAATTTGAGTAACAAAATAATCTCCTTTTTTCTTTAAGCACTAAATTAGATTAGTAATAAACTTAGATGGTTTAGAAATAAAAATAACGAACTTAATAATCTTCGGGTATTACTTAACGTTGTTATAATATAACGTGCAACAGTTATGCTATAAGAGATATTTTAATTTTTTTTTTCTGTTCCCTCATGTAAACTAAAATACTAATAATAAAACTTCAATACATTTTTTTTTTTTTTTGTAATTGAAATATATTTCATACTAAAATAAGATACACAGTATAGATCTGTAATAGTTTACATGCACAAAATTAATAACATACTTAAAACATGAGTTTTGAAGAAATGAAAGACAAAGTTAATTTCAGCTGATGTAAATGATGCACTCACATACTATTTATTTGCTTCTAGTTAATTTACATTTACACAAAAATTTGGCACTTGTACACTGGCTCGGTTACACACAAATTAGGATATTATACACATTCAGTTTCAAATGAACAACAAACAGAAAAAAAAATCTATTACATAATTAATTACATATGCAGGAAGACTAATATATAAAATCTATAAAACAACTAAATGAGTTAGTTGTAATAATACAGGTACAAGGAGAATAAGGTACAGGTGACAGATATAAGATCCAACTTACAAAATGTTAACTTGTAACTTATAGTCCAGGAGGCAGTATCATATTTTTGAAAGCAATTTTAGAGTTACTGATTTTTGTATATATGATGGATTAAACCGTACAGATAGCAAAACTCCTAGTCAACTGATGCACCAGTGGATTCAATGGCAAATGAATAGTATCCCAATTATGGAGTGGGGTAACATCTGTAATCAGAATACTACCCATTTACCATTACAGTTGCTATGCTACACTGTTATATGAGCTGACTTGCAATTATATTATCTGTACCATCTAACCTATCTGGCATATACAAAAATCAACTATGCTAAAATTGCTTGCAAAAATGTGATGCTGCCTCTCAGACTAATATGTTTGACTATGCTGATAATTTAAACTCATTTAAAGGATTTATTACATATTTAGTAATGATTTTATTAGCTTAGTAAATTAATAAGAAATAATTTAAATGTAAATTTTTAAAACTTCTTATTTAATTCAATACCAACAGCTTTTACACAAAAAAATATATTTCTTAAAAAAAAAAAAAAAAATCACGCTATTTCTAACAAATATAAGATCACACTTACAAAATAAATTCTTATCAAAGATGAAAAACAAAAACAAAAAGTGAAGTTTAACTTTGATGCAGAAGCTCCATTTCAAAACTTTTCTTGGGAAAAGGAAAGTTTTCTTTGAGGGAACAAACATTTATTTTGATTTTGTTGTGAACAGCTGAGAAGCAATTGTTACAATTTTACTCTCGCATACTTTTTAAAAATTATCCAACATACTCATTAATGATAAACATGTCTCATTTTGAAAATGTAGCAAGGCTTTTGCAAATATTGATAATTACTCCTTTTTGTGCTTTAAGTGATTATTTAATGCTAATGTTTTTATAGTAATCAAATCTGACAAGTATTTAGCTTTTGTACAATTTCTGAAATTTTTTTTTGAGTCTGACCTGTGATGACTAATACATTCAATACGACACTGAAATATCAAATTCCTTGAGGAAGGCAATTGCCCCCCCCCCCCCTAGCCTCCCACAAATGGCAGCTCTGCTTTGATGAGAACTCGAAGTCATTTAAAATAATTCAATAAATTAGAAAATTATTGAGCTGATTTATTTAAACAGCAATTGCAAATATATATATAGAAGAATATTAAAGAAAATCACAATTTAAGAAAACACATGCAATTCTAGTCAATTTAAAATTGGTATTTTGTTATATCACAACAGTATTATGTACTTTCAAAAATGTCTGCACACTTATTTACACAATTGATATAAGGGAGAGGAAGTTCGCTAAAGTACACAATTAAAGTTTGACTGAAATAGCATGCATAAGTTAAAATTAAAAATAAGAAAATCATTTATTTTTGTTCTGATTGATCAATTCATAAAACAAAATGGCACTTTTTTTTAATTATTGAAAAAATAAAATAGTGGTAAAAGGCATGCTTTTTACTTTTTGAAAAAAAAAAAAAAAAAAAAAAAAAAAAAAAAAAAAAAAACAATAACATTATAACAGTGATAAAAATGAACGAGATTTATTCTGAACTTTACTAAGTACACAAGCATTTGATTTCCATTTTTTAGTTGCAATTTCAAAAAGAAATATTTTCCCATAAATATAATGAACTTAATAAAATTAATAAAAACCAAAAATGACTATGCCAGTATAATTTAAATTCATTTATATATATATATATATATATTTTTTTTTTTCCCTCTGAGAAACAAATTAATAAACCATTATCATTTATCATTACACAAAATTAAAAAAAAGTCATTAAAGAAAGTGAGATTCATCTTGAATATAAAATATTGAGAAGCACATAAATTTATATTAAAATATTACAATATAAAAAAATACATGTAAAAATTAAATAAAATAAGAATCACTTAAAATTGTTATTTACAATCTCTAAACTGATTCTTTTCAAAAATTAAGAGCAATATTTGGCAACTACCAGTTTGTAAACAGCAGATCTGAAAAACTCTTCTAACTCAGAAGAATGAGATTGTACAACATATTACATGAATAAAAAAGCTGTATCAATGTAACAACTAACAAAGAAAAATAATTAACAAAACAAACAACCATTATAATTTTTTGTAACAAATTGAGACGTGTGACCTAAAAAGTGGCACAGTGAGTTTTAATAAAGTATTTTACACATACATATGTACAACTATATATATAAATGTCTAAAAAAAGAGACACAAACATATACACATAACTTAAAAAGCAACCTGAATTAAAAAATTGTGAGAAAGATATGAAATATAAGAATATATTTCAATGAGACATGGGTTTTCCACATGGGTACCGACAAGGGAAAAAGGAGGGGGGCTTTCAAATGTAACTAAGTTTTTTTTTTTCTCTGATAGTTTGGGAAAAAAAAAAAAAAAAAAAAAGAAGTCTTTTCACCAGGGGAACATTGTCCACCCTGGACCCTCTGCAGAAGAAAATTTTTAATTCTGTTTTTCTTTTTACATTTATGTGCTTAAAAATCATCATGAATGGGGAGTTTCAGTGGGGCTTGGCTCTGTGAACAAAAAAGAGAGTAAAATGTTTCTATTCTTCATTTTGATAAAAGCCAATAGAAGCTTAATTTTGGTTTTTAATATTTCTTATTTGTTACATTTCTATATTGTGTTACATTACTTACAGTTTTGTGTCACATCCTGTTAATTTTTTGTGTTGATATGTTTAAAAATAGTTTTACACATGTTCTGACAAAAAATTCTAAGTTTAGTTTATTTGATGTTAATATTCTCCATCTTAAAAAAACTTGGCTTTGGCAGCAGACTACAGGCATATCTATACTAAAATCTTGCCCCTTCGTCCTGCCGGCACCCATGGTGTTATATATGATCAGATTTTAGTCTTGAGCAAATACCATCAGCTCTTACAAAAATTATAGAAAACATAGCAATTGATAATGTAGCAATGAAACTGGCTTTTGATCTATTGAAAATAACAAAAGATCACAACCTAAAAGAAATCAGAGTTATGAACACAAAAAATCATTCAGGGTTCCTGTTCTATGCAGATTAAAATGCCCTCATTTTCCTCAAGTTATTTTGGGAAAGAAAAGACAATAAAAATACAACCTAACAATGCCCTCAATTTCTTACCAAGTTCTTTTGGAAAAGAAAATTACAATTTTTCTACGCAGATTATTAAAAATGCCCTCATTTTCCTCAAGTTATTTTGGGAAAGAAAAGACAATAAAAATACAACCTAAGAATGTCTGTAATTTCTTATAAAGTTTTTTTGGAAAAGAAAATTACAATTTTAACAAGAAAAATACAACTATTCAACTAACATTTGCAGGTGAATTTACAAGTATTGAGTCCATAACAATGCTATAGTTGCATGTCACGGGACTTGTTGCTTACACACTTTTATCAATTTATTTAAAAACAGTTATTTTTCTGTCTGAATGATGATCATTGTTTTATTTTGCATTGTATGAAGTCGTAACAAAATGCTTATTTATTTGACACTGATTTCTTTTCAGTACTTTATTTACACACACACATTATAACCAGAAAGATATTTTTGAAGGTATTAGAGGAGAAAGTAAGGCAGTATGACTAAGAAAGACAGCCAAAAAGGGCTGGATCAGTTATATATCATTTTAACCCTTTCACCGTTTGAAGATTTTCCAATATTTCTATAAATATGCATGTAAATCCCCCAAAAAATATATTTTTTAATCGCTGTTTGATGCTATAATATCTTTTATATCTCCTTATTCTATATACGGTTCAAAAAAGTATTATGTTAAAAATATTTTTGTCTACAGCCATTTTAACATGACTACATGAAACGGAAAAACACGGGCCTAACGCTGAAAGGGTTAATATCTGCTTCAACTGTTATGTTATAATAATGCTTCCTCCCTTAATATTTATGCAATGTTTACCTAAATCTGTATTCTGATTAGTTATTTTGGAATATGTATTTAAGATAATGTGTTCTTCCAATCCATTCTTTTATGTTGGAGCAATGATACTGGTCCAATTTCTCTTCTACTACTGGGTCTCAACACCTGAGAAAATACAAGAGATATTCACATTTATGTAAGGAAAAAGGAACTGACGCCATGATTGGCAAAATATTGTCTTATTTAAACTACTTTGTGCACCCTATTGTACACAAGAATTCTGGTGATCTGATTGGTTTATGATTAACTCGTCTAAGATACAATTGGTCTATACTATCATCATGATTCCTCCAATCTACCACAAAAACAAAAATGTAGTAGTTAGATTGGTTGATGGGAGCGTTTGTTGTTAAACATGCCCTTTCCTTATACATACAAAACCTATAATTTTCTGCTAATAGTTTATTCTTTCATATATGAACTTCCAATTTCTCTATAAACCCTAGTATTTATTCCTGGCTGTTAGGCATGTAGAAACTGCAATTACCTGCATACATTTTCTATAAAAAATGCATAAACAATGAAAGCATTTTTTAAATTTCTGGGTATTTTAAATTATTCTTTAATTTAGCATCTGATTCTGGACACTGTCAGTAGGGTTTCGACATTGCTGGTGTTGAAGAACAAAATAGAGAAATGTATTGTTGCCATGAAAACGACAATTTCTTCAATATTGAAATGTATACCAGTAGCATTCAGAATTGGCTGTTTAAGGTCCATTAAAAATTAAATATAAATTTGATTATTAACTGTATAAAAATCCCAACTGATATGATTCTCCACATACACATGATGAAACAACTTAAGTATGAAATTATTTGAAATGACGCAACATCTGAAACATGATGCCTTTTAAAAATATTGAGCTATGGTAAAAGTAATAAAAAGTTTTTAATAGTGAAATGGTAACACAGAATCTGTATTACAGACAAGAAATAAATTGAGGTCAAAGTTATCAAAATTCACTGACCCAGACAATTAAAATATTCTATATACAAATAGAGGATTTCATCAAGGTAATACTGACCAAAGATTAAGAATATTTTGATGTATACTTGTTACAAAGTTGTTTCAATGATGTGGTCCTTTTAAAATTTCAAGCTGTTGCTTTTTTTTAATTCATTTTTTTAAATTTTTCATTCAGTTTCATTCATATTCAGGATGTTCAGACATTAACACACAAAAGTAATTCCAATGTTCTATTAAGAAATATATATATGTAAAAACTCATGTGTAATGTCAAAACACAAAATACACTTGAAATTCAATCTTTAAAATATCTGTAGATCTTAAAACATATTTCCAAGATTGCTTGATGTTGTTTTAAGTTTGATCCAAGTATGTTTAATATAACCAATAGTTACACAATATATATATATATAATTAAATAACAGATGAAAACAACAATGATGCCATAAAACAGAAAATGCACAAAGAAAATAAAGAAATGCAACGAAAAAAAAAGAATTGAATTGTAAGCAAAAATGATGTGTCAATGTTTTTGCACTAGGTGCTATGCAAAATAGATGCTTCATTCATGCCATCAGTTATTATTAATGATACACCAGTGATCATTGAAAAAATGGTCAACATTTTTTATGCCAGGTACTTAACGTTCCTGTGGCATTGATTGTATATAAAACTCTAAAAATAGAAAAACAAAAACAAGGATCAAGATAAATATAAAAAAGTGTACAATTTCAGATCAGAAATTGGAGTCTTCCCTATAAAATACATTCACAGTATCTTTGAACATAGATTACAGAAATTAAATGCAACACAGAGATTTTCTTTACAAGCTTTAACCTTTTCTACTTGCACTTTGTATATGTCTATTCTATATAATTTATTTAAATTTGTTAGACAATGTTTATTATTAGCTACCTTTCATATTTCATAAAGCTCTAATAACACTTAAGATCAGTATCACAGCCTTTTAAATTAGCTGCCACAATAAATGCTAAATTTTGAAAACCCACAATCTTTTTCAAAATAGTCATTTATCAAAAAATTGTTATATTCCATAACGCAAGAAATAAAACATTAGAAATCACATAAAATAGTTGCCAAGAAGATATTAGATTATAAATGCATTCAGTTGCACTTAGCATAAATGAATGTCACTTTTAATTTTTCAAAATATTTTAGGGTGGATTATTTATTATATTTTACTGAATTATCAAATAGAACAGGAACCCTGTCTAAAATAATGTTGCTAGTTGCCTTAAAACATAACAAACTGCTGTAGCACAGTAACAATTGAATCTTATAGCCAATGACCATACAACAGATCAAGCAGAATGACTAAAAAGTGAGTACTTTGTGACACATACTTTTAACAACAAAATGAAGATTTTATTAAAAACTGCTGAAGAATGCAGCCGAGAATTCACACACAGTGGATGGAAATAGAGCTCGTATTACTTGCTCCTTTTTCAAGCAAGAGGGTGCTTCCCTTCTCCTAGGGAAATGAGAGTTGACGAGTGTGAGGGTCCCCCTGAGTGTCCATCTCGAAATTCAACACTCGCATTATCACTGTGCAAGAGCCCTTTTTTCTCTTCTCCCGAAGATCCAACAGGATACAATGAATCATACACAGGATTTGTAAAATTGGTAGCCTAAAAAGAATAAACTCACTTTACTCATTTGTAAATTAAAATATATGCACATATATATATATATATATATACAATAAAACATCTAAATAATGGACACATTGGGACTTTACATTTGGAATTGGTTCATTATTTGGAGGTGCCTGCTAAATACAGATGTCACTATTCAAAAGTGTCTGTTATGACGATTTTACTGTATAAAAACAACAACAACAACAACAACAAAATAAAAAAAACATATAAATATAGAAGTCTTCACATTTTATGGAAATGATTTCCCAGTTAATTTCTCTGCATAAATTCTGTATTTCTTGCAACTTTTCACTCTATTAGATAGCCTTGATTCTTGGCTGTCGCTCTAGCTCAAGTTTTCCCTGATAGGATTTTTCTTAGTACAGCTATCCCAATTTTCTTCCTACTACTTTTAGGCAGTTTTCCAAAGTCCTATCTATGCTCCTGGATGGCATTTTCCTAACACTTGCTTTAACAAGCCAAAGCCCAAAAGCCCATGATTTGTATTTGGTTGCATCCAAACAATTAGATTATGCAGGGCTCAAAAACAATCCATTCTAAAAAAAAACCAAGTGGGTAAGTGTGATCGCAGATCGCTCAAAGGGTTTCGTTTAATATTCCTTTCAAAACACTTTATCTTTTCTTTAATAAATCCAAAAAAATTTCATTAAGCAACCAAAAAAAAAGTCATGTTTTTTATAAAGTAAAAATTTACCGGTCTATTTTTCTCGTTTTTACGAATATCTAAACAAGCCCGCTATTATATTCTGTCATGTGGAGTAAATGCGATATTTTAAAAATAATAATTTCAAAATTAAACATGTTGTACACCTTCAAAATGTTAAAATATGCGAATATTTCCGTAATCGGGTTTTAATCATGATTCAATACGTTCTTCAAACATATTTACTACATTAAAGACGTGAGTATAAAACATCACAAATTTACTGAATGGTGTATACAAACGTTTTGTATCTTTAACCACTTTACTGGCGACAGGTATGGGGAAACAGTGCTTTTACCCCCGACTTATCTCGGGGCAAACGGTGAAGTGGTTAATGTAGTAATGTTTCATGGTGTAATCGTCCAGCGTTTATATAAGATATTTACTATTCTCTATTACGCATATTGTCATATTGATACTCGCTTTGTATTATTCTGAAACATTTGAAAAATCCGTTTAACTTCCGATATGACATCAGATTTTCTTTTTAATTCTCTAATGACGTGATATTAATCTGCTTTGTGTACATATACATACACATACTCATACTCCTTGTACTATTGAGAAATTTTTCCGTTTTATTACCACTATTTTATTTCATATTAATCTTTTTTTCAATGGGTGAAACTTTTTATTTCATTTTCATTTTCACACGTGGAAATCGTCTGATAGAAAATTAATTATTGTAGAAAGAATTTCATCGTGGATTTTTTAATTTTTGGCATCTGCTATAACGAAAAATGTTTAAATTTAATAGGAAAAGGCTGTTAGAATTTTGGTTTTTTATCTCTATTTATTAAAATAATGCGAATTTTTCAAATTTTAATATTTTGAGCTCTTTATAGCTGCTATTCAGATTTATACACAAAGTTTCAACTCTGTAAGTTAAATAGTTTTTGAGAATGGCTCTGTGACAGACAGACAACGGAGTGGGAGCAATAGGGTTTCGTGAGATGAACGAAACCCTAAAAAAAGGCTCATAGTGAGTTTAAATATTTGTTGTCGGTAAACTACATAAAAACTTTACAAATCATATAAATATCCATCAATACATCTGAAGCTGGTTTAGTTTTTTTTTCTCCTGTTAGATTAACAAAGTAAGATTTCTAAAAGTAATCTGTTTTACTTTTAGCAGATTAAATTTCTCATGTCAAGTGATTTTACAGATATTTCTCCAAATGGGATGCTATTTCTGCTTGTTTCTGTTTTTGCTAAATATGCAGCAGTTGACTTAGAAGAGTGACTTGAGGCTTTGTCCATATAAAACTCGATTCTATTCATTATTTTTTCTATATAAAGCTGGAATTCCTTCTTTGAAAAGTGGTTCTAAAGTAGTTTACTGATAATAATGCAAGTTTACTTAAGCTTTACTTGACACATTAATCTAATGGGAGAAAATAAACAATTTTCTAACTAAACCAGTTTCAAATGTATTGGTGAATATTTATATGATTTGTGAAGTTTTTTGTATAGTTTACCGACAACAAATATTTAAACTCACTATGAGCCTTTTTTTTTTTTAGAATGGATTGTTTCTGAGTGCTACATAATCTGATTGTTAAGATGCAGCTAAATACAAATAACCTTCTTTTACATAATCTGATTGTTAAGATGCAGCTAAATACAAATAACTCTGCAACTACACTGAGTTGAAATTGCTCAAAGACAGATAGTTAGGCGAGTCAAAAGTTGTGTAATTGAGAGTACCCCTAAACACTTTTTTAAAAAGAAAAAAGCACTAGTCATACGAGAAAACACAGGTAAGTTTTAAGTTATACTGTTTACTAATAGCTAATTGACTTTTTCCAGTACAAACAAACTCATAACATACAATCCAGACAAAATTTTTACCAGTCTCTTTGAAAGTGAAAAATAATATTGCATGGTGTGATAGTGAATCTGTGAGCATGAAATTTCTTGCAAGATCTACAAAAAGAAAAGGAAAAACATTTGAGAGCAGTGCCAAACATCATTACCCCGCTCCTACAAAACAATCTATTTTTTTTCTATAATTTTTGGAAAATTTTAAAGTTGCATACTTATCCAGAGACTTTTATTATTATTATTTATACTTCTATGTTTTAGTAAACAATATATACAGCATTTAGCATATTTAGTACTATCAAGCAGACTACACTGGTATCATATAATACATTTAATTGCTCTAGATCAGGGTTGTCCAATGCAGCACATATCACCCTTTATGATGTTACTAGCTTTTCTTAAAAATCCATTTTAAAGGCTGATATCTTTAAAATTAACAATATATATATACATTAAAAAATTTTTTTTTGGTGCAGGTGCAATGAAGTTTTTTGATTCTTTCTCTCCCTACAAAATTTTTTGAGATAACTAGTCATGAAATATGAAGACAAAACAATAAGTTGCTAACCAATGTATATTTTATTACAGGATTTTAAATGAGATGTAAAAATTAAAATCACAAAACAACAAATAATACCTGACGTTTCAGTTTATCTTTAAAACCATCTTCAAGAGATAATTTTCTTAAATATAAAATGGCGGAAAAATATTTACATGCTACATAATTGGAGCAAAATATAAATAAAACATGAACAATCAGCAACAGAAATTTGATAAAAACTTTTAAAATAAGCCCGGTAGTATCTCTATTAACAAAATGCAAAATTCAAACAATGTACAGGAAAAAATTATGCAAAAAATCAAAGTTCTTTCAAAATACTTATCCAAATATCTGGAATTGAAAAAGTGTAATGATTGTAATGACAATATGTCTTTTTCAATTCCAGATATTTGGATAAGTATTTTGAAAGAACTTTAATTCTTGCATAATTTTTTTCCTGTACATTGTATGAATTTTACCTTTTGTTAATAAATGACACTACTGGACTTATTTTGAATGTTTTTATCAAATTTTTGTTGCTGATTGTTCATGTTTATTTATATTTTGCTCCAAATGTAAATATTTTTCTGCCATTTTATAGTTAAGAAAATTATCCCCTGAAGATGGATTTAAAGACAGACCGAAATGTCTGGTATTATCTGTTGTGATTTTAATTTTTACACCTTAGTTTAAAATCCTGTAATAAAATGTACGCTGGTTAGCAACTTATTGTTTTGTCTTCATATTTGAGTACAACGTAAAGTCCTTATTTATTATAGTCATGAAATATAAAACAGGAAGTAGTAGGATATAATACATATTTTTAATACATACATCATCTATGTCTTGTGACACTGAACCATTCAGAGCTTCACTAGCTTCATAGTCATACTCCTCCTTGAGGTACATTGGGTTGTTTATTTCTACATTGGCAGAATCCTGCATTCTCACATGCATGAATGGTAGGCCCCTATTAAAAGGTAAGAATATACAATGAAAATATCAAATATCTGCACAGATCAACTGTCAAAATGCCATCAACTGAAATTGACATATTTTCCCCTTCAAAATTTAATCTTTAAAGTACTTTTCCCTTATGTGCTCTTAAGAAATTTAAGTGTTATAGTATAGTAATTAATAATAACATATTAAATAATAAAATACTGTACCTCTTTCTTCTGCAGTAAATAATCACTCCAAAAACAACTATGAGAATCAAAAGCAAAACTACACAAAGAGGAATTCCTACAGCAGCCACCACTGTGGAAAAGTGAAAGGTATTTTTAAAATGTAATATCAAAAATATAAATGCAGAAAAAAAAATATGGATATTCAACAAAACATTTTGAAAGGATAAATTTAATATAACAAGTAATTACTTAAGAAAGATATGTAAAATAAACCCATTACTTATCCGAGATTAAAACCCTACTATTTTCAACAATTCCATGTAAACTATTTCAGTCCTCTAAAAGAAAAAAATCAGCTGCCACAGGCAAGTGAGCCTAAGAAATCTATGATATGCAGCTCTATTTAGAAACCTAGATTTTCATTTTAACAAATTTTTCTCTCCCAAAATCTGTACAATTTCTTGAGCTCTATAAACAAAAGTAGTTCTATGTTATGGAAATTATTAAATACTCTCATACTATAATTTTATAAAAAAATGATTATATACAAGATAAATGAAACATGGATTTATTAAAATTCATGTACAAATAAATTTAACGTAAAATTATTATTTGAAACACAGAAGGTTTTTACAACCAAAATTAAGGTTGCAAGATATTGAAATAAATTTATCCAATTTGACTTAAAAAAAAAATATATATATATATATTTATGATATATTTTTCTCCAAATAATTGGGGAAAAATGGAATATTTAACAGCAAGGAAAAAATAATCTTTGATTCTCCCCTCCTTCCCAACTACAAATCTTAAAATTAAATAAAATGGAAAGTAGATTAAACATCACTGAAAAGATACTTACTTTCTGTTGGGAAAGAAGAATTTTCTCTAGATCTTGGCACAGTCATAGGTTGACTGATTTCACATCGTAAACCAACAAAACCCTCTTGACAACTGAAATCAATTTTGAGTTAACTAAATTTTAGATGTATGCTTACACAAATATGTATTTAATTTCATAACACAGATCAAAGAATGATATTTACAAGAGGTTTTATTTTTACCGCCACCTTCAATACGTTTATTTTTGAGTCAAAGAAGTCATAAATTTTTCAATATTTTTTCGAGAATAAGCTTTTTTAAAAATACAAAATTTTAGCTTAATCATAAGGGTTCTCTTACATCAGTATTAAATCAGCTAATATGACTGAACTATGATATTTAAAGAAAACTTAATAGGAAAAATATGAAATTATTCATGAAGTTATAAAAGTGATACAGAAAATGGAATAAAAAAGATTAAAAATAACAGAAAAAGATAAAAAGATGTTTTCTAAATTCTAAGTCACCACTGGAACATCTTGTGATAAACTATAAAAATTCCTTTCACATACAATTATTATTTATTTATTTATTTCTGAATAGAAATATAAGCAACAGTAAAGAAATAAGATCTTTATTTTTTAAACGGCTATAGTTTTGACTAGATTTTTACATAAATACATTTTCTACTAAAGATTAAATATAAGAGGATTAAATTAAATGTAATGCATATAAAAGACATTAAAAATATATTTAAATTTTCTTCTCATTGAAAACAACTGCATATGTTACATAAAAGTTTATATATAATGGATTACAGATTATGTGTAAATTTAATGTTGCTTCATAATGTTATTACTTTTTTTCCCCTAATTTTTACCAAACAAAGATACAGAAACCAATTAATTATACTAAGTAACTCTATTAATCATAATTTATTTCTTATGTCTGTATGAAACTAGAGATTAAACGAAAGAGGAATTAAATGAACATAGAATACATTAAAAATATTCTTGTAAATTTTCTTCTTATGGAAAACAACCTCCCATGTTACATAAAAGTTTATATGTAATCAACTTGTGTGAAATTAATGTTCCTTCCTAATCTTATTTTGGTTGTCTTTATTTTTAATAAATAAAGGCACACAAAGGAATTAAATCCAGTGACTTCACAAAGAGTGGTGTAGTTGTAGTAAAAAAAAGAAGAAATATGCTATAGACATAGGGTATACACAAGAGAGTATATGCTATAGCTATAGAGGGTATACAAAGTTATCCAGAAGGTATATAGCATATATCTCTGTATACCCTCCACAACATCCTTTTCCCCAAATAGTTAAAGTTTTAATTATTTGCAATTTATTTCTTTTGTTTGTATGTAGCTGGAGATAAAATATAAGGAATTAAAATTAAATACAATGAACACATAATACATTAAAATTATCCCTACAAATTTTCTTTCGTTGAAAAACAACTGTCTATGATATACAAATGTTTACACCCAACCAACTTGTAGATTATGTGTAAAATTAATGTTGTTTCCAAATTTTATTTATGTTGTCTTAATTTTTAACAAACAAAATTACAGAAATTAATGATAATAATTTGATTTACAGTGAAATCTTTAAATTATTTGTAACTTATTATTTTGCCTGTGTATAGTTATAAAGTAAACCAAAATAAACTTACAGGCATGTCGGCTTTTCATCATTGTTCAAAGATGGCACACAAGTAGCATGATTGAAGCAATAATTGTGGCAAGATGTGCTAATCTCACAACGCTTTCCAGCACGGCCTCTCGGACAACTACAATTAAAGTAATGCAAAATTTATGAAACCACACAATAGTAATAATAATAATAATAAAATCTATACAAAAGCTGTGAACAAAATTTACTTCAAATCATTAGTAATTAAATTTAGTGATCCATTTTAACCCCCAAGTACGCAATATACACCATAGAGCACCGTAATGCTTGAAAACATCACTACGGGCAAGTTTTAATTCTTCAAAATCATATCTTTGTATTGCTTAGTTTTTAAATTTCAAGATTTAAACATTCTAATTTAATTTATTATTTATGAGCACATTTGTAAATTTGATAAAAGATATAAATATATAATCAGTAAATCAAGAAATTGACAAGAGTTATAACATTCTTAAATGGAGAGTGGGGCAAGTAGATATTTTGGGAGTAGGGAAATACATTAGATGGCAACTGTTTTAAAAATTTTAAACTTTGTATGCTGAGAGGGTTGGGGGGGGGGGGGCATAAATGTCAGAGGTATGAGTAATTTAGATGATCGATTGTTTACTTTTCGTTACTTGACAACAACAAATAAGACAGAAGATTTATTTTAATTGAGTTTTAAAATTTTTCGATGGTGATGGGGAGAAAACAGAAATTTTCAGGGTAGAGGGATAATTTAAATGATTTTTATTTATTTATTGTTATTAGATAGTAACAAATAGAATATAGCATTTTTAATAAAGAATTTTAAAGATTTTGAAACTTTGTATGCAGAGGGAGAAAGAGAAAGCATAAATTTTGAAGAGAGGAAGGTTGTAATTTAGATGATAGATTATAGTTACTAAAGAGCAACTAGTAAGATTTTCAAGATTTTAAACTTTTTGTGTTGGGGGAAGTGGAAATTTTGTGCAATTTAATTCAAATTCTAATAAAGGGAGGGAAATCTGCAAAATATTAGATTATCTTTCCCAGATTTTTTAAAATTAATTTTTTGTGCAAAAGAAGATTTTTTTGGGGGGAAGGGGCTTACTTTTGAGGAGGATGTTATGTCACAGACAAACATTTACTTAATTCATTTTTTTTCAATAATTAAAATTTCTATTTTCAAAATTTAAAATTTGATTTATTTTTCAACCAATGTACAATCATAGCAGACATTCTTAACAGAGTTTTATAACATATTTATAATATATTCTTCAGATATGTGCGAAGCTAAAGAAGAATGCACACCAGAGTTAAACACAGCATGGAACATTTATTCACAAGTAGATGCAGATGATTTATAAGAAATTTGGTGAGATATATTTGTATTTATTTGTGTTATTGCTTGACTGGAATACCTTTTTAAATAAATGCTTTTACTACTATCACATATTATATTTTTAGCCAGACATTCTATCATCTCTATTTATTTCATGCCCTCATTAATATTTACTCATTGTTTAATCCTTTTGTTCAATTTGAATCACAAGTATCTTTCCCCAAATACATCGTTCACCTGCACCCATTTGAGTCAGTCGTGATGCTGTAACTTGCCAACAGATGGCGTTAGGCATCTGGCAGAGTTACACAATTTGCATCTCTCATCGTCTCCCCATTCGACCATTCCAGGTTCAGGAGAGCGCATGTTGTCACTCTCAGCGATGGGGATATATTCTTTTATACCACGTGCTTCGGGTGCTTTGTGGTAGTACAATGGGAACAACCAGCAATGATGCATGGTTAAGCATCTTAATTTTTTTACATTTTATGGCAGAAGTTTGCTCAACCTAAGTATGGATCGATGCTGTAAAATATTTTTCTGTATTTTTATAATAGAGTGCAGATAATATAAAGATCTACATACTTTGTAGAAATAGCGTAAAGTGTTTCCAGGCAAGGCATCGAAGTATCTGCAGTTAATGCCCTTGATGTTTTGTTTTCATTTCTAGAAGGGGAAAAAGCACTGTGATGGATAGACCAAATTCAAATGATTGCTGGCTGTCTTTATAGTAAGGTTTTATTAACACTTGTTTTAGGATGGTTAAAGTTGCATATAGTTTTTTAAAGGATCAATATTGTTTCGTCAGGTACGTTTTATATTGGCAAGGAAATATCAGATATTCTTTTAGGCCTTTTAATGCAACATCATCTTCCTTTTAGGCAGTTTAGCATCTCATTCATAAATTAAAGTTGTATTTGTTTTATTAAAGGTTTAAAATTAATTGAATTCATAATGTGTAATATAATATAAAGTCTAATTTATGTTTTGGTTATGGTTAAAAACAAATATTAATAGTGTTAAAAGTAAATGCTTATCTTTAATCTTAAAGTAATTTAAATATAAAATGGATATTAATTCCAGAAGTTTTTTTTTCAACATTCAAAGTGCAATTTTCTTGTTTCATGCACTTTGAATGTTTACAATGATTTTGAAGTCATATGTTTAGATATGCTTTGGGCTCCAGTGTTCATCACCATATTACTTTTTGGTCAAAGGTTGTAGTGAAGAATGAATCATAGTTACAGATATATAGATGTTTATTGTTATGGTCGCAGAATTAAGTAAAAGTAAAACTGTTATACATTTTATATTTTTAATAAAAGCTTGTTTATGTTTTAATATCTGTCTTTTTATCACTACACAAACTTCTTAATTTGTTTTTTATCTTCTCCTTTTTAGAAACTGCATATACAGTTTCCAACTTGTTTTTACCAAAATGTTTTTTTTTAAATTAACATTTCCAATGTGTGTTTATCTTATCTGCTAATTTTAGACTTTTTAGATTTGGCATTACTACATAATTTGCGAATAGTACTGAATCTTTCTGAACTTAGACTCTATTTTGTTCTTTCTGAGTTATTGTTTGACCTGACTTTAGAATTTGCTCTTTTGAGTCATATGCATATGGATACATGTTCTGTTCTGTATTTAACCCTTGTGTGCATTCTTCTTTAGCTTTACACATTTCTTAAGAATATATAATACTGACAATGAGTTTAAGTTTTTTAAGTAGATTTTCATCAAATGACAAAGTGTCCTTTCTTGAACACCTGCAAAAAATTTTTGTTGGTAAAACTGACTGGTTTGAATATCGTTTGTTTGGAATCTTATTTTATGGCTAATGACATTTATGATAATGGAATTTTTAATTATTGGGGAGCTTTTTTATATTCTGTAATTCATTCTTTAAACATGCCTAATAACTCCCAAAATGTTAAGATTTGATGATTTTCGTGAAAAATTGAACAATCAATTTTCTCCCCAGCCTTCCAAAATCTTGTGCCATTTCAAATTCAATAAAAGCATTTATCGACAAAAAGAAACTGTTTCAGATTTCATTGCTGATCTCTGAAAGTTATAGGAACATTGTAATTTCAGAAATCAACTCAATTCTATGCCTTGGGATTAACTGATTTGTAGATGAATAAATTTATGAACCTCTAGCTGATTCTAAACTAACAACAGCATTATATGCTGCTCTGGTAGGAGAAGTAGCAGTACATCAATCGATTCAAATTTGTGGAACTGATTTCAATTTTATCAATATGATGAAAAGTAAAAATGATAAAAACAAGATCAAAATAATAAAGAATGTGATACAAAAATGTCATTGTTATGGTAATTGACAAGCATTCAGGGAATGTAAATTCATAAAGACTATTTGCCAGTTTTGCAGTTTTAATCTTTTTAGATAATCAATGTAAAAAAATATAGGAAATATAGGACACACATTGAAACTATAGGACAAATTCTGAAAATATAGAAAAGTAGGAGTGGTGGGAGGCCTACATTATTTGTGCTTAATAATTCATATGAATATATTTTAAGTGTGAAATATATTTTTGATTTATTTAAAAATAATTCATGCATGATACAGTTACTGTTTCCTTTTTCTAAAATATAATATTGAAATTGTACAACTCTTTTGTAAACACCATGTATTTTCTTTAACAACCTGAAAGTCAAGGTATAGAAATTACACTAGGATATATATACTATATAAAATACAGCAACAATTTAAAGAATGGTTCTTACTTGCACATAGGTGGTCCAACACCATTTAATGTCCGACATACGCCTCGATGAAGACAATAGCCTATACATTTGTTCCAATTATCAGACTGCATATCACAAACTTGGCCAGCCCACTGAGGCAGACAACTATAATATGAGAAAATTCATATTACTGGGTACAAATTAAGTAATGCCAGAACATGCGAAAGGAAAAAAAGAAAGAAAAGAAAAAGATGAAAGAAGCTTTATATCTTAAACTTATTTTTCTGTGAATTATACCAAAAAAAATTCTAATATACAATAATAATAATAATAAATACAGTACTCTTTTACTTTCAAGTAATTAATCCAAGTTTTATCCCTCACTCAGTTTTGAAGAATAGAAATTTGCAGTTCAAGTGTACAATAATGTTCCCAAAGTACAGAGAAAATTATTCAGAACAACTGTTCAGTAATTTACACAAAGTCAAAACACACATCAGCAAGCAATTTTTGTGTATGAAACTGTAGTGGCAATCTATTTATCCAGTTAAAAATACAGGGTGTCTCACTCCAATCTGAACTCAGTTTTTTGTTCATAACTTTAACAAAAACAAAGATATTTTAATAAAATTTGCAGCAGACTTATCTTCTTTTGTACAAAATGTAACATTATCGCAGGAAGTGTGATTCATCCACATCCAACAATTTTGAACTAGATTTATCATGTCTTAGATTGTAGTTCACATTATATATGATGTTACTCACTGAATTATTGTGTTCTTCCAACACTTTTCAAAATGCTATAACTTTTCACACAAAGCAAGATAAGTCTGTACAAAATTTTGTTAAAATACCTTTATTATTGTAAAGTTAGGAACAAAAATCCGGGTTCAGCCTGGAGTGAGACACCCTGTATTTTTTACTAATAAATGAATTAATTTCAATGCTAGTTTCCTATACAAAAATTACTAGCTGTAGTATGCTCTACTTCTTTGCAAATTACTGATCAATTGTTTTGAAGTGCCTAGCAAATCTATCTAAATCCTAATACATTAATGACAGGAAAATATAATCTCAAACTGTCAAAAATTAAAAAGCAAGATAATTAGTTTTAAAGAATGTTAATTCTAATGGGAAATATGATGAGAAGTCTCAGCTGAAATTAATTATGAAGCTTAATAATCTATTTTTAATATTTTTTTGTAATTTGAATACACAGTCATTTGTGTATATTTTCTTTCACACGTAAAATTAATTAAAATAAAATTATACGCCTATTAATTTAACTTAACTGGCTAATACATAATAGCTTTCTGCATTAATTTTATTATTATAAAATTATCCACCTCCCTACCTTTTTTTTAAAGTATTCCAGTAGAAAAATATATTTTATGTCCCCACCCACATTAAAATCCTCACCAAATTAACTACTAAAAATGTTTATATAACATTGTAAATAGAAATAAACTAAGAAATTCATGATGGAGGAGGGAATGGAAGTATCATTATTGAATGTGAGATTATTTTAATATAATACTGACAAACTACATCAATAACCTTATAACAAGCTGTGTGGAAAAATGTAGTTTAAATAAAAATCATCATAGCATAGGGCATTACCCTATTTCTTCCTAGCTCATATTATCTGAAAAATGTTTAAATTAACCATAAATACAGAGCAGAATCAGTAAAAAAACACTTAAATAAAAATCTTACTCATGAACATTGCTATAGTCCTAACTCTGACTACATGAAATGTGTTCATTCAGAAAAGTAATGGAAATGAACAGCTGATGTGATGATCTTACATTCATACCTAAAACTTAAGCAGCTGAAAACACAGCTTTCTCCCATGAATATTAATATCTACCAAATAGCTTTCACAGTATAAAACCAATAGATTACAGAAAAAAAAAGTGTGAGTTTTAGGAAATTCTATAGTTTACATACCAATATAAAGCAGATAATGTGAGGGAAGAAAGGTATATTTTTAAATTTCATTACATATTTATTCAAATAAAAGAAAAGTTATGATCTTAAAATGCATGTCTATGTAGAACTCCTGATGACAAACAGCTAAACTTACAAAAATAATTTAAATTAACTAAAACATTTCTTATTTATGTTTGAATATTTGCAAGACATACAAAATGTGTTGAATTTTTTTCTCAGAACAATAGTTTTTAATGACTAATTAAACTTCAAAGAAAAAAGTTAATCCCCCCCCCCCCCCCCCACACACACACACACTTTCATTCTAAAGAATGATAAGAAACTGAAAAATAGAATACATACTTTTATTTTACTACATAAAGGGAGAAGAGATTCTGGAATTCTAAATAAAATACATTTATTTTTTTTCTTAAAAAAAAAAATTATTGGATACTTTTAATGCACAATTTATTTCATTTAAATGAACATTACATACAAAACTTATCACTGATGCAGTTATTCTAAAAATAAATCTCATTAGTCTTGTGTTGCAATCTGTGACCAATCTCTAGTGTCAGGTAGTGATAAATAGATGTACACAAATGAATAAAAAATGCCTTTATAGGGGGGGGGGGGAAATGAAGCTCTATTTGATATATGTGAATAAAACCTCAGTGTGTAGCTTATCAACTAAACTATACATTGAAAGGATAAAATGATAATATATATAGAAGTTTCCCTTGCTTAGTGAGGATTCAGTTAATGTGATTTTCAATTAGTGCGGTAAATATTTTTTAGATGCTCCATCAATTAGTGCACAAAGCACAAAATGGGTGATCTTTTTCCTTTTGCCAGACAGATGGCATTGAATTTTTTAAAAACAGAAATTGCAGAAAATGTCAAAAAAGAAATAAAAATAAGAGAATTCAAAGAACCTTTTAAAAGTTGCAATTTGTCAAATAGAAGTTGATAGACATAGATCCAGACATCAGTAGAAGTATGCAAGTGAATCAAGCTTTAGAAAATCTAATTTTGCGCTATCATAACATGTATTCCAAAAAGAATTTTAAAAAATCTGTGCAATTGACATTCGATATATTTTCACTTAAATAAGTTAAAATGTTTATAAGTTTGAAGTAATCAAATTGTATTCCGATCAGTTTAAATTTAAATTATGTAAAATTTTAATAATTAACCTAGTAGTAAATAAACTAACATAATTATTAACCTAAAAAATTGCAGTAATCCAAAATAAATTCAAAAACCTCTTTATAAAGTTTTTGAGTGCTACTTACTAAATTGTGATGATTACATGATTACATTAACAGGAGCACAGGAAAATTAGATAAACATTTTTTAAGATTTTAATTTTCAAATCAAGCTGTAATATGTACTTTCTAACAATAATACATCAAAAAGAATGTCATAATACATTACTACATTATCTATTTATCAATATTTCATTTTAAAGAAATTTGGCTGTGGATCTATTGCAATTTTTCTCATTCAATATAGGTTTTGATTTGTGTAGTTTTAATTAGTATGGTAATATTTCAGAATTAATTAACCACACTAATCGAGGGAAACTTGTATAGAGTATGACCAATCAAAATAAGAATATAAATGCAAGTTTTTTTAATTAATAATATTCACATATACTAGCAAAACCTGTCTAAAAGGGATATTTTCTTCAATCCCATGCAATTCTGTCTAAACAGTTTTTACTATTTATAGTTAACATTAATATTCATGGCTTTTTAAACTGCAGAAATGTTTAAAAGTGAAAGTAATTTTAATTTATTTTAACAACAATTATTTTTTTACTTTTCATTATAAAGTAAAACAATATCTATAAGAAAAATATTTGAAAACGCTTAGAAAAAAATATCTTTAATGAGTTGCATAATTACTTCATCTGAAGAAGAAACATACAAACTATTACTTTTGCATTTTTGCAGTTTTCAGAAATTAACTATAGTAATAAAAACAATATATAACTTTTAAATATAAGATAAATTTTTATTTAATTTTTATTTATTTACTCACTTGCAGATGGGAGCTCCATTAGACATTTGGCAAGTCCCACCATTTTTACACTCAATATCATCACATGAGTTCGGGTTGAATGTTTCACAATGAGCTCCAGAGTATTTTGCTGGACAGTGACAGGCATAATCAATGCCACTTTCGGTTTTGGTAGAAACACATGTTGCGCCATTAAGGCAACCACAACGATCTTGTTCACACCGTTTTCCTTGGAAGCCTCTAGGGCAGGTACAAGAAGGTTTCTTTGGACCTCTTCTGCAAGTACCTTAAACAACAATACACACAATATACAGGATATTCATAAACTGTTTTCACAAAATAAGAGAGGCAACAGTACTTATCAAGATGAACAATTTTTGTATAGGAAACGAGGGCAGAATCTGACTATTCAGCCAAAATTATAGCATTTCTCACTCCAAGTTGAAAATGGATTTTTCAAAATAACTTTAACAAATATGAAGATATTTTAGTGAAATTTTCAAGTGACTTCTGCTTTATGTAAAATGTTATGCCATCACAAGAAGTGCTATAAATTACCACTATCTACATCTAAAATGCTTCATAATTCAGAGTGTAGCTGACAACATATATAGCAAAGTTAGTCTTTTGAAAATTTCCCTAAAATATCTTCATTTTCGTTAAAGTTGTATATGAAAATATGAGTTCAGCTTGGAATGAGACATGCTGTATTTTTGACTGAATGATTATATTGTGAACCTGTTTTCATACTCCTTTAAGCCCCCAGGCATCACAATCATGACAGTCAGCACTGTCTATTTTATCATTTACTAGCAGGCTTCACCTGCTTTGCTGGTCGGTGTCTCCAAACAAACCTTGAATCAAATGAAATATAACAGTGAAATTGTCATTGTGTTTTGAAGCATATATGGACCTTTACCTGGAATGTCCTTCCATTTTTCTGAAAACGATATGAATGCCATTGTGCTACTATATTTTCTAATGTGTCAGCCAAAATTTGGACTGTTAAGGACCAACTCTTATAGTTGTGTTGATCATTTATAGTAGGATTTTGTATAGAATGATATGCAATATACTAAAACCATCCCTAAAAAATGATCTAACTAACAATGTGTTGTGTATTATTGGTATTTAATCTGATTCATGATAGATGGCACCTCTAATGCATGCCCTTGGTGATTGACGTATCGCCAAGAGTTCGGCAGTCTTGTGCCAGCCATGATGTAATGAGCTTCTCTCTCTCTCTTAATAAATATTCGTTACCATGTTCAATCAGTCACGTGGCACTCACAATCATTAAATAACAACCCACCTTTACAACACAATGCACGTCTCATCAAAATCCGTCCAGTGGAACTTTTTTAAAAGGCTAATCTTTCATAATCAGATTCATCTAATTACAGAATTTTTCCCCATAATTCTATAACTGAGCAACATAGAACGATACAAAATATACTAAAACTTTCCCTGAAAAATTATCTAACAGTGCAAGTCCCACCAAAACCCGTTAAGCAGAACTCAAGTTATAAACATCCAGAATGAAATTCCCATTTGCATTGTATATATACTATAGTAGATAGTAGATTAAGCTCAAACTGTTTTAATAATCACCTGCACCTGCAATGATTGTGTCTAGTTTAAAATTTTGCTGCCCGATACTCATTCTATGCATATTTCTAGGAACTGAACGCTTTTGTTTTTTGTTCCATATTGATTAAGGAAAAAATTCTTGGGTCTTAAAGGACTATATAAAAATTGTTCATCCTGAAAGTTATTATTGTCTCACTTAATTTATAAAACAGTTCTGTGCATTAGATCTCTTTCAGTAAATGCATAAGATTGGATGAAAATTTAACATTAGACTTTAGCAAGCATGCAGAATGTCTCAAAACTTCATGTAAAAAAATTAAGAAATGGTAGACAAAAAAAAAAAAAAAAAAAAAAAAAAAAAACAAAAAAAAAACCTGAGGTTAAAATACACTTTTTTGACAAAAATATAGAATCTCTCAATGCTAATCTAAGCCTGGATTTTTGTTTGTATAAACAATAAATAAGATATTTTAATGAAAGTTTCAACAGACTTATCCTGCTTTCTGTGAAACCGAATGATACATGAGAACTTTTCATTATTCTATCACATTTCATACAGAACAAAGAACATCTGTTGAAAGTATCATTACAATATCTTCATAATTATTATTAAAGTTATGAATGAAAATCTGAGTTTGGATTAAAATGAGATAGTGTTCATATTTTTAATGTAATAAATGGATTATGACCATGATCTCCAGTACAAAAATTATTTGTTGTAGTGTGCTCTACCATCTCTTAAGGTTTGTACACAAAGCTTTAAGACATACTCTAAATGTTTAATAATAATAATAAAAAATCCAGATATATGGCCTTTATATGTGCCCAGCCTGTTTTTCTTTATATCTTAAAAATTGTGATTCCTAGTTGCAGGGTTCATACTCTATTTGGATAACAAAATCCCCTGACTTTTCCAGACCATTTTTCCTACAGTTCCATGCCCACAATTCACGACATTTTTAGAAATATGAATAACAATTCTAGATCTTAATGATTAAATATACCTCTGAAAATAAAAGCAATCTATAAAATTGAAACTAAAAATCTATTATTTGATATTTAAAATATAAAAAATGAAAAACAATTAAAAATACAATTTGGATGGATTCAAAGTAACATTTTATTGATATAATTAGATTTCACATATCAACCATTCAAATATTTTTTGATATTTCTACTACCATGTCATTTATTGTGTTGTTTCAGAAACAATTTTTTCTTTTAACAATTTAACTTTAGCTACAGCTTTTCATTTTTGCTTGCTTTATAATTTTCTTCTTTTTCTTATTTAAATATTCATATCTCATCCTAGCCACCTTAACATGGCTCGATATTTCTTTCGCAGAAGTATCACCACCTATTTAGCAACAAATTTGTATGGCTAAAACATCATTATGTTAAAAATATGAATGTAGCAAAAATACTACTTGCTAGTAAAAAATCTGAATTTTTTGCAGACTGAATTCAGAACTCAAAAAAATCTTGACACATGATAGCACATAATTTTTTTTTTTTTTTTTTTTTTTTTTTAAAATCCCTGACTTTTTCAGATTTTAGAAAAAAAAATGTGATTTTCCCTGACTTTTTGAGCATTTGTCATTTTCCCTGGTAATTCCCTGTTTTCCATATTTTCCAGTCGCGAAGGAACCCTGTAGTTGATTCTGCGACAATATTTTTATTAATTTCATTGATAGTTATTATACAATAAATAAATAAATAAATATTGCTCTGAAAATAATCTGCAGATCATAAATAAAAATCTGCAGCACGTGTCTTGTCAGGCATTTTCTATTACTAAGGTCATAACAGATAATATTATTATCTAACATAACTAGAAATTTTAATAATTCACCAACATAAAAATTTACAAACAGAAATTGCTACACAGTGATACCTTGGCAAATGAAAACAATTTGTTCAAAAGAACTATTCGAGAGTTATACCAAATTTTACCATGAGAAATAATGAAAATATGATTAATTGGTCCCATCCACCTGTTACGATCGGTATTTGTTTTAAACAATACACTGTTTACTACAATAAAGTAAATTATAAAACTAAATTACAGTACAATATATTACATAAGACACAAAGGACATATTTTTTATAAGATTTTTATCCCAGTTTAACAAAAACCATACCAATACTGTGACATGATATTTAAGAGAGCAATTGATGGGAATATTAATGTGTGAGCAATAACCGAATGCAAAAAATTGCATGACGTTCTTTAGGTCGAATATTCTGTGAGAAGAGAATCAAAAAATATAAAATAAAATGAATTAAACGGTCTTACTTGATCTTTGTTGAAAAATAAGAGACTCATACTACTTGAAATGAAAACTCGTTTAGGTTAGGATCCAATAATGTTTATTACATTTTCTTGAAGAAGGAGGAAGGATGAGATGAAAGCTGCACATCAAGTCTTTAAAAAGTACTGGCTCAAATTTCGTAAAATTCGAAGAATCTTTAAAATATTTCTTCTGGCAGAATCCAATAATGGATGTAGAATTAATGCAGAATTAAATTACCAGTTGATTTAAAATTTTTAAAATATTAAACTTAAAATTTACAACAGCATTTTTATAGAATAATTAAAAACTGAAAACGCGAAATTGATCTCCAAAGAATCAGCGCTACGCGATTCTAGGATACGAGTACCGGCACAGGCCAGCGGCCTCAGACCATACGACGTTTATCATAAATTTACAGCATCATTTTTATTAAAATTCTGTTGGAAAAATGCGCGACATTAATATTTATACCCATAAAAGGGGTGCACAAATGTGGCAGCAAGATTAATTTAAACTAATTTGTTGATTAGGAATTACATGAAAATTAAAAGAGCAAATCAGAAACAAATTAACATTTAATAATTAAAAGAACAATTCTAATTTGTATTTGAAAGACACGCCCCTTTCGGCCGCAGCGCCAAAACAAAAACAGCTCCCGAAAACATACCGAACAAGAGCGGTGGTGACGCATGCGCACAACACACGCGTGCGGAGTGAGAGCCACTGAATGACGATGACGTCACAGCTCAGCGCCGATTGAAAGCGAACTCATAGCATGAAGGAGGAATGAAGCAACGCCGTGAAAACCACTTGCGTGGTGCGGAATTGCCGATAAAATTGCTTTTAAAGAACGGCAAATTAAACTGGAAAGGCTATAAAAATAGAAATACGTTGAGCTGAAATAAAAATAATTAAAAAAGATAAAACTGTGATATATCTTTATCACAAATACCTTTATTGGTGAAACTTTGTATGATTTGAAATTGAGGAAAAGTAAAGGGGAGTTCCCCCTTTTTTACTTTTTTAGATCACTAGTACAACTAAGCTAACTTGCTGTTTTTGAATCTCAAAACACATGAAATTTGTTACCACCATGATCAGTATGCTGCATGTGTATGCACTACAAGCCCATGAAAACCAGAAAAAAAGGGGAAAAAAGTATAAAATCTAGTGGATTGAGACACATTGTTGTACAAATCTCAAAAGAAAACAATTACATTAATATGATAATCATTGTATTTTATGTATGTGAGCTCCACATTCAACAACAGCCACAAAAATCAATTAAGTCATGTTTGCTACATATTTTTCCTTCAGTTGATTTGGTGATGACACACTCACTGGTTTAAACATGATTTTCTATTTGAGAACCAAATTATTCAAAAATTCTACTGTATATCTGCTTTTCTACAGATACAAATAATTAATAAAAAATGCTTTATGTTTGTTAAGTGTAGATATATTTTAAATAATTAAATTAATACTGATAATCCAAATAAGATTTTTGGTTTAAAAATTAAAAACCAAGAAGTTTTCATACCTCCATTCATACACAAATGATTGCATAAATCTTGTTCACACAGCTTTCCTATATATCCAGGTTCACAGATGCATATAGGAGCTCCATTTGCAATAGTGCAATTTCCGTGCTGGCAGTAACCTGTACATCTTGATAACTCACACAGAGATCCATTATAACCAGTCATGCAAGAGCATGTATAATCACCAGTACTGTCAAGCCTGCAAACTCCTCCATTCTGACATCTGTAAAATTAAAAAATATAATGAGATATTACTTAGCAGAGTTTTTTTCTTCTTTTTAATACAATAACTGCCATCTGTGCATCGACATAGTATAAATCTGGAGCCAAAAGAAAAATCTTTGCTATTTAACATTATTAAACTTTTCAATACAGGAATTATCTTAATTATGGCATATGTAATAAAAAGGCATGTCCATCTGCCTCTAATGTGGGAAGTCAATCACTAGGGAATGCTGCAACAAAATTCTGACCAATCTACTATCTGGGCAGGGTATATATGTAAACAAAGATCAGTTGATCCACCGAGTCTTGGGCAGGGTTTCTGCTAAATCTGGCTATGTATACTCCACTGCTTTCAGGGAAACGAACACGCCGTTCTTTATTACGTAGGCCACGATTTTAACATGTAAAGTCAGAGTTTTTCCCAAGTTTAAAGAAGGGCAGGGTACTGCTGATGAAAAAAGGGCACTTTTTAATACTTAAGGACACTATTTTGATTTTTAAAGGCATTCTTTTGACATTTAAAGCCACTTTTAATATTTAGAAATCAGGGCACTCTTTTCAAGAAAAGAATGAGTCAGTTTTTACTGTACAAATAAGTTTAATAAAAAAAGGACTAAGGATACTTTTTTTTTTACTACGAGGCAAGAAGGGTGCTAATTTTTGGATGAGGGGTAAAAAGGGTGCTAATTTTTGGATGAGGGGCAAGAAAAGTGCTACTTTGTAAACCAAAGGGCAGGCATCCTGCTGAAACTGACTGGGGGAAACTCTGAAGCTATGTAAAAATAGATAAGCAATTACAGTTGTCATTATGATGTTGTAAACATATGAAGAAGGCTGACAAATGCATGTAAAATACATAAATGGAAAACAAACTAATTTAAAGTTGGTGATATTATAATGACCATCTATCATATGGCTGATTCCATTTAAAGTACATATACAAGCAACACATCATACAGCAGTTATTAATTATACCAATAATTTTTCCCAAATGTTTTTGAAGTACATTAATAATTTTAACATTAACTGTAAAATACAGCTTTTTAATAAGATCAGAATTGCTTTAAAATCAAACTTTAGCAGACTAGATTCAAGAACAATCATTTCACAGCTTCTTTAGAGGCATAAACATCCATGTATTTCTACCTTTGATAAGCACACAGATGCTTTTGTCTGATAAAATGAGCTGAAAAATAATCATCTTGAAGCTAGTCGCCATTTCAAACAATTCTGGCATATTCATCTTGTTTTAGCTTCCAGTTTTTTTTTCTTTTAATCTCATTTTTACATTATGCAATGATTTTGTTCAGTTAATAACTTAATTTTTATTAAAATATATTTTAAAAGCACTTCAAAATGTTATTTAATTGATATTTAAGGGTCAAATAAAATATATAGAACATGAATAATTTTAATTAGTTTTCACCTACAACTTTTTTTTTTTTTTTTTTTTTTTTTTTTTTAAAGTAATATGTTTACACCATTTTATGTCATAAGCTATGTCTGGCCCACATAATACATCTGAGTTATTCAATTTATGAAACATCATCCAGGAAACAGATCCATGGAAAACACATGTAGCTAAACCTATTTATATAAATTTTATATTGCATCAGTAATATTAAGCAGATATTGAAACATACACAACAGGGAAAGAATAAATTTCTTAAATGTTAAATAGTATTTGATAGCACTGTTCCTTCTACAACACTTTTTAAAATAATAGACCACCATAATAATAAAGAAAGTCTTAGGCTTAGAAATTTAATAGCAGACTGATGAATTACTCTTAACATATGAGTGATTCATATATTGAAATGATCAATTAAGTAGTAAAACAAAATAGAGTTAATTCAAGTGACACAGAAAAAAATATTGTAAAAAACATCAAATAATATCACAATCGAACAAACTTTCTTATTTTACATCGAAATTATTTTCCAACAACAGATATACCTGATATTGTAAAATTCATTGAAATTGCTATCTAATAAATTCCAAAAACTTTTTTTAACTAGATGCTTATTTTAAAATTATTTAAGATTTATACATTTTGTAGAAATAAAATTTACTTAAAAAAATGGACAGTACATTATTTTTTATGTTAATTAAATAATCAAATATGATTAACTAAATTTCATTAAATAACAAAATTTGATGCGCACAAGTGACGATTCATATTAAACTAAAATTACATTATTTCTTCGTTAATGGAAAACCTGATTATGATGATGATTAGTAATAAAAAATAAGATTTAAAAACATTAAAAAAAATATTACTGATATAATATAGTTATTTTTGTTATCATATAATATTTCAAAATTTTATATATACAGCTAGTGCCCCAATAACAAAAATGCACAGTACTGAAAAAAAATATCTCTTTCTTATAACTCCACCACAAATCATTGTATGTGATTAAAAAAAAAAAAAATAAAAAACTGCTGCCAATCAATTATTAATAATATCTACTAATTAATACTATACTTAATTTTTTCTTAGGGGTCATCTACATATAGAAATTATAATAAAGTTTCCAATACTAAACTTAATTTTGACATCATATTTGGATTATTCAGAAAATTTTACCATTGGATACTAAAAGGAAGCCATTCATTTAAGTAGTTAAGGAATTATAGAGGCTTAACAAACATATAATTTGAAAAAGTATACATTTTTTTAATCAATTTTGGCAAAAAAAAAAAAAAAAAAAATTGTAACCTATAATTTTTTTTTAGAGATATTGATTTCTAAAAGCTACCAATATGCATATATCAAAAATGGCAGTTCAGAACTTTTTGATTTATACTTAAAATGCAACATGCATTGCAATCTGTTCTACAATGATTAAATGTGAATTTAACATTAGAAGTTCCAAACTTGCATAAACCTGCATAATTCCTAAACTACTTGACAGAATGATTTCCTGTTTGGTAGTTGAATGTAAAATGTAGTTTTGGTAGAGCTATTAGCATTAAAAATGTTAAAGTTTGTTATAATTTCTGTATGTAGATGACTCACTAAGCAAAATCTGAGTATAGCATTAATTAGTAGGTGTTATTACAACTCCGATTCAAAAAATTAGAATAATGTAAAAAAGAATGAGTTTGATGTTGCTAACGCGTCAATTTGCATACTGCGTCCAGGAAAAAATATATTAAAAGTATCTAATTATCTTCAGAGCATTTATAAATATAACATAAATATTTATTTTTATCTGATATATTAATAATTAACTATTTAAAAAATATTAGAATAATTCAAAGAAATAGAATACCTCGATAGCATGGTTCAAAAAATTAGAATATTCAAATTTTTCTTATAAGTTGAGAGAACGGCTGCGGGATTAACATCTGTGGGACTATAAAATGTGCTCCGTTGAAAATGAGAAGTCGTTTGGCATTTGATTGTAGCGTAGTATTTGCTTAATATGGGACGAAAGAGCGATTTATCTGAGGCTGTGAAATATCGTATTGTGTACTTGCACGAAATAGGAAAAACACAACTTTTTATAGCAAAAGAAGTGAAATGCTCTCAAGCAAGTGTGAGTAGAGTTTTGAGAGAATATTCTAATAATAAGTGTTTTCAAAATAAACACTTTAAAAGTGGTCGAAAGCCAGTAACTTCAAGAAGAGATAAAAGGCAATTGAAAAAGATTGTGAAGAAACATCGTTTTCGGAGTGTGAGATATGTGCATAGAAAATGGAAAGAAATGGGTATAAATGTCTCCAAATCTACAACACTACGACGACTTCGCAAATTAGGTTTTAGATCACGTGTGACTAAGATAAAGCCATTCTTATCATCTAAGCAAAGGGCTGCTAGAGTTAAATGGTGTAAACAAAGGCTATTTTGGGATCACGACGATTGGAAAAAGATACTTTTCAGCGATGAAAGTGTGTTTTGTGTGTCTCACGGAAATCAAGGTATACGTGTCTGGAGACTCAAACATGAAGCTTATAAGAAAGAATGTTTAAAACGTTCGGTTAAATTTGCGACCTCTGTTATGGTATGGGACTGCATGACTGCTGAAGGCCCAGGCAGGTTGTGTATTGTTTCCACAACAGTCAATTCAGAAGTCTATAAAGAAATTCTTGAACATTTCATGATTCCTTCAGCTGAGGATTTATGTGATGACGATTTCTTGTTTCAGCAAGATTTAGCTTCTCCCCACACTTCCAAATCAACAACTAAATGGCTCAAAGATAAGGACATACCTGTACTCCCTTGGCCTGCAAACTCACCCGATCTAAATCCTATTGAGAATTTGTGGGGAATTATGAAGAAACGACTTCAAGAAGTTCTGCCTAGAGACAAAAAAGAACTTATTTCTAGTATAAAGAGCATATGGGCGAATTTGGATAAAAAACATTGTGAACCTTTAGTTAAAAACATGCCAGAACGTTTAAGAGCTGTCATTAAAGCTAAGGGTGATGCAACAAAGTACTGATTAGCAAGTAAAAATACTTAGAGTTTAAATTATCTTCAATATATTTTCATTATTCTAATTTTTTGAACTATGTTAGAAAGTATTCTAATATTTTGAATTTTTTGTTGTTAGCTGATTTAAATATATTTTCTATTTCATTGTAATGTGTTTACATTTTTATAATCTGCAAAATATGCAGATTCATATTATAGTACTTTATATTTGATATTGTTGATTATTTATTTGATAAATTCGATTTTCATTTCCCTTGACCGTATTTCTTTTCATTATTCTAATTTTTTGAATCGGAGTTGTACTAATCGATTGGTACTAGTCACATTTTTGTATAATGATTTGTAGTAGAATTAGTAGGGGTAATCCCCCCCCCCCTCCCTTAAATTTCATAATGAAATTAATAATGTAATATAAAAAAAAAAAGAGTCATATTCATTATAAGCAACTTTAACTGGATTAAAAGATCTCTAAAATATATTAAGATAACTATTTCAAAATATGAGTTTGGAAAAGCTAAACCTTACACTAATGGTGTGCACTTTTCACAGCGTGGGCCAAAGAAGTCATCAGGACAAGTACAGTGTCTTTCTTGATTTTCATAGTAACAGGTGCCACCATTGTAACAATAATCTTCACATCTGGTTGAAGCCACTTCACATCGTTCGCCAGCCCACAGAGGTGGACAACTAAGAGATTGTATAATAAAGCAAAATTAATAGTATGAATATAAAAATTAAATAAAAATACTTGAATAATAATTAATTCAACATGGATCGAGAGATATAGTTATACCTAATAAGGTGCAAGTATGATAAAAGTTTCTTATAATGGTTCTCAAAGCAATTTAAATTCTTATTTTGAGATATTCCCTGACTTTTCATAAATTTTAAAAATTCTCTTCACTACAGACTGAAAATGTTTGTATAGAATTTAAGCATGAAATAAGACAAATTATTTTTAAAAATTGTTATACATGGTTGCATTCTACTTCCTAAATAGTGAAAGAAACCACAAATTGTTGTCATTTTGCTAAAACAAAGAAAGCTGGATTCTATACACTTTTTGTATTAATGACGTCAATAAATTATTTTACTTTAGATATTATACATCAAATTTCTGTTTTTAGCAATTATAAAACTTAGATTATATCATCAATCATGTTTTATTTTATAGTCACTAAACTTCCTAAATTGAAAAAATATATATATCAATGCAGATAGAGAGCCAGTAAAAGAGATTAAAAAGTAGAAGCCAGACTTGAAAAAAGTCATTAAAAGCAGAAACATTTCAAAAAGATTTCAAAAGTTTATCAGAAATCAGATTATTATGAAAATAAATATAAACTACTATAAAATCAAACTAGATCTTATATAAATTAATTATTTTCAATCCCATTTTCTTGGATCTATTGTTAAGTTTAATGCAATAAAACCTGTCAAGAAAGAACTGGAAATAACTAGAGAAAAAATATCTCCTAGCAAGTACACATTCTGCTAAAAATGTACTGCATAGTTTTTGCAGGGTGAAATTGTTTCATGGCAGGTCCCATTCTCCCAGGTTTTAGAGTATTTTGAAGAATTTAAGGAAATTGACTCACGCTCATAGTTAATGCTTCTTTGATAAATGGTTTATAATCTCTGAGATAATAAAATTTGATTCATCCCACAAAAAGAAAACAGTAAAAGATAGTAAGCATTAAGCAATAATAACAACAGGACAATTTCTTACATGCATTTCAAGCTAGGCTTTTGGTAATGGGCACTGTTCTTTGAGATATCAGCATAGCATCTGCCATCATTCTGACAAAAGTGTTCACAACGATTTATTTCACACTGTGCTCCATCAAATTCGGGCTTGCACCTGAGGACATACATGTCAATGATTTCGCAACTACAGCAAAGCTTGTTTAATGTTACATAAATAACAAAAAGCATTCAAAAAGAGGAAAATGAATAAAGGTTGTTAAAAAATAAGGAAAAAAATGTGTAAGCAAAAAGCGAGAAAAAAAAACACATTTATTTTTCATAGCTAAAATTTTATTAAGAGGACAAAATGAACAATTAAGAATGTAAATTTCTTCTTGTAATCTTCTGTTTTTTAACACTTTCCAACATAGTTGAAAAGTTTTTATGAGTTTGGTTTGTCTGGCCATATGGCCATGCTCTAACTCTCGTAAATATACTTGGATTACCATGTAATTTTTATATGTTATGAGGTTCATTATAAAAGTTTTGCCATTAAAAATGAAGTGTATTTTAGCACTGAAGTGAAAGAATTGAAGTAGCATTTATAGTTCATTTATAGAGATGCACAAAAGAAATCCCTTACATTATGATCTATGGAGAAAAATTGTTTGTTGTGCTTTTTAATCACGTTACGATGCATCACTTAGGTAAGCTACAACATGCTTTCTGTATAGTACAGAAAAAGTAGCATTTATAGTTCAATTACAGGGTCATACAAGAAAATTAATACATTATGATCAATGGGGAAAAGGCATTTATGGTGTATTTTAATAATGTTGCATACTTCAAACATAATGGAATTGATATGGATACTATGACATGTTTTCTATAGATTATAGAGTGCATAGCATTTATCATTCATTTACAGAGACACTAAAAAAAATTTCAGTTACAGGACAGACTATGATTGATAATTGCTGGAAGTGCATTTTCAACCGTAGTATGTATTCTTAAACTTAACTAATTTTTAACATATCAGATGCTGGGAATAAATTCTTTAGATCAAATACAGGGATGCATGAAAGGATTTGAACACATTACTGGATTTCAACAGCAATTGCAGAAAATCGATTTTTACTGTGTTAAGTGTTTTTAAAATTGTTTATTATTTAGAATCACATTTGATTGTATGAAAAAATTAAATTTCTTAACAATTTCCGATTAGGTTGGAAAGTGTTTCATAATCCATGCCAAATGCATGATTTTTGGTTCTTGTTTTAAGTTTGAGTTGAAAGATAAGAGCAAATTTAAGGAGTAAAGTAATGAAATTTACCATTCATTTCACATTGCAGCAAAATCTAAAAATCGCTATAAAAACTTACAAATAAAACAAACATATTTGAAATATTGTATTGTTTTATTTATTTCTAAGCAACCTAAAGAAAAAAGGAACTTCTGTTTCTGGTTCTTATGTATGTGTATATGTATACAATTTTCTCAACAACCAATGAATGGACTTGAATGTAACTTTAATACTACAATTCTAGTACAACAGCAAACATGATTAACCAAAAATAGTCATTGTATCATGTATAGTTTTTTACAAGGACATGTCAAAAATTTTAATATATGATTGTCTACTGCATGTCAAATGTGAACAATGCTGGCAACTAGAATGCCTTCATAAATAAGAGAGTGATAAGATACAAGCAATAAAATTTGATTGATTGAAAAGATTTTGGATAAAAACTTCGCTAGCCTTCCATTATTTTGTACTTGGTAAACTTGTCATTATTGCCTCATCCAATTGAACTTGTCCAGGCAAGTATTGCAAAGTTATAGAATGTAGGTTTCCATAGTAAAAACAAAAACTTCCAATCTAAGCATGTGTCCTGTGCAAATGTCTCCACTCTCTTAATACACTGTATTTGCAAACCACTTTCACTAAAATATGTCAAGTGGCATGCAATAAGTAAATTAAAAAATAGGCAATATTAATAATCCAAGTGCTTTTGCAAAACAGCAAGCAAGAAAATCACTTGAAAGCACTTTCTTTCTTTTTTTTTTTTTTTTTTTGTTAAAATATTACTTGTTGATTGTTAAGTGTTAAGATTTTAATAAACTAAGATATCTTTGATTTTGGTGAGATTTTAATGAACATTCATGTTATAGACACAGCAAGTCATGAAACAGCTTTTGGTAGCAGATCATTAGCGAAGATTAAATCAAGAGAAATACATTGCATAGTGTATTAGCAGTAGATAGTCCAAAATCAGAGAGTCCTCTCTGAAAAGTGGGAGAGTATCGAGTTTATATCCCTGTTTGTGTAATTCAATTTCATTGGTGAAAGGTTTACAAAAAATAAAGGAGAAAAAAAAACTAAAATCTCAAAATGTGGAAATAAAATTCCATTTTAGAAGTTTAAAAAGTAACAAAAAGTATAAAATCGTAGATCTGCAGAGAAATTCTCTCTCCAAAATAAGCAACTAAAACACAAAAGTTACAATTTACTTAAATTTAGAAAATGAGGCAAGTACTTTAACATTAAAAAAATTTAATTACGCATAAAACACTAATAAAATTATAAATTAATCTAACTTGTTAAAATAATCCCAAAATTTTCAATCTACATTAGAAAGACCTTGTAAAACCATGCTACTTATAAAACTATGGTCTTTTCTTCAGAAAAGAAAGTTGGATTAAATATTTCTTGAAAGGTAGATAATTATCAACATCTGGCAATGACAGAATAAACAGATGCTATATTTCTGTAAGTTGTCTGTATATTCCCCAGATCTTAAACATACTTTTCTTTCTTTATAATGCATCCCCACATAGTTGAAAAGTGTTTATGACTTTGGTTTTTCTGTCTGCGACTTGTCTGTGCTCTAACTCTTGTAAATATACTCAGATTGTCTTGTAATTAATATATGTTATTGAGTTTTACTATACAGTGTTCACTATTTAAAATGAAGTATAACATTTATAGTTCATTTACAGGGACATTCAAAAGATTTTAGTTATATCGTTTGCCAGAAAATAATTTGCACTGTAATTTAATGATGTTACATTGTTTCAAACATTATAAAATTGATATGTATTTCTGAGGTGCACTAAAACATGCTTTCTATAGAATATGGAGTGTAATGCATTTATCATTACAGGATTACACAAAATAATTCTCATAACATAATTGTTTATGGGAAAAAATCATTTGCAGGGTATATTAATGAAGTTACACTATTGTAAAGAATTGGGCCTCCTCATCCAGGTGCATGATGTGTCATTCTAGCATTTCCTGTGAGTACACTTAACTGCATACCTTCCCTCGCTATTTTTGCCTTGAAGACTAGCAGACGCCGAATTCTATTGTACTGTGATCGGAAAGTTCGGCAGTGATGTAGTGGTAAGGTGTTACCCAAAGAGGGGTCTTATGCTTTGATCCTTGCCGAGGTAGTGGGAAAGAGAGCATCTGCGAGAGAAGCGATCTCTGCACACGATTTTTAGGTTTGCGCCCGAAACTTTGCCCTTTGTCTTAGAACGTCCAATGACGGACTTAGTGAAAACGAAACAGAGGGATCTCAAGGCTGCTAAGAGGCTGGAGAGTTTCGAGGGGCCCGCCACGACAAAACCCCGCCCCCAGAAGAAGTTCCCCTGCGAGGATGAAAAAGTTAGAGAGAGGAAGTTTTTTGGAGAGATCGAAAAGAGAGTGGTGACTCTCTGGTAAAAGGGAGGAAGGAACGAGAGTTTCCGGACTTAGCGCAGGAGAAGCGCTAGTGAGGCCTGACCTCTATGTGTTTTGATACGGCAGGTATCAGGTATAAATCCTAGTGAAGAGAAAAGCACGACCCGTGCTAGAGTGAGAGTTCTTAAACTCTGAATAATTGAGAACGAGTAGTTTTTCCGAAAGAGAAGGAACGGACGTGCCTTGATCCGTATGAACTCTGGCTAGAAGTTACGACTGATCGTAACATTTGGAGACTTTAGTTTGGTTCCAGTTATACTCAGAGTCAAGAGAACATTAATTTATTAGCGATTGACTCACGAAAAATAATCAAATGCTGTAATCAACTTTCTTGTACATATTTTTATTAGAATTAATATTGTTATACAATAAATTCTACTTTCTAATTTATGCGAGATAATTCTCTTTACCTACGATCTGACCTCGCTACCACTCAACATCTTTATCAGGTCGGTAAAGAGGAGTTATTACAACTGGTGGCCTGCGGTGATGGATTAATTAGCAAAAATTAATGACATTCTCTAAAGACAAAGAGTGGACTCTGAAATTTAAATCATCAAAGTGCTCCAAGAAAGAGTCTCCTTGTGACTTGTGACCTGAGTCTCCTTAGACGCTCCTGTGGATCAACACAGCATCAGAAAGAGAAATCTACCAAGAATTCTGGAGAGTGTTCCCCCATCAGAAAGAGAAATCTACCAAGAATTCTGGAGTGTTCCCCCATCAGAAAGAGAAATCTACCAAGAATTCTGGAGAGTGTTCCCCCATCCGGAAGAGTCCCCATCCGAAAAGTGTGATAGAGACCCCTGTCTGTGCTCCTGAGAATCTCTGAAGTCTGTGCTTCTGACGCCCTGAAAGACTCTTAGTAATGGAGGTAAGCTCTTTTTATACTCAGAGTGGCTTTAATTGTTATTAGTGTTTGTATAGGTGTTGTAGGCTTAAAAAAAAAAAAAAAAGTTGTATGTTTATTTTTGTGAGAGTAAATATTTTGAGAAATTTTTCCGGTAGAAAAAAAAAAGTATGATGAGATATTTCCGATATAACTGTAACTTATTTAATAGACAAATTTTGTAGTTAAAATTAAATTATTGTTGAATTAATTTAATGCAAACTGAGAGTTGTGCAGTGTTACAAAATTTTAGCTGAATCTATAAATGAGAGATCTTTAAAAAAAAAAAAATTATCGAACACAGTCCATATTTTAAGATAACAGAGTTGATTTTATATGTTTTTTGTGAATTATTCTAAATCTTTTAAGAGTGGATGCAGAGATTAAGACCACCATTGATTAAAAGAGAAAGGAATTGAATAAGACTTTTGCAATTTAAAATATTTTTACTGTGCTTTTTGAAATTGAAATTGTTGTTTTGTGTAAAATTGATCCCATATGTATTTTATAACCAAATACCAAGGTGAATGTGGACGATAGGATAGGGTTGCTTATTTTTATATGTTGCATATTTCCTATATATTATTGTTATGCGTACTTTTTATGAGTGTATATTTCAGTATTATTTTAGTGCACTTGGTAGAAATTACATTTAATCTTATTGTATTGTTTTATAATTGTGGGAAAGATAATTTCTAATTTTAATCTTTAAAAATGTCGGAGCTCAAATATTTTAGGAAAGCTGATTTGCAAACGTTAGCTTACGAATTTGAGGTCATTTTAGAGGAAAATGATACTGTACCGAAAATTATAAAAAAAATAGAGTCATCAGAGGGTTTTGAGAAAGAGCTAGCTTTAGCACAAATTAAACTTATAGAAAAAGATAGGGAAAATAGATTATTCGCAGAGAATAAAGAGAAAGATAGACTGTGGAAAAAAGCAGAAAAAGAAAAAGAGCGGGAACATGAGTTGGCTAGATTAAAAGCAACACAAGAGTCAGATGACCAAAGTACAGCATCCAGTAGTGTCTCAGTTAGAACGAGTAATTTACCCCTAAAAACAATTATGCATCGCTTTGATGAGAGAACCCGAAGACAAAATTGATGATTTTCAATATGTGAAAGAAAAATTGTTAGAACGATACCGTTTGAATGCAGAGACGTACAGACAAAAATTTAGTCAGCATCCCCGAAATCCTAATTCAGTTTGGAAGGACCTGATCTTCGATCTTAATAGTTTTTTAGAAGGATGGCTGTCATGCTTACAAGTTTCGGATTTTGAAGGATTGAAAAATTTGCTTGTCACGGACCAGATCAAACGGAGGGCGTCTCCAGAAATGCGCGAACATTTTATGGATAACTGGGCAGAGATTAAAGACCCGGAAGAATTAGTAAGGCTTTTAGATGCGTACGAGGCAATCAAGCGCCCCTCTAAAAAGACGTGGAATCCGAAACTCCCTTTAGAGAAGAATTTTGAAAGACCCAGGACTTTTGAAAATGGGCGAAACGGTAACAGAAATCCGGAGATTAACTTTAACTGGAGGGATCGAAGTGACAACAAAGATAGGGAAAAGGCGTTCGGAAAAAGGCGAGAAGTTAAGTGTCATGCGTGTTTTCGAAGCGGGCACTACAAAGTTAATTGTCCCGAAATTAAAAAGAAAGAGGCTGCGTTGGTCGGTCACTTAACTAGTAAGCCGACACTTGGAGAAACCTTCTCCCCCTATTTGAGCAAAATATTAGTGAATGGAATTCAGGCAACTGCTTTAACGGACAGTGGGAGCCAGATAGATTTGGTCCCGCACCATTTAGTCGGTCAAGATAAATTGAATGGAGATCACGTATGGATTAAAACTCCGCTGGACAGTAAATTATACTGTTTACCTATAGCAGAGGTCACTTTAGAAATTGAAGGCGTGGGGGTCATTGAAACCAAGGCAGGAGTTAACAATAGAGGTTCGGATATGTACTACTATTTGTTGGGTAATCGCACTCAGAAATTGTTAGAACAGGCGAAGAAAAATCCCGAATTGATGAATGCAGTTTTGACACACGCTCAAACGAGAGAAAAGGGTGGCCCAGCTCCGAATCCGGTAAATAAACAAATTATGATTTCCGAGGGGGAAAAAGAAATTTCTAGCGGGAATGTTGAAGCGGAAACTTTGAATTCCGAGGAAGAAAAAGAAGAGGATATTTCTAGCGGGAATGTTGAAGCGGAAACTTTGAATTCAGTAAAAGAAAAAGAAGGGGGAATTTTTCACGAGTGCAGTGAAGCGGAAGCGTTGAATTCAAAACTAGAGGGTGAAAATCTAGAAAGCCCTAGTGAATTGGTTAGTGTGGATAAGGGATCATCGCCTTTGTCGATATGTGAGGGATCTTCGATCTTAGCAGAAATTGGAGGGAAGGATAGTCAAATTGAATTAGACAGAGATCAATCTCTCAAAGAGATTAGTAAAAAAACGGAAGGTGAAGAATCGCATTGTAATGCAGGAGATTCTTTGATAGTGGCAAAAGCCAGAGACAATAGCGTGAGTGGGGGGAAGCAGGTGCTTGTCCCATTGCCTTATCAGGTAGATATTTTTGGCGCGTGCCTAGAAAAAGTGTCATTACACTTAGGGAAAGGGAAAGTTAAAGGAAATGTGTCAGAATACTTGGACCTTGGGAAAAGATTGATAAACAATTTAACTACCGCATTTCTAAAAAGGTTCGGTGTTAAGTTGAGAAATCCGAGAGTGTGTCGCACAATAAGCGATAGTATTGCATGTTGGCATCGAAAAGTTAGAAAGCTTTTGAAAGCGTTAGTATTTGGAGAATGGATAAGAGAAACGGAGGAAAATAAATTCGTGAAGGGATGTGTGTTTAATCTCACGAATAGGTTAAAAAGAGGTCAAGTTTTAGCCGTTGAGAATGTGTCAGAAAAACGAGAAAAGAGGAAATTTTGGTTTGACAGAAAGGCGGTAAAACGGAAGCTTAATGTGAAAGATGAGGTTTTAGTTTTAACTACCAGAAAGCCAATTAAAATGTCAGATAGTCGGATAGGGCCGGGAAGAAAGGAGTCAATAATTACGGAAACAAATTATATTGTGAATGTTCCTGGGAGGCGACAGAAATCCCAGATTTCTCACTTGAGTTTAGTAAAGCCTTACAGAAAACGGGTGGAGTTAGCAGATATCTTAACGCGGGAAAAAAACGCACTTGAGGAATTCTGTTTACCGTATCTAGATGATATGGCGATTTTTTCAGACAGTTGGGAGGACCATATGCGTCATCTAGAAATAGTATTAAAAAGGGTTAATGACGCGAAACTAAAAATCAAATTGGCGAAATGCAAGTTCGCTCAGAAAACCGTAAAATATCTTGGGCATATTGTAGGGGAGGGCAGACGGAGGCCAGCTGAGGCGAAAGTAAGGACAATTAAGGAATTACCAGTTCCGAAATCGAAAACTGAAATTCATAGATGTTTGGGAATGGCTGGATATTATTCCCGGTACATAAAAGATTATGCAGTGATTGTAGAACCATTAACGAGGGCGCTTAAAGGGAAAAATAAAAAAGAAAAGATTGCATGGAGCGACGAAATGGGAAAAGCCTTTGAGACTTTGAAAATGAAACTTACTGAAGAACCGGTGCTATACGCTCCTAATTTTTAGAAAGAATTCATAGTACAAACTGATGCTAGTGACTTAGGTATTGGCGTGGTATTGGCACAAAGAGAGGGATCGGAAGAGCACCCCATAATATATTTAAGTCGCAAATTTGCTGATAGTGAGAAAAGTTTCTGCGCCACTGAAAGAGAGTGTGCTGGAATTATTTTTGCGATAAAAAAGTTAAGGCATTATATTGATGGACAAAACTTTTCTATCGAAACTGATCACAATCCCTTGGTATTTCTAAAAAGAAATTCTGGAAATAATCCCAAGTTATTAAGGTGGTCCTTGGCTCTGCAACCTTATAATTATGCCATTTCTCATCGCGCAGGCAAAAACATTCCGCATGTTGATTGTCTGAGTCGAGTTTAAGGAGATTTCTTGATAAACTTTTGTATAAAATTATTTTAAGTTGTTTTATTTTTTATATTTAATTGTGTTTTATTTTTTGCCACTCTGATGTAATTTGAGCTTGCAATTCTTTATCCGACTCTTAGAGATTCTTAGTGTTTCACCCTTAAGAATCGTTTGAGGAGGGGGTGTTGTAAAGAATTGGACCTCCTCATCCAGGTGCACGATGTGTCATTCTAGCATTTCCTGTGAGTACACTTAACTGCATACCTTCCCTCGCTATTTTTGTTAGGAAAATCACATGCCTCCATTATGCTTGTTAGTCTTATTGACTCAAGCAACTCATTAACTTAAATACTTATTATAAAGTATTTCATAATACTATCAGTCATTAACATTCATGCATCCTTAACACTCATCATATTTGACAATAAACATTAAAGCACCATCTTTATTAGATACAAAACACATCTCATAAATATATCTTACTTTTATAAATATGTCGTTTTTACTCACCTTTTGCACTTTAATATTTTAATGTTTTTAGCCATCCTTTATGAATAAATGCGTTTTAATGAATCCAGTCTTAGAAACGTAAATACAGAAACACAAACATATTTTTCTCACTTTGCAAGGAACAACGACACACGGCATACATCGTAAGTTCATCTGAATAGTGCCTTGGCTACTCACCAGATGGCGGCACACGTTAGATCCGATTGGAAGATCGGACATCGAATCAACAACGGCACGTGTATGCTAATTAAGGTAGATTGTTCTGGAAGTGGGTGTTTCTGGAAGTTAATAGTCTTCTTTGCTAGTATATATAGAAGTTAGATCTTTGTATAAGCGTTCTGATTCTTCTTGTGTATTGGATTCTATCGTGAGTCAAGACAACAACGATATTGTTAAGTTATGTTGTTGTGGCTATACGTCTAGGTTGTTCTAGGATTATTAAATAATAGATGGCGTTTTTCTATAATCAATAGTTACTTAATATGTGCAGCTTGGTGCAACGTGGTGAAATATAATATATTATGTCTGGTAAAGTTACAAGTGATATTGTTTAAATGCTTATTTGTTATACTGCTACCTCATACCTAAAGATGATATATTGTCTGGAACTGATTGGACTGTGTTTATTACGATGCTATTTATCAAGTCTTGTAAGTATTCTTCCTGTGCTATAATAAACTATTAGTGCCTGAATAAGTATCGTCTTTAATTAAAAGAACTTTGTCATTATTCATATTCATTACTCTAGCTTAATGAGTCTATTCCTTAAACCAGCTAAGCTCCTATCTGCGTAATATGCTCTGCTTACTTCAATTACGTCAATAACCTTTATATTAAAATTACAATTTTTGCCTTGAAGACTAGCAGACGCCGAATTCTATTGTACTGTGATCGGAAAGTTCTGACAGTGATGTAGTGGTAAGGTGTTACCCAAAGAGGGGTCTTATGCTTTGATCCTTGCCGAGGTAGTGGGAAAGAGAGCATCTGCGAGAGAAGCGATCTCTGCACACGATTTTTAGGTTTGCGCCCGAAACTTTGCCCTTTGTCTTAGAACGTCCAATGACGGACTTAGTGAAAACGAAACAGAGGGATCTCAAGGCTGCTAAGAGGCTGGAGAGTTTCGAGGGGCCCGCCACGACAAAACCCCGCCCCCAGAAGAAGTTCCCCTGCGAGGATGAAAAAGTTAGAGAGAGGAAGTTTTTTGGAGAGATCGAAAAGAGAGTGGTGACTCTCTGGTAAAAGGGAGGAAGGAACGAGAGTTTCTGGACTTAGCGCAGGAGAAGCACTAGTGAGGCCTGACCTCTATGTGTTTTGATACGGCAGGTATCAGGTATAAATCCTAGTGAAGAGAAAAGCACGACCCGTGCTAGAGTGAGAGTTCTTAAACTCTGAATAATTGAGAACGAGTAGTTTTTCCGAAAGAGAAGGAACGGACGTGCCTTGATCCGTATGAACTCTGGCTAGAAGTTACGACTGATCGTAACATTTGGAGACTTTAGTTTGGTTCCAGTTATACTCAGAGTCAAGAGAACATTAATTTATTAGCGATTGACTCACGAAAAATAATCAAATGCTGTAATCAACTTTCTTGTACATATTTTTATTAGAATTAATATTGTTATACAATAAATTCTACTTTCTAATTTATGCGAGATAATTCTCTTTACCTACGATCTGACCTCGCTACCACTCAACATCTTTATCAGGTCGGTATAGAGGAGTTATTACACTATTTTAAACATAAAGAAATTTATATACATTACTGGGGTGCACTACACAGGCTTACTGTAGCATATGATGTGTATAGCATCTATTGTTTATTTACAAGACATATAAAAAAAATTCAATTACAGTACTGTCTATGAGTAATAATTACCGGAAGTGTATTTTTAGTTGTGGTATGCATTTTTAACTAAATTCTTGCATATTATGGGGTGTGTATAAATTCTATAAAATATATACAGGTCTGCACAAAAAAATTTAGACTACCTTACCAACTATGAACAGTAATTTATAAAGTTGTATTTTCGAATGTATTATATGTCTTCAAAGTTACTTAGATAAGCTCTTTCACCTCAAACTGTGAAATTTCACACCTTATTCTGGGAGTGTTGGAAAGGGTTTAAAATCTATGCTCGATTGTTCTTTCTTTTTAGTTTTGTAGACATTTAAAGATCCTACCAATTCATGAATACATAATGGTTTTTGGAAGTGGTTTTTGGAACCATACATTATACTGACACAATTCATTGCAAGACTCTTTTCTTGTTACTGAATCAACTATTTTCAATTTTAACTAATATAAGAAAGTGTTATATAAAATATTATAGAGATATTATATGGTCCATAAATGTTAACCAATCTGTACTGTTTCTGATTTAAAAAAAAAAAAAAAAACATAACTATCTCTTTAACCAACTTTTTTTTATATAATTTTCTTTTTACTACCGGAGTTTTGAAACCGGATGCAACCAGTTTCGAAAGTGAAAGTATCTTCATAAAAAAAAATCTGCAAAGAAAATTAAAAACGTAATCAACGGCAGAAATAGAGATTGATCTTAGCTATCCAATGTAAAACAAAACATTTAAAAATATTGAAATGCAAACGGGATATTAGAAAAATAATGCCCCATAAGATTAACATTGGTGAGCGGGTCTTTTCGCATGAGGGGAGAGGACCCTTAAGATAACTTAGCAAACACAATTAACTCATTTTATTATCAAAATTACATGCAATAATAATATTTCTTTTTAAATTCTTTTACTGCAATTCATTTTATAAATATGATTTGATGTAATTATTTACATTTTTAAATAAACTAGCAAAAGCCATGCTTTGTTTGGATTCGCGAAGCATTATTTCATAATATAAATATTTGAAAGTAAGAACTTCTTAATAGTAAATATGTTTCATTTGGTTCAATTTTCAACCTTCGAATTCAAATAACACTTTATATAACAAATTTAACAATTAATTTTATTTGTTTACAATTCTTTTGTTACCACTTTACAAAAAAAAATCATAATATAATTCTTTTAAAATGCATAAGTGTCATCTGCATAAATGATTTCACATAATAAGAATAAATTGTGTATTTGAATTCTTAACACTGAAAAATACTTTTATAATTGAATGTAAATAATTGAATTAAATGTTTTTTTTAAATCATTCGATAAGAAAATAATATTGTCAGAATCTACAGATCATATTTTATTTCTATCAAGTCCAAAAATATTTATTTCCTTAATTAAATTTAAAAGTAGTTTTTGATATATTTTGGCAGATTTATTTAATTAATCATGATTCTATCTATAATTACTAACTCCATGATTATTCTTTTCTTCTGAAAATATCCGGGCTTCAGTTTTGAGTATGTCCATGTTTCAATATTCTGAGTATTTCTGGTATTTCAGAATTGAAAGCATTGTGTCGTCATATTTGAAACAAAAAGTTTCATAACAAAATGAAAACATCGATTTACTCAGATTTGAAAGTGTCCTTTTTCTTAGTGTGAGATCTCAAATTCCCCTCTCTAATGTTTAACGTATGGGTGTGGAGTGCATTTATTTGCAAAAATGTATCCGAAATGGAAAAACATGTAAAATAAATTTATTAAAATAAGAAATTTTTTAAGGTTGTTCTGTAAAAAAAAAAAAAAAATAATAATAATAATATTGTGCAAATATCCAGATCATAATTTATTTTTGTTTAATTTCAAGTCAAAATACTGAATAGCTTTTTTGCAAAGTGTACGACAAAATGTAATTTGTATAGCCTAGTAGAGAATTCGCTTCACTCATCCTAATAAATATAATGATTAGCAGTTTCTATCAGAATTTTTAAATGTACCTTAAAAGTTTAAAGATGATTTTGTTAGAATTTTGAATGCCTAGAATTAATAGATTTTAAAATCAAAATATGAATTAATTATGAAATTTGCAAAGTATGTGAATGTCTATGAGCCAAATAATTAAATTAACAAGTCTGGGGTCTGCAAAAATAAAGAAATATAAAATTTATGAAAAATTACCTGCAGTAGGGTGAATTTTCTTCATCTAAAAAGCAAGTGCCACCATTATAGCAATTTAATCTACACAATGGCTCTAAAAGAAAAAAAAATGACAGTGAGAAATATTTAATTAATTAGAATATTTATATATAATTTATAGTAACTTAATGAAATTATCATTAGTGCTATTTAACATATGAATTTCTCTCTCTCTCTTTCTAAAAAGAATTTTTTTTTAATCTGAAAACTCTAGAAATATATGTACAAAAGCTTCAAATTAGAATTTTTTTTTTATATTAAATCAGATTCGCAGAGCTTTTGACAGGTGCATAAAACTGTTTAAAACATATTGTCAGAGATATTAATTAACAGGAAATAATACCTGGTAATTTAGGAACAGGAACGATACATGATTCTATGTCATCAGAATGTTTTTCATCACCAGCTTCATCTATTGTTTCTGAACACAAGCAAACATGAGGAGCATCTTTCTTTGCTATGCACAACGCTTCTTCTCCACAAGGATTTTTTTCAGCATTACAAGTTGAATTTACTGAGAAAGAAAAAAAAAAAAAAAGAACATTTTGAATAAATCAGCAGAATTTCAAGTTATTGATTAGTAATTTTACACCAGTAAGATGAAAAATATTTCAAAGAGTAATAAAGATAGTTCATTTCATATAATGATAAAATCCATATAATAGAAAGCACTTTAAAACCTTTGAAAAGAACGACGAGTTTTGAGTACAATAATTTTATAGCTCTTAAAGCTAGATGCACTTTTCAAGATGTTCAAATATTTAGAAAATTTTGTTTAAAACTTTTTGACCTGCATTTTTACAAAATGCAGGTTTTGTATAATAAAAAAAGGTTTTTTTGTTTTAATGCAGTGTTCATACAGACTTGAGAAGGAATAATCCAAGGAGTCTAGAAAAATTCTATAGAGTCCAACAATTTTCTGTATTTTTCCATATATGCCCCACACCCACCTTAATTTTCAATGCCTCATTTGAAGAGAAAAACAGATTTTATGCTATTAAAATCTAATAGTTAGTGCTTAAAACTGCACAGTACTTACAATGTATTGCTTTATTGTTTTGAATTCAAAATTGCCAGCCAACTATTTTATGCAGTAACCAATGGTCATATAAACAGAGGCCAGGCAAATCTCAAACACCTATCAATTATCACATGCATCCAGGTTTTTAATTTAATTTTGAAGAGGAAAAAACCACGTGTTCATACAAAATAATACAGTAACTTCCTTTTTTTTTTGTCGAAACAGCAATAATGACTTAACTTTACCTTTGACTACCAGAGAAGGACTGCTCAGACTAGGATCAAGTATGTAGAGCATAAATGTCCCTCAAGGTCCCATTTATTAAGATGAAACATGAGATTTTTAGTAAAAACACATACAGCGAAATGCAAATTTCACCTTACCTTATTCATGAAATTCCAACATGAGACCCGAAAGATCTCACTGTTTATTTAACAGTTGACAAGACAAGACAATTTAAAAGACACAAACAGATGTTAAAAGATGTTTAAAAACTGTCCTTGTACTTTCGGCCGGTGACCCCCGCTATCATCAGGGAGTGAAAATCCTTACTGACTGCTGTTCTATGCATCTGAATTCCAGTTTCGTCTTGAGGTGGAAAAGTCCATTATTAACACACAGAAATAATGGACACCCAAGTAACACCCAAACAATAATGGACTTTTCCACCTCAAGTTGAAGCTGGAGTTTAGATGTGTAAGAAGGAAGTCACTAAGGATTTTCACTTCCTGATGATGGCAGCAGTAGCCGGCTGAAATTACAAGGACAGTTTTTAAACACATTTTAACATCTATTTGTGTCTTTTAAATTGTCTTGTCTTGTCACCTGTTAAGTAAACAGTGGGATCTTTCGGGTTTCATATTGGAATTTTATGAGAATTTAAGTTTACTTCCATTAAAGTTTAATTTATTTTATGCCATACATACTTAAGAAAGATGTGTATTCATTTTACAAGATACAAGTCACCATTTTCTACTCTTGTATACTTCAATTAAATCATTGACCAATGCTAAATTTGCTTTGCAATAATTTAAGATTTTAAGGAGTATTTTGTTTATTTAAGGAGTTCTAAGTACTCCTTGGAAACTCTTCATTTCTAAGGGGAGTCTAAGGAGTATGTACACACCCTGTAAATATAATAGTGAATCTTAATTATATCTTAATTATGGAAAGCAACTCAATAAAACTGAACTGTTGAAACTTTTTTATAAATGTCTCCTTTAGCAGCACTTTTTGAATAAGGTACAAAAAGATCAAAACTAATTTCCACACAGCAAATTTTATGCTTTCACATGCATGTGATTCTTTTCCTGATATAAAATGTATATAAAAATTTGTACTCTTTATTTAACAAAAAAAAAATTCAGTGATTTATTATTATTACTTTGAATAAAATACACTGAACATACATTTTAATATTTAAGTCAAGAACATTTTTCAACAATCAAAACATAACACAAATTTAAAGTTTCTATGAATAACATCATGGAAAAGTATATAAATAATTATGCTTAAAGGGACTTGGTACTCCAAAATTTTTTTTATTATTATCAAATATTTTATTATTATTAAAGGGATGATAAAAGCAAATAATTTAATGAATAATAATAATAACAGAAAAATTTAAATAGCTAAGCCAAATTTTAATAACCAATTTTAAAATGCTAGTCGTCATATCTTACAGAGATAATGTAGTCAAAATTTAAGGACCAGGTTTTGTTTAATAACATCAGTTTCCAAACATTAAAACTGCAGCATACATATGTAAAAAACTCAAACATCACACATTTGATCTTCCTTTTTAATGTTGAAAATCTTATCTTAAACTTTTCAGACCTCAATCACCTTCCTGAATGCACCTCTTTTTTGCTTTATATTTATTTCTTGAAAAAGAAAAAAAAAATTGCCACATACAAGTTTAGGCTACCTATTGGCTTTTTGGGGAACTAATGAAGGTATTTATATCTAATCAACACTTGCTGTTATAACCAGAAACTTTTTATAACTTTCTAAACTTCGTTTGTGCACTTTTGATGCATGACACTTCACCGTTGCCTGAGTTGTGTGTTTAGCATGATTTGTAAAAAGTAAATACTAACATTTTTTCCCCCATTATTTATCACTGTATAATAGTTTTAGAAATCTTGTGTATGAAAATTGTCAAATAATTATTGCTCCAGTGTGGAGCTAATAAAAGAACAGCCCACAGCATTCTACCGATCTCAGCTGCTTTACAGCCTATCTTGATCACATAGCAGTTCGACAACTAGTGGAAACCAGTCTATCTTGACCATGTGACAGCCAAGAGGACTGAAAGTATCACAGCCTGTCTGTTTCGTTTACTGTGACCAATACCCAATGCACAATGCAGTGCATATACTATAACAGCCAAAAGGCATTAAAATTGGAAAAGTGTCTTATTTAGCAGCTAACTAATTAAAAATAGTTAATAAAATGGAAATTGCTCTGGTCAGTTATATGTGGAGCTATATATTTGATAAGTGATATAGTATTAAACTAAAAAACTAACATTTTCATAAATATTACAACCGCTAATGCTAACAGAGGAAATTAGATGTAACATACAATGGAGGTATACTTGTATACTTCTATTTATTAAAAAATCAATAAATTAATTAATTAATCATCAATATTCATCAATCATACATTTTTAACGTGTTTTATTATGCAAAATCTCAAACAAATTTTAAAAATATAAGTTCTGTCAAAAACTTAACTACCATGTAGTAAAAGTCGAAAAAGTAGCGTTTTTTTTGTAGAATAACCTAGGTATGTAATACACAATTATTTCTTGCAGCTAAAATCATTTTAAAAGGGGTAAATTTTATCCCAGAATATTTTTTGACTTCATTGTATAAATCATTAATGGTAAGAAATAGAGAAGCAAATTACGTTAAAAATTACTTCTTATTATTAGTTCAATCGAAAGCTAAACAAAATATCAACAAATAACATTATTATTATTTTTTTTTAACAAGTTAAAAAAATTCTATAGACTTGGTAGGCTACCTAGCAATTCTTATTTTACTGTTAGAGAAAATAAAATCTTAGTTGTATTGCTTAGTTGTAATTTTGTCTATAAAAAATTAATATTATTATGTTATTAAATTAAAACAATTTACAAGAATTTGTTGAAATGATCACACTATTCATATTTTTTGTTGTTGTTTTCTTTATCCATTTTAAATGATATAAAGAAACAGAGATTGAAAAGAACAAACTTTTCTTTATCTTTTTTTTTCTAAATTTTCTAAATAGCAAAGCAACAATCATCTATTTGGCGATTGTAAGGAATTGGAATATCACGAAACTGCTTTATGGCAACAATCTACATACTTGAACAGGATGCCCAAAAAAAGTAAAAAATAAAAATAAAAATTTTTGACCCAAAGTAGTAGAATTTCCCCTTAAAGTAAATTTGAGCAACAAAAAATAATTCTGTGCTACATACCTCCAAGAGCCCTACATATTGCCAAAGTTTCATAATTTTTTATTTTCTGGGTTAGGAGCCTTCTCTTGTCAGTATAAGAGTTTGAAATGAAAACCATTTTGTTTTTAATTCTGAGAAAGAAGTTTAGTGAATTGAAATCAGCAAGTAGAAACAAGAAAAAATCTTAAATCTGAGTTTAATAGATTGTCATTTGCATACTTTTTTAGACTATAAACAATAAGAACTATTAAAAACATTAAAAAAAAAAAATTACAAAATCATAATTATTTTTTACATAGACAATTGGATAATAAAGAACTTTAAAATAAAATAATTATATTACCTTTAATTTGTCGTTTTTCATGAACAATAATTATGTCATTAGCTTTGTTTAAGCCTCTTATTAAATATGTTACATTGCTCTTTCCAAATTTATCTAGTCGAATCACAGCATTACTGGGTATAGTTGTCATGTAGAGATAATCCTCAAATACATCCAACTTGTAGGGCTTTTCTTCATCTATAATCAAACACACAATATATAAGATTTTTCTATTTGGGAAAAATAAAAATGAAAATATAGCAAAAATAATAATATACAGCAGGGGTAGCTAATCATGAGCTCACAGGTGCACTTGCATACACTGACCCTTTCTTTTGCATCCAGATATTTTCTGTGAATTTTATGTAAAAATACATATTTTGTATTATTTGACAGTAAACACTGGTTTATATGAAAAGGTGAAAGTTTTAAGTCGGTACAGTTTTTCTTAAAATAAAATCTGCTCTGAAAAAAATATTGAAAGCTTTATTTTCACTAAAAAATGCAGTATTTTTGGCACTAGTTCCATTATTGTATCTTCAATAAATGTGAAAGAGTTTTTTTAGGTAGCTTTCAATACAAAAAAGTATAAAGCTACCTATTGCAGCCGTTCGGAGGAAAGCAGTTCCGGAAAATTTCGATATATTTTCACCGATCATGACCCCCAGACCCCAAAACCACCCTCCGTCCAAATGTTGATTTATATATATAGATATATCCATATATATATATATATATATATATATATATATATATATATATATATCTGACCTATGTCATACGATAACGCACGTAATTATGAATCGATTTTGATGAAACTAATTGTGTGTATTAAGGTCACTAATGTCTCGACCGAGTTCGTTGGCCAGCTTGGTCCACCATCTTGTTTCAAGATGGCGGCCATTTAAAGATGTAAAATAACTTAAAATCTAAAATAAATATACAAAAAATTTTAAAATTCAAATTTATTTTTTAATTACGTGTTAGGCCTTGATACAAGGATTCCAGAGCTTTTTTTGGTTTACCTCTATCTTAAAAAATGGCTGAGATAGAGCAGTTTGAAATTCTAGGGTGGCTGACATTTTGAAACAAAACAGCACATTAACGCAATTACTCGCAAATTATTTTCTTTCATTGTTGTAATAATTTTCCCAATCATACGCATAAAACTATATATTCATATCCGTTAACGCCAAAATTGGCGACATTGGCGACATTTGGCGAAATATCGCCAAATTTGGCAACCAAAATAAGTCTTCATAAATGAAGCCAATTTGGCTATTGCTCAATAATTTGGCGAATTTCTTATTCAAATTCAGTATTAACGAATCTTTTGTAAACGTTTCTTTGCATTTTAGCTTGCTGTTTTCGTGTAACATTAGCTAAAATTTTAAAACGAAGATATAGGAAAGCTACCTTTTCCTCCCGGTACAGGCCGGAAGGACTTTTTTTTTTACAATCTGCATATGAAAGTTTTTGTAAAAATACAACCATCTAACATTTATATACATATGTTACGCAATGTGTTTTTCCGGACACAAACATTGTATGTGTATGAGGAGAGGGGTCCACCTCCAAAGATAGTTATGAAATTCAAATGAACTATTGATAATATAAATGCTGTTGACTCCCAATTTTACAAATAAAAACAATAACGAGAAAATGCATCTTAAGTCTATTTTGAGACTAGCACAACTTCTTTGCTATAACAAAGAAAAAAAAAGCACATGCAATATATACAATGCAAGAATCATATTGCAAAGGGGGGGAGGGGGGGTTATTACCTTTCCAAATTTGAAAGTATTTCAAAAGATAATTATGTTATTTTCTTTAGGTATTTCTCTATTATCCCGTCGACCACTTTTCATAACAAAAAACTATCGCCAAACTGTAAGATTAAAGGCCAAAAATGCAGTCCCATTTACTTGATGTCAGAAGCATTATACGTGTTTTTTATGTCATCAAGTGGTTTTTAATTTGACATTTGCGTGTATTTTTCATTATGTTTTACTGATTTATTAGTTATTTCATTAGTTAAAATAATAACTGTGTCCTTAAATTCTTATATTTTATTTATTTATTTATTTTGATATTCCAATGGCAACGTTCTCCCGTTTATTTGGCGATAGTTTTTGTTATGAAAAGTGGTCGATGGGATAATAGAGAAGTACCTTTATTTATTTAGTATTTAGTATTCGTAAAAGCAATCTCATCAAAAAGTCACCTGTAAAAAATGCAGCCAAGCCTCATAACTCATTTACCGTAAAAAGTACTGAGATCGTATAAAGCCAAGTTTAACTATCTTATTAACTCTGAAATTTTCATTCACAAATCACTCCTAGTCTCTACATCTTTAGTTAATTATTATTTTGTGACTTGGCAATTATGCAGCACAAGGAAGTTATTACACCTTACTATGTTATGTGATGGGATGGCATAATTTAATTAAGGCAAATTATATATGCACAGGGAAGTTATTACACCTTAATATGTTATAGTATTATTTGATTAAGACTAACTATATACATCACATTCTCGTGCTACGTAATTGCCAAGTCACAAAATAATAATTAACTAAAGATGTAGAGACTAGGAGTGATTTGTGAATGAAAATTTCAGAGTTAATAAGATAGTTAAACTTGGCTTTATACGATCTCAGTACTTTTTACGGTAAATGAGTTACGAGACTTGGCTGCATTTTTTACAGGTGACTTTTTGATGAGATTTCACTTCTTTTTGTAAATAATCCTCCTTTTCTTGATTTTGGGCTCTTTTTGGAGATCATCCACGGATTTTTGAAAAAGTTACCTTAAAGAAATTTCAGGTAACTAGGCAAGCATTACTTTATGGGAGGAGGGAGTCAAAAGTACTCTCAATTGCTTCCAGGAAAGGTGCTAGCCATCAGAGATATTACTCACAGCCTAGATACTTGATATTTAGCACAAAAGTACTGTTTAGGATAAAAAGAAAGCTAAAATTAAAATTTCCGGAAATTTTCAATCAATCAAACTATATTCGATTTTTTTTTTTTTTTCCCGTCTTTTTAAATTTTTCCTTACTTTGTACCCTAAACCCTACCTTTCTTCCAAATGTCAAGCTGGTAGGACTACAAAATCAAATTATTTCCAAACCTTCAACTTTTTATAAATTTATTGATTTTTCGATTTTACTTCTAAGTTTCTTGATTGTCATGCCAATATAGTAATTCTTTGATCCGTCTTCTTAGGATCATTTAAGTTTGATTGAAAGATAAATCAAGATAATCTTAGAGTCACCATGATTTTATTTAGAAAGGACTATCAAGCCATAACCAGCCAGAAATGTCTGGAGGAGAGGGGGAGCTGTGAAAATTTTTTTGGTGCTAACATCATTGAACAATCCATATTTTATATGCAAATTAAATGGAGTATAACCCGTGAAAGAAAACAAACACGTCTATAAAGAAACCGCCCATAACGTAGCCGGTCTATAGCGGAACTTTTCTATATCGAAATTCGTAAATAAAAAGAAAAAAAAGCATAATCCGGGGGAAAAAACATAAAACAATTAGGGGCGGTGTACTAGCTAATAGGACAATTATCTTAAAGAAAAAAAAAGGATAATCCGGGAGAAAAAACATAAAACAATTAGGGGCGGTGTACTAACTAATAGGACAATTATCTTAAAACTCATGTTTCTACAACTACAAAATCGAATTGTTTTCAAATTTTTGATTGTTTACAAATATTTCAATTTTTCGATTTTATTTTCGAATTTTACAAATTTTTAAAAGATTTTTTTTTTTATAAATATTACCTTTACACTACATTTTAAGTCTCTAAGACTACAAGATCAAATTATTTTCAATTTTTGATTTTTTTCAATTTTTTTTTTTCGAATTTTCCGGATTTTTTCATTTTTTCTTATTTTGTATCCTAAATACTTCCTTTATTACAATTTTCAAGTTTCTAGCGCTACAAAATCGAATTATTTTCAAATTTTTTATTTTTTTATTTTATTTTCGAATTTATTGTGTTTTAATTTTTCCTTTTTCTGTATCCTAAATGACTATATAGTACCTTTACGCTGAATTTTCAGTTTTTAAAGCTACAAGATCAAATTTTTTTCAATTTTTCGAACTTTTTTTTGATTTTTCGAGATTTTTGAATTTTTTCTTTTTTTGTATCCTAAATACTACCTTTATTCCATATTTCAAGTGTCTAGCTCTACAAAATCGAATTATTTTCAAATTTTCGATTTTTTAATTTTATTTTCGAATTTATTGTGTTTTAATTTTTTCTTTTTGTGTATAACACTACCTTTACACTGAATTTTTAGTTTCTAAAGCTACAAGATCAAATTTTTTTCAATTTTTCCAATTTTTTTTTTTTTTTTTTTTTTTTTTTTTTGTATCCTAAATACTACTTTTATTCCAAATTTCAAGTTTTTAGCTCTAAAAAATCGAATTATTTTAAAATTTTCCTTATTTTTCCGATTTTAATTTCAAATTTTATTGTGTTTTTCATTTTACCTTATTCCGCTTCCTAAACACTATCTTTACGCCGAATTTTTCAGACTTTTTTGAATTTTCGAATTTTGTTTTCGAATTTTCCGGATTTTAAATTTTTTTTCAAGTTTCTAGCGCAACAAAGTCGGATTATTTTCAAATTTTTGATTTTTTTTATTTTATTTTCAATTTTTATTGTGTTTTTGATGTTTTTTTTTCTTTTCTGAATTCTAAACACTACCCTTTTTTACACCTAATTTTAAGTTTCTAAGACTACAAGATCATATTATTTTCAATTTTGTTGGATTTGTTGAATTTTCGAATAATTTTTTTTTTTTTCGAATTTTTTGGATTTTATAATTTTTTCTTTCTTTGTATACTAAACACTACCTTTATTCCAAATTTCAAGTTTCTAGGCCTACGGGATCCACCTAATCTTTTTGATCATGCGTGTGATGAGTGTCAAAAAATCGAAACTTTCAGTTCATATATCGTTTGCACTAGAAAAGACAGAAATGTGAAAATTTAAATTTTGGTCTTACTTGCCACATACTCTATATAAACGAAGTTTCAGGTTTTTGGGATACACCAGCTCAAAGATATGGGGAGGTCAAAAGTGCCCTGAGTTGCTTCCAGAAAGGGATACTTACGGCTGTGCTCTCTCGACTTGGCGGAGGCACTGCCGTGCCTCCAGATACAAAATTATAAGTTCAGGAAAATTCCAACAAATCAATCGTAAAAAAAAAAAATTTTTTTCGATTTTTTCAAATTTTTGAAATTTTTTTTCGAATTTTCTGGATTTTTAAATTTTTTTAATCTTAAGTACTACCTATATTCCAAATTTCCAGTTTCTAGTTTTACAAAATTGAATTATTTTCAAATTTTCGATGTTTTTCTATTTTTTAATTTTATTTTCGGTTTTTATTGTGTTTTTAATTTTTTCTTATTCTGAATTCCAAACACTACCTTTACGCCGAATTTTAAGTTTCTAAGGCTAAAAGATCAAATTATTTTCATTTTTTCAATTTTTTTCGAATTTTTAAATATTTTTTTAATTTTCCGGATTTTATAATTTTTTCTTTCTTTGTATCCTAAACACTACCTTTTTTTCCAAATGTCAAGTTTCAAGGGCTACGGGTTCTACCTAATCTTTTTGATGACACGTGAACGAGTGAGTGAGTGACAAAAAATCGAATGTTTGTCATATATCGTCTGAACTAGAAAAGACAGAAAGTTGTAATTTTAAATATTGGTCCTGTGAGCCAAATACTCTAGAAAAACGAAGTTTCAAATTTTTGAGATGCTCCAGCGTGGAGATATGGGGGGTCAAAAGTGCCCTGAGTTGCTTTCAGAAAAGGATGCTTAACGGCCATGCTTTCTCGACTTGGCGGAGGCACTGCTGTGCCTCCAGATACAATCCTTTTATTGAAATGTTTAGGAATTATATATTTATAAAACAACATTTAAAAGTATCCTTAAAATAAATTTTCATTTTGTGGAGAACTCTCTTTGACAAAATATTTTATTTATTTACCAATCAAAATATAGTTTGACTCAATATTACAATTCAGTAACAATTACAAGACATCAAAAGTAAAAATCAACTATCTATGAAGCAACAAAGATTTTTTTTTTAAGAACTACATTATATTCCATAAAAAATAATATATATTAAGCATCTTACTTGGATTGAATGCTTTAATTAAATGTCTATGGCGACCATCTGTGTTAACAGATTCAACACGAGATGCTTTTGGATCGGCCCAATAGATTCTTTTTGCTGGATAATCAATAGCAATGCCAGTAGGCCAGATTATATTTTTGTTCACAATTATTATTCGTTCACTTCCATCAAGCTGTGCTCTTTCTATTTTTGCATCAGTTCCACAATCTGTCCAATAAATGAACCTGAAAGGATATTTTGAGAGAGAAAATACTTTTAAAAACATAGATTTTTGCTTTTTACAAAACTTACATTATTTGGAGAAAAAAAACCTATTTGCCACAAGACAAACTGCATTTCTTTCAAAATATAATATAAAATACTAAAGGAACAAAAATTTTTTTTAAAATATTTCAGTTAACATTTTAACATTGAATTAAAGAAATAAATTTCAATTTCAAGAAGCTTTCAAATGACAAAACAGAAAATGTATTTGCATTAAAAAAAATATCTGCAATGTACAAAAAGAAAACTAAATATTATACTAACATCTGAACCCAGATTAAAGAAACATCAGGTTATTCAAAAAATAATGGCTGTTATACATGAAGATCAATTCAATTGCAACACTAATCATATGTGTAGTAGTCAATCTGTTTCAGTTAATTTACAGTTAGTTCTTAATCATTTAGAGTGCTCCAAAAATTATCTTGACAAAAGAAGAATGAAGTGAGATTTTGGGAAACCAAAGTTATTTAGTGCGGAAGCAACATCACAATAAGGAGTTAAAAGTAGTGAAACTATAGTAGTCGCTACTTTTTACAGTAGTTTGCAGCATAGTGTGATACATTTTGAACAATGTAGGGTTGCAAGTAGCTGAAACAAAAAATCAGTAGTTTGTAGTGAGAACTTGTGACGCTACTTCAAGGAAAAAAATTACAAGGCCGAAATTGCTTGTTTTGTGCAAAATTTGTTCTACTCAACAATCTGTGAATCTCAATGGCAAATATCTGCTGCAGTGTATAGCAAGATTTTATTTTCTTGCTTGCAGCACTTACTCGTTATTAGGTTTCATGCCGGGTTTCTTAATATTCGGAATTTGCTTTATTTAAAGATTTATTTATTGTTTGTATTTAGAGCTGTTTTTTGGTAATTTTCTAGATTATAATATCTCTTAAATTTGCTACGAATTTTTAATGTGTGTATAAAATAACATTTTGGAGACAAACACAAAACATTTTCTTGTATGTTATCTTTCTTAATTTTTTAATGCCCTTGGTTATGTCGCATTTATTTAATTGTATCCCGGCAGACGCGATACAACGAGGGGTTGCTTTATTATTTAATCCGAGTCTCCCATTTCTAGTGTAAATTGTTTCCTTTCACGAAATCTGTAAGTAGCGAAATAGTGATTACTTTTGAAAAGTAGTTTGTAGTCGCTACTTTTTAAAACAAGTAGTTGTAGTTAACTACATTTTCAATAATGTAGTTGTAGTTCGCTACAATAAAAAAGTAGTTTTTCTGATCCCTGATCACAACGTACCATAAATCATAAGTTTGCAAAATTTCACTTGGGCAACACAAGCCTTCAAGATGGAAAAGGCCAAGAACTACATTTACCTCTTGATAATGAACATCTTGAAATCAACTGTGGATGAAAATCCTTGACTCACAAGACAGAAAACCTCCCTAAACAATTTGGTGCATCAATATCAATTAGTTATGAATTAGCAATAATCATCTACTCCTGTTTTAACATTTCTGCGAACACACTCACTCGACTTAGCACTTACTGATTTCTATATATTTATGCACCTGACCAATTACCTGAAGGGGGAAACAAAATAATCAGAAAACGATGACAGGCAGAAAATGCCTTCTTAAATTTTATTGTATCTGAATTTCTTTGAAAGTGGTATTGAAGCACTAGTAATTCATTAACAGAGGTATTTAGTTTCCAATGAGGTCTAATTTCAGTAAAACAAAGTTGTTTATTATAACGCATATTGTTTTTCATTCATTACCTCTAAATCTGTCATTATTTTGTGAACAACCTGGTATATAAATGATTGAAATTAATTTGAATGAATTACATTAATCACATCTCAAATTCATCTTATCTTGCTGCAATATAAACATCTTATGAGCTTTTCATATTTAGGGTGATAATGAATTAGTTTAAAGCAGATATGCTATTTCACTAAGGACTAATTACAGTATAAAATAACAATGAACATACTAAGCACAATAGATTCTAGGCCAGTGGTTTTCAATCAGAGTGCTGCTAAAATTTTCAGTGAAGTTCAATCAAAATTTTACAAATTAACAGGAGTATCTTAAATAAATAAAACAATCTAAATTAAGTGATTTGACTTTATGATTAGGTTTAGTATATTAAATTATATTTTCTGCCGCATTGTTTGCAAGCTCTTATTAAGAATATTGGGGGGGGGGGGGGGTAGATTCTGAAAATATTATCACATCTATAGATAAAATAAATGCTGTCAAAGAAATTTGTTTGTTCTGAAAAGAAGGGGGTTATAGATAGAAAACAGAGTAGAAATATTTGAACTAATAAAAATATGCAAACTGGTTAAAACTCTTACTGAACAAATTTTACAAATTTAGATTTGTTGTACACAAATTTTGATGAGTGTAGTAGTCCCCGAATTACACAATTTCTTTACATCAGATGAAAAATGCATTTTAAATGCAAGTGCTTGCATACCAGTAGATATAAATATTACATAAGGTATAGAATTATCTAAAGTAAGAAATGTTAAAGGTTTGCCATAAAAAATAATGAACAACTGACAGTTTTGATCAATTGGCAATTTCCATGTATTATAAAGAAATGTACATTTTGTACAATGTTTTGAACATTATATGTGAAAGAAGTGACCTCGTCTAGAATGAAAAAATACTTTTAGAAAAAAGTTATTGAGCTGCACAGATACCTCATCAAATGTTAATGTACATGGTGATTATAAAAAAACTATCCCGATACATGAGCCCATAACTATTACACCGTTCACAGAAACTGAATGAAATTTTGGTTTAAAGTATTTTGAGGTATGTGCTCAAGAATCATATGAAAAACAACAGTTAAACTCTAACAGTTACAGTTAGTGACAAAATTTCGAAAATTTCAAATGGCAACACCTATTTTTTTAAATTGGAATGTGATCTTCATAGTGAAAATACATAAAAAGTGTTGGAACTGTATCTGTAGCACGGAAATCACCGCCGTTAGACAGATTAAGAAGAAAAGGGAAAACAATCAATAAAGAACAGAGAAGCAACAGAAAGTAAAATATTTTATGGTTCAATACTATTCACAATCTGCCGCATGCACAGTGTCATTGTGTGTGAAGTGGAAAATTTGAGAAACACAATAAAATGTTTTGTTTTCTGTTGCTTCTCTCCTTATTGGTTGTTTTCACTTTTCTTCTTAGTTTGTCTAGCGCCGGTGATTTTCAGGCTACAGGTACCGTTTCAATGCTTTTTATGGTTTTTCACTATGAAGATCACATTCTAATAAAAACAAGAATGGAAAATCATGCATCAAGCATAAATTTTGAAACACCTTCCAACACATCCAGAAAACTGTAACAAAACTTCACCGTTAAATAAGGTGAAAGAAGATATGTAGTAAACAGTTTAGGAAATTTATAACATATTTAAGTATCCAGTTTTAGTATTTACTATCCATAGTAAAAGAAGTAGTCAAATTATCTTGTGCAGCCTGTATATGATCTATAGATTTGGATATATACTATATGGCATAAGAAAAAGTTAGTTCAGCTAGAAAATTTACTTTTAGCATTTTTTGCCAATTAACGGAAATGCACTTGACATTTTTTGTACAGCCCTGTATATTATATAAAGACTTTTGTATGCACCACAAATATAAACTAAAATTTAATTCAGTTAAAAAATGCATAAGGCAACTTAAAACTCATTTCCAGCAATTAACAACCATAAACGAGAAGGTATCTTTTTCATTGTGTAGCCCTGTATATGAATTTATTTATAATCTACACACTTATATTAGTCTACTAAATATAGTTCAGAAGGAAAATCCATAACACAATTAAAAATATCCTTAAGGAATTCACTCCCACAGTCAGTAATACTTACAAATTCCTTTGTGTAGCCTTGAAAACAAAATTTATATGCACCATGTACTATGCAAAAAATTAGTTAAACTTAAAAACCCAAACCAAAGTTGGAGATGCACTTATCACACATAGAATGGAATTATCGCATTAAGACTGCAACCGAATTCTTTCGTGTGTCCCTGCAAATGAATGATAAATGCAATGCACATCATACTATTCGGTGAGCAATTTATAGTGCATCTCAGTAATACATATAAATTTCATTGTGTTTTAAATGTTGGAACATAATTAAATTACACTGCAAACGATTTTTTTCCTGTAGAACATTGTGTGACACTGTAAATGGGTAATAAATGCTTTACACACCATATTTTAGAAAAAGCATGTTTTAGTGTGCTACATAATTGTATATCAATTTCATCATGTTCTGAATGGCGTAACATTATCGAAATCCACTCTAAATGATTTTTTCCCATTGACCGTAATGTAACAGAATACTTTTGACTGTCCTTGTAAATAAACTATAAATGCTATACACTTCATTTTCAATAGGGATCATGCTACAGTAAATATCAAACACATACAAAAATTTCCAGGTAATCTGAGTATATTTACAAGAGTTAGAGCACAAACGGATGGTCAGACAAACCGAAGTCATATAATGGAAAGCATTAAAAAGCAGGCGTTGCCATTTGAAATTTTCAAAATTTTGTCCCTGTAACCGTAATTTTTAGAGAATTTAACTGTTATTTTTCATATGATTCTTGAGCGCATACCTCAAAAAACTTTAAACCAAACTGTCATTTAGTTTTTGTAAACGGTATGATAGTTAGGATACATATATCGGATATTTTTTAAATTATTATTATTATTTTTTAATAATCAGCCTGTATAATAGTAACAAGAAAAATAAAAAATAATTCTTCAAGATTTTTTTTTTTATTATCCTGTTTGTTACAACTTATAATAAATATTTTGCATTTATTTATTTTTGTTATAATGCAGCATTTTATCTGTGTTGATAAATATAACAAGATTTATTCTTTTTGTTTTTTAATCATTACAATTTAAGTGTGCCAAAGAAGTTTATCTGTGAATTTAAGTGTGTTGCAGATGTTTAACTGTGAGTTCAATGTTCAATTGTGGTGCAAGATAAAAAAAAAGTTTGAAAAACATTATTCTAGGATAAAACATGAAGAAATCTGGGTTTGTATTCTAGATCTAAAGTCGTCTTCTTAACTAACTGAAAATTAAATTTTGAACCTAACTTTAATTTTTATGGAAATATAATTAGGATTGCATTAGAAATTTAATAACATACCCTGCTTCAGGATCAACAGTAATGTCATTTGGTTGGTCCAAATTAGCAGATATAACTGTCTGTCTCAGAGTGCCATCAAGAGAAGAAAGTGAAATGGTATATGTGCCAGAATCAACCCAGTAAATATGATTGTTCACCCAGTCAATAGCTAAGCTTTTTGGCTCAGACAGATCTTTAATCTGAAAAATAAGTAAATAAGTAAAATAAATAAATAAAGTAAAAAAAAAAATAAAACCATTTAGAAAATATATATGCATTTCTCATTGTCAATAAAAATTATTATAACAATAAAATTTTTTCTAAAAAAGTTAAAATATTTACCACTACAACAGGACTGCTGTCTTCTCTTTTTAAGCGATTGCTTGTTTCATTATTCTTTACAATTTTATATTTGTAGCGATATATAGCTTTTTGATGAATATTCACCCAAAATACAATGACTTCTGAATCTTTATGCAATATATCTATTGAGTCAATACGATTAAGATTTTCCTCTGGGTTAAGAATATCATTAGTATCATATGCAGATGGTTTGTAAGGATTAATCTGCTTCAGTTCATTTTCACTGGAAATATATAACACTGCTTCTTTGCCTATGAAAAAAAAAAAAAAAAAAAACATAAACAAATAATAAAGCAAAGCTATATGGTAAAGTTTAAAAATGTAGAATTTTATAACCTCTATGACAAAGTTATAGTCACATTCTTCATTCTTTTAAATCCTATCATACGTAATTAATTCAATGATACCCCATGATAGATAATGATTCTAGGTTCCCATGGTGATTACATCTTGTTTAAAATGGAGTCATATTATTTCATATTAATTAATTTAAAAACTGAATTTGTACACTAAAATTGTTAATCATATAATCTACTGACAGTTTTTTGGATAGGATGCTTCCGGAGAAACAGATATTAAATGGAAAAAGTGTCTAAATATGGATTTCAAGTTCTGAAATTTTCAAAGCCAGGTTGGAATTTTCAGTAAATGTCAACAAAAGATAAAATTATGCCAACTTAAAATGTACAATATAACTCATTTCACTGAATTAATAACGATGATTTTTTTTTCATTGTCTTGTATTGGATATTTGTGCATAGTATACATTTAATGTAACAGAATTGTAATTAATTGTTTGTAAAAGTGTATCCAAACTTAATTTCATAAAATAAAATTAATATCTATAATATGAAAATCTGCATCGCATAAAATAAATTTTGTATTTATGCATTTTTGCATCAGAGTGTAACAGCTGTGTAACACCAAGATCTGAATATTTAAAAAACTATTTATAGTACGAACACACCTCATTTGTCACATTTGACATGTAATTTCCAATTCTAGTTAAAATTTCATAATGGTCCTTGTAGTGCTTTTCAGATTTGATTGTCACACCAAAAAATCAGAATACTCTGAAAAATGATAAAATTTATTGGATGGGAGACTCCTGCCTATGAAATTCTCTTGGACAGCATTTCAAATTTTAGGCACTGTTATGTCAGGAACATAACATTTGCTATTTTTTTTATTATTATTAAAATTTATAGATGCAAAGTTAATTTATTTAATTTTAAATTTAAATTATTTATTTCCCATTTTTATATTTTATTCCGATTTTCTAAATTTAATTTAATTTGATCGGCAACCCTAACGTTAATTTCTGTGCTCTTTTTAATTTGTAAACAATCGCCATCTTTTTTTATATCAGTGTTCTTTTGGCCACTTTTAAATTCAGTTAGCAGTTGCCAATCATACATTAACTTTATTCCGTCAACGTACCGGCTTTAGCGGTCGCAAACTTTCATTGCGAGTCATTCTTTCAAATTTTTAAGCATTTCCCTGTGGCATCATACAATTTCCAGAGAGATTTGAACTGCGTAACAGTGTGGAGCCTTCCGATTGGCTGTGGAGTTTTGGCGCGCGATCGTCAAGTTTGGCATTAGCGTTGTAGCATTCTTTCTCTTCTTGAACTGGCATCTGTGGGAGAAGGACCTAAAGAGGCTGCTGGAAAGACGGTTCCGCCATTAGGCTAAACAGGCCTATGGTGGAATTCGCTCTAAATAAAATTTTTAACTATAACTTCTATACTAAATAAATATAATAATCATAATACTCAATTAAGATGTAAAATTCTTTGACTGCGATCTGGAAGTTAATGGGAGCTGTTGCTTATTACATGAGGGAGTCAAAGAACCTTCATTTTTACAGTATTTGAGATGTGATACAGAAGATGACGAATTCTGGAACGTCGCTTTGATCTAAGGCATGTATTCCTGTTTCTTCTCCAGCAATATTGTGTGATGTCTTCATACAGCTATGATAAATTATATGTTTTTCCTTCCTCTTTCGTTCTGAAGTTTGGCTAAAGCATCCATTTTGGATGTGTGGCAGAGAGGATAAGATCGACTGTTCGAAGAACATTTTTTATTATTCTCTGTGTGCAGTGACCGAACTATACAAGTAATTTAATTTAAAGATAACATCCATCTACCTTAGTAATGATGCTTCATTTGAAATTCAGAACTCTGATTTTAAAATTTATGAATCATGAACACTTAGCTGTAAATGAAAGAATCTCCCCAGTAGTAATTCACTTGTGTTTACATGAGATGTTGTGCTTCCTTTGGTTTATTAACAAGATTGCTAATGTCAGAAATATGTAATATATTGAAATTATTTAGTTTAAAACTAATACTTTGTGTTCATCCATATCTTTTGAATATATGATAACTTAATTAAGCAAATTTCCTTTTGAATCCACAATATGTTGTAAGAAGGTCTGCGCAGATTTCTCTTCTATAATTATTTCTTTTATATATATATATATATTTACTAATAAAACAAGTTTAGTTAATATATTTTGTGTTTTCATTTTGTATATACTTTTGTCATATTACAGAAGGAGGGTAGAAGATTGTTATATTCAATAATATGTGCCATTAAATTTCTTTAAAGTAAGATACGTAAATAATAAAGAATTTCATATACATGTTTATAAAGGAATAATAATAACTATATAGATTAGAAACTTTTAATAAATAATTTGTATTTATGAATATATTATTTTAAAATTAATTGGAAGAGTGTATAAATAATTAATACGGTAATATTAAAATTAATTATGGCACGTGTAACGATAAAAAGGAATGGTACCGGGGGTGAATTAAAATTACATTAAAATTTAGAGAATTACTTGAAAGTGGGGGGAAAGTAAAAGAGAGGGGGGAATGTTTAAAATTTGGAATTGAGATTTTTGAAGAAGAGCCAGTGATCAAAATAATTATTATAAGTATAGTGGTAATACATGGAAAATATATAATGAAGAACGTTCATGGTGAATAACAGAAAGATATCTTACCTGAATAAAAATCCATAAACCTAATCCATACATAATATAACTAGAACTAGAATCGAAATTATCAATGAATCTATGATAATTCTAAATTCTTATCATGCACTTGTTAGAGAAATAAACAATCAAACAAATTAAATATAAACTGAAATTTCTTTATTATAAGAAATTATAAAATGATTGGAAAGTACTGCGCAGACCCCCTTACATACATTGTTCTGAACATCACTCAGAAAGGTATACTAGGATTAAACATAGGGAAACAATATCTTTGAAAAATAAACATAAGTAAAAATAATTAGAACTATGGTAATGCTCATTCGTGTGATAAGATAATTTTCATTCATAATTCTACAGACTAACTGCAAAGATAGGATGACATATAAGATCCCTAATTTTAATGTTCATCAATTGATATCTCTTGAGTTGTATATATCATGTAATTAAGGAAGGTCCTATTTCGTCTTTAAAGTTCTCAATCTCGGAAGATTACAGAAGATTAAACCAACGTTGTTGTACATGATACAATTTCAGTTACGATAACTTCAAAAGTAGGTGCTCACTTAAATGCTGAAACATATGCTCACTTAAAAGCTGAAACCTTCACTACTTGGATTACAGGATTACAGCATCCTTTTAAGATCTTGAGAACATCAACGTTAAAGTTATTAAAAAAAAAAAACTTACCGCCTCTGGGTGAAGTTATATTCTACTCGAGTGGGTGGTTGAAGAGAAAAGGTAGGACTACATCAGGGTAGGTTCCACACTTAAACATTTCCCCAAACTCAGCGAGGAAATCAAGACATACTTTAGGCATCTATATCATCCATCTTGTACGCTCATTAACTTTGTCATCTTTATTGTTCCATATTGTTCAATAACGTTATATTTATATAATTATTTTAAATATTAGGTTTTAATTTTATATTAACTATTGCATAAACATATTAAATGGTACCGATCGCCGAACCCGTTTAGTTCGAACGATCGGCCCAAAATTTATTTTATAAGACGCTCAAATATCACGTCTTTACTGCATGATGATCATTTTTTAAGAGAGAGAACGCTACGAAAAATTTAAAGAAGTCGCGGGAAACACTAGCCGTTAAAAGGCCAGTTAAAATATCTCAACCGCTGGAACTGAAGAGTTCCTCCAATCAGAAAAAAGTATTCGTGATCGGGTTAATCGCAATTAACCGATGCTGTGTTCAAAATCCCCGAACGGGTGCATGTCGCTGATGCAGTGAACCGTAAAGTCAATGACCTCAGCACCCGCGCAGACACGCTATGAAAGGAATGTTACTGAGAGGCGAAAAAGGGGGATTCTTCCTTTCTAGACTAAACAGAAACGTTAGATAAGATATTGAAAAAGGAAGATGCAGAAATATTATGAATGTAATAGTATTTTATAAAGGACTATCTTTTAAAGTGAAAATTGAATAATAATATTAGAAATAAATAATTTAAAATGATTTAAATTAGGACTTAATAAAATATTGAGTTTAAAAGATTTAAATTGCAAAAGATTTAAATTAAAGATATTTAAATTTTAAAATAGAATTAATACACAGCCGTCGCGTAACATTTTCCTTCCCCGAATGGAAAAAAAAAGGAAGAAAAAAAAAATTTTTGCCTATGGAGTCCAGCTAGCGAAAAATTATACAAAAATCCTAAAAGTATCCCTGAACCAAGCGTATAACCATTGCTTCTGGTGCGGGATATCTAAAGCTGTAAACACACTATAAAACACAATATACAAAAATAGGAAACACTAAACATCAACATCTACGATATTATATATCTTAGGATAAATCGTATACCATACTTTACTTGGTATATAAAATTTATAAACATAAACACAAACAACACCTATATACAAAACAATTGCAGACGTCTGACTTTTAATACATAGAACTATACAACAAATGATTATCAGGTAAGAAAAAAAAATTTCACCATGAAGAGTAAAGAGAACATCCAAGACTTCAAGAGTACAGATAAAAAGGTAGGTGACATTTGGTTTAGTTAAAGTAAATAAAATATGAGAATATAACAACAATAGTATATAGATTGCCTAGACTTGAACTTAACATAACAGATTGAATTGCATATCTTTTAAACAAATCAAGCATTTGATAATAAATATATATATGTATATAGATTGCTCTCAATGAAAATATTTATAAAATTTAGAGTTATATCATCAGGAAATATTTTTTCAAATAGTACATGTCCTTTAAACATGTTTAATTTATTATATAATGATTATAGTCATTGTTTTAAACTAAAATTTCTGTGAGGAGATGCTGAGGAAAAAAAAATAAACAAAACTGAGACAATTATATAATTAAATTACTATTAAGCATTGTGTCGTTCAAAACGCGTAAGGAAGTTTCCTCATAACATTGAACTGACAACAATGGCCAAAAGATGACATGATTTCCAAAAAAAATTTTCCTATCTACTTCATATCCAAATTTTTCTTTCTATATACACTATCCTCTATATACAACAACCACCAATTCTGTGCATCATCTTCAGAGTCTCACATAAACCATATAGGCATGCGCATTCGAGACAAAAAAAAAATGACCATGTTAAAAAAAATAAATCTCACTTATAATCTTTCCATTATTAAAGCTCACATAAATTACAAGGCTGCACCGTGAAGGATTGACAGAGGGAGAAGAATCTGGGATTCCTCTTTTAAATTCCCATATAGACTGAGATTGACCTTCTGTGTGTACTGCCCATAATTCCTGCAAACAAATAATAGAGACCTGCGCATCTATTGAGATTTATCCACCAAAAAAATTTGGTCAAGCTTAAGCAAAACCTTCAAAAAAAAATGGTGAAATTTCCACAATTTGATAATTACTCATCTGCGACATCATGAGAGAGCGAGAGAGCCTGTGGTGAATTTAAAAAAATAAGAAATCATGCTCTTTTCTAAATATCAAAATCAAATTTCATTTCATATATCTTTGATATTTCATTTCAATGTATTATTTTTCATTTTTCATTTCATAATTTTATTTTTCATTTTCAATTTTATTTTGTCTCAAATCAATAAGTATTTATAATAATATATGATCATTTGATGTTAAATAGGCCCATGATCATTTAAAAGTTTTGTTTTTGATAATTTAAAGTTATTCCCCAGCACATAATTTACAGATTTATGACAGATTGATGCTCTTTTAATGTGAGACCATAATAACTAGAGAGTATGTCAACCAAATGGAAAACATAACACTGCAAAATGATATAAAATTTATAAAAATAAACAAAAAATAAATTTAGACTATAGCAAATAAATAAAATTTTGAAAAATAAGATTATGCCAATATACAATTATCCTGCGTAAGCTATACCGGTGAGTGTATGAGGCATTTTGCTCATTGTGACACATCTCATTGATTCCGGCCAGAAAGATTAATTTCTTAAGCTTCGGGTTAGTACGAAATAAAAAAAAATAGCTATCGACAACCCCTAGGAAAATTAATATATGACAAAATAGGTAAATTTAGAATAAATTATTGCGTACAAAAATTTTGCCAGAATTTCTTCCTGCCTGAGTAAAACTCAAAGTCACTAGCCTACTAAACTTTTTGGACGTTTAAGCAGAAATAGATACACAAAATTTTCAAATGAACTTTAAATTAAATTGGGAGGGTAAATAAAATTTTTGCTATAGTGAAATAAAATTTAAGGGAGAGGGTAAGGTGTCACAAGAGCTGATAAGAAGACATTTTTGTAGAAGCAATTTCATAACTCTTATAAATAATAGCAATATGAATTTGTAAAATTGAATATATAAAATTTTATAATGTATTAAGAAAGTAATGATAAAAATTTCCAAAGCAGCAGAGTTAAAATAGGCATAGTAAAATTTCAAATTCTAAAATAATAAGGAAATTGTTATGGCGATAGGCCTTAGCATCATTTCATGATACCATCAAGGGTATTAATAAATAAAATGAAATGATTAGTAGCAACAGAATTAATATAAACGTAAAAAGATCAATTGAAGTAGATAAATTAAGAGATATAATGGATAAAATCAAAATAACTTAATTCAATTATGAATGTGAATATACAACATGATGAATAGCTCCTGAGGTAATGTGTGATAGCTAGTCACACACACACTACAAGGGCATTTACATTGATCAAATGCAAATTTTTTATGTCAAACCCGTTGTATAAGTAGTTGCTACTTACTATTGCAAAATTTTAAAATAAAATGTGCATAAATATAAATTTAGGAATTAACTCATTACTCGCAAACCAAAAGTAAAAACAGAAACTAAAAACTTTATAAAACTGTCTCAAAACACAAACTAAAAAATAATATCAAAAACAGAAAATCCTACTGAATCAGTGACATCGATTCATACATTCAGAAGTTCCAATTGATAAAATATATAGTCAGTGAAAAGAATCAGTAAATAAAATAAATTAATATTTTTTTTTTTTTTTTTTTTTTTAATACTAAAATTCTTTATTATAAAATATTAGAAATAATTGGAAAGTACTGCGCAGACCCCCTTACATACATTGTTCTGAACATCACTCAGAAAGGTATACTAGGATTAAACATAGGGAAACAATATCTTTGAAAAATAAACATAAGTAAAAATAATTAGAACTATGGTAATGCTCATTCATGTGATAAGATAATTTTCATTCATAATTCTACAGACTAACTGCAAAGATAGGATGACATATAAGATCCCTAATTTTAATGTTCATCAATTGATATCTCTTGAGTTGTATATATCATGTAATTAAGGAAGGTCCTATTTCGTCTTTAAAGTTCTCAATCTCGGAAGATTACAGAAGATTAAACCAACGTTGTTGTACATGATACAATTTCAGTTACGATAACTTCAAAAGTAGGTGCTCACTTAAATGCTGAAACATATGCTCACTTAAAAGCTGAAACCTTCACTACTTGGATTACAGGATTACAGCATCCTTTTAAGATCTTGAGAACATCAACGTTAAAGTTATTAAAAAAAAAAAACTTACCGCCTCTGGGTGAAGTTATATTCTACTCGAGTGGGTGGTTGAAGAGAAAAGGTAGGACTACATCAGGGTAGGTTCCACACTTAAACATTTCCCCAAACTCAGCGAGGAAATCAAGACATACTTTAGGCATCTATATCATCCATCTTGTACGCTCATTAACTTTTTCATCTTTATTGTTCCATATTGTTCAATAACGTTATATTTATATAATTATTTTAAATATTAGGTTTTAATTTTATATTAACTATTGCATAAACATATTAAATGGTACCGATCGCCGAACCCGTTTAGTTCGAACGATCGGCCCAAAATTTATTTTATAAGACGCTCAAATATCACGTCTTTACTGCATGATGATCATTTTTTAAGAGAGAGAACGCTACGAAAAATTTAAAGAAGTCGCGGGAAACACTAGCCGTTAAAAGGCCAGTTAAAATATCTCAACCGCTGGAACTGAAGAGTTCCTCCAATCAGAAAAAAGTATTCGTGATCGGGTTAATCGCAATTAACCGATGCTGTGTTCAAAATCCCCGAACGGGTGCATGTCGCTGATGCAGTGAACCGTAAAGTCAATGACCTCAGCACCCGCGCAGACACGCTATGAAAGGAATGTTACTGAGAGGCGAAAAAGGGGGATTCTTCCTTTCTAGACTAAACAGAAACGTTAGATAAGATATTGAAAAAGGAAGATGCAGAAATATTATGAATGTAATAGTATTTTATAAAGGACTATCTTTTAAAGTGAAAATTGAATAATAATATTAGAAATAAATAATTTAAAATGATTTAAATTAGGACTTAATAAAATATTGAGTTTAAAAGATTTAAATTGCAAAAGATTTAAATTAAAGATATTTAAATTTTAAAATAGAATTAATACACAGCCGTCGCGTAACAGCACGGAAATCGGCATATTATATACATTTTTCAGTGATACAGTAATCTATAGTTCAGGTAAGAAATTTTACTTTTATCATGAAGATCATTTTGTACTTATTCTGTTCTTATCTATTTTTCATGACTGCTTTGTATGTTTGTTTATACCACTTTCGATCATCGGCAAAATTTTATTACTTCTCTTTTAGGAAAATTTTAGATTTAAAATAACGTTTATTATATTAAAAATTCACTGTAATTTCTATTTCAGAAAAATCTAAATCCCACTTTCTAATTTCTTTTTTTTTTTTCGCTACAGGCACGAATCCCACTATTTCTCCCCAAATGTCTGGCATTTATTATTAATATCTGCATTCACCTTCTGCATGACAAGATCCTTTTTCACCAGGCACAAGATGATAACCAGGGGCACATGCACAAGAAAAGTGATCCTTCTTTTTGGCAGTACAAAGCTGAGAGCAAGCACCAAAGCTACAAGGTCCATATTCTGAAATATGATACAATTATTTTAAATGTTAAACTACCACTTCAAACAAACAAACAAACAAACAAAACTCCTAAAACTTATTGAAATCATTTAATCAAAAAGGGTGAAACTGATTAAAAATTATTTATCAATTTATACAAAAAGCCCCAGTAATAACACAATTAAAAGAAAACATTTTGTTGCAAAATTTTAAGCTACAAATATTTTTTTTGCCCTTTCCCTTCCTATACATATAGAAATAACTATTATGAAGTTAAATTAATTTACTATCACTATTATCTTCAGACGATTGAAAAGCATTAATTAAAATCTAAAAAATAAAGAACAAATAAAATTGTAAAATATAACAAACATTCAAAAATTATGATATGCTATAATATATAATACTAAAGGTTTTTTGGTTTACCCTCAAAGTAATACAAAAGGAGATGTAGTTTAATACAGTAGGTGATCGGTTAACGAACTTAATCCGTTCCAAAACAATGTTCGCTAACCGAATTGTTCGTTAGCCGATCATAGATTTATCATAGAGTTGTATGGGAATTCAATTAATTCGTTCTTAAAAGCTAAATAATTTAAAACAATTAATATAAATTCTTCCTAAATTTATTTAAATGCAATAATAATAAAACATACATTACATACATATAGACTTGTCCTTCCTTGAATCATGCTTTTTTTGAGTTTGTGGGGCATTACATATTTTACAAAAGCTTATTTTTTCTTTCTGGAGTTTTCAATCTCCGCATTTTAATAGGGTTAATATACGTCCGCATATAATATGGACAGATCGCAGTTTCATGGCTTTGTCCGTGTCGTGCCGTACTTAAAAAATCTATGACATGCCCTTTGTAAAAACTTTAACGATCACATTCATTGACTACAGCATTAAATCATATCAGTTTATCACTTTGACATGTCAAAAACTTCATTAGTTCTCTAAAAGATCGTGTTTACTGCAGAGCCCGATACAGCTCATGTGGAGTCTTAGAGCCTGTTAATAATTTAGGAACTAAATTTCAGTTAAAATAATTAGCTTCCAATTAAAAATATTTCTTTAAAAAGGGGACGCAAAATATAAAAATTAATGCTTTTGTACTGTTCATTCTAATTTGAGGGCCCTAAGATGTAGGGCCCGAACCCCCGGTAGCCCCTGAATTAATTAGGCCATAAGTATACAACTGTTAAAATGTTCTCTAAGCCGAAAATAGTAGATGAAATTAAATACAGCTCTGCAAATCTGAAACAAAGCATTGCTTCTTCTTGGCTTTGTTTTGTGAGGTGTTCGTTATCCGAACATAAAAATCTCTCGCGAAAGTGTTCGTTAACCGATCTGTTCGTAAACCGAACAGTTCGTTAACCGATCACCCACTGTATAAGAATCCTAACATATATCAGACTAAAAAATTAAAGAATATTTAGGCAATACAATTAAAAACTAGCCAATAAGTGTTTGGGTAAAGATTTAGTATAAAATAAAGAAAACAGTTTATAACCCCCCCCCCCCCCCCCCGCACACAAAAACAAACAAACATGAACTGCTTTTAAGTAAGAATGCACCCTTAAAATATTTAGAATACGAAACAGTATAATATATTACAAAACTTTTTCAACTTGAATTTTTTTTTTTTTAAATATTATTCTAATAACAAAACAAATAATATAATAACATTAAATATCTACTGTTTTCTCTCGTAATACTTTAACAACAGATATAATTTAATACAAGAATAACAATGCATACCAGACTTTAAAAACTACATTTAAGGAATTCAACATTTTCATCTGTAAAAGAACAAACTGTTACAAAAGTACACTTAACTAAAGAAAAATTAAGGGTGTTTTCAAATATTTTCTTTCAGCAATGTAAATGTTTCTTATATCTTCATGAAATCACTTTTAAACGTGCATAAAAATTAGAGACATTACTATTCAAAATTCAAGTGCCTGGAAATCAAACATAATTAGTTATTTTCCTATAAATGTATTACATCTGAAATTATAATCAAATGCACTCCGATGAAGACCCTACCCGATTCTTTTGTCTAAAAAATAAGTTTTAAATGCCAATTTTGCAAACATTTATTGAAATATTATTATAGGGAAAACACAAACACTAATCAATTTCTGGGTATATGAATATGAATATTTGCAAATGAAAACGATTTTATGAAAGCGTCAGAAAATAATAGATTTTGAACTTGAAGACAGTTAATAATAATAGTTATTTTGATCCCTATCATTTTTATAACTTAGATACCATATAGCTTTTTGTTTTAAGCAAAAATGGCATGGAATTGACATAATTCTTTATTCAAGCTTTAAAGACGTTTGAGAACACATTAGTATATATGAACAACAATGAATTAGTAACCATATTTCACTAACAACTTACCACAATCTACTTCATCAGAATCATCTTCACAGTCTTCAAAATGATCACATCGGAATGTATTATTGATGCAATGACCACTAGCACACTGGAATTCATGACTCTGACAATGATGATGGAGAGGACCTGTTGATAAAGTAATTTTCTTTAATAAAGAATTTTCCATAATTCATCATTGCCATTTTAAAATATCTTTTAGCTACAAGTTTGAGTTTAAGAAAAAACGATATTAAAATCATAAAAAATAAAGGATTATACGAACAGCGAAAGATATTGCATACTATTTCAAAATATCTTCTCTCATATTATAAGTAATGATCCCTTACTCAGATCACGGGTGCTGACAGAGCACAATCCAGGCAGAGGGAAATTTTTTTAAACAAAAATGTTGAAGGCTCATAACCATGATTCAGACTACAATTCAAAGAAAGTTGTGAAGCATTTTAAAGAAGATATTTCTTTTAACCCTGCATGGCTCAAATAGTGCAAATGTTTGAATTGAAATTTTGTCTATAAAGCTATGCTTTGGGCAAAACATTTCTGAAACAATTAAATTAAGAAAAAATGCTTACAGATACAAATATTTTAGCAAGTTGCTGGTTTTCAGATGGCACTGTAAATGAGAAACTCAGTGAAAGAGAATCACTGCATGTAATGTGAGGGAAGATATTTTGAAATAGTATGTAGTATCTTTTGTTGCACTTAATTCTTTATTTTTTATAATTTTACTCTAAGTTAAAAAAAAAACAAAAAAACAAAACAAAACAAATATTATTGAAATAATAACATTTGTACATGATTAATAAGCAATAAACTGAGAAACGATGTGATTAGTTATGTACTTGAATTTTATAGTCACTAAACTTTGAAAAAAATCTAGAAATTCTTTAACAACTTTCTTTGATATATTGCAAATGTCAGAAATAATAGTTTGAAGTTTTTTTAAATGTTAATATACAGGATGTAGCCAAACGGGGGGAGGGGTTAACCCTCCAATAAAACCAAAAGAAATCTCTTAGCCCTCCACCAAGGTATTTCTTTGGAGGAACCTTGGGTGCTTCTTTTCCAGGAAAAGGAAAGTTTCCATTTCATAGTTCATAGATAATAATTAGAAATTATTCTTTAACACATTCAAAATGACTGAATATGAATTGTGCCATAAATGTTTCATTTAACTGTCTTTAACACTGAAACCCAATTTAAAAAAAAATAATAATTAGTTACTGTAGTTGCGGAATCTTGAAAAATCAAAATCATGTATATGAAAGGAAAAAGGCACAATTTTTAATAAGTTGTACAATCTGAAAATGTACATTTTGAATTTTAAACACTTCCAGAAAGATTATGTAATAATGCAAGAGAAATAAATGAGATAACAAGTCTTAAATGATTTCACTCTATAATGATAAAAGGATGAAATTGTCTGTCAGTCTGTTACTGTGATGAAAAGGCATACAATACAATAGTACCTTGTTATATTGTGCATGCTAGGAGGCAGTGTTCCTGCAAGGCCTTTATTTAAGGGTGCAGCACTTAGCCTTTTTTAAATTGGAAAATGAACACTGCCATTTTTTAACATATAGAAAGGCACCATTAGATATACCACAAGATTTGTTGTAAAAATCTTCTTTGTACCATAATATATCTAAATCTGTGTTCCCAAGATCTTTCAAAAATCATAAAATTTTTCCATTTTTTTAGAAAACACAGGAAATTATCTAACAATGTTGCATTTAAAAAAATAATTTACAAGATCATTTAAAATTAATCCTACTTCATTTAACATACTTAGAAAATATTTTTTTCTTTACAAAACATAATAATACATTTTCTTTTGAAATAATGATCTTTTCTACTGAATTAGTCTTTTCTACTGAATTTTTCTGCTACAGTAGTGCTCCCTTTTTAACGATTAACAACCTGCCTTGTTTTTTCTAGGATGAACTCTACTGGGAGACAATAAGAAACATAATACATCCAAAAGCACAATCTAACCAAGGGCATAAAAAATTAAGGAAAATGATAGCCTACAAACATAACTTTCATTTTTGCCTTCATTGTCTTCAAAATGTCAGTACTACAATTTTCTCAATAAAATTAACTATTAAGAATTACATTCCTAGTAATCAACATACATTAAAAGCTATTTAAAAGTTGCAGTTAAAGTCAGACTTTTTGTTTTTGGGATCAAAACTCTTAATCCCAACTTCTGAACATTAAATAATTTTAAAAGTATAACAGCAAAATCAATAGTGCATTAAAAAAATCAATATCAGCATTTACAAAACACATAACATTCCTGATTTGTAAGAGTAAAAAAATAATTGGTAAATTCAAGTATAAATTACATAGAAATTACAAACATTTAACTATTTTTGTGATCTAACTTCACAGGAAACTATCAGATTCTTATAAACAAATGACAAATAAGAAAGAAAAAAGAACTGCAGCAATATGAAGGTTATGCATCAATGTATATTACACGCACATAAGTTGAACTAAAAATCTTTTCTTTTCTGATTAAAAAAGTTTTCAGAAACAAATTTGAGAATTTTCTAAAATACTGCACAATTTTATCTTTCAAGAATTAAATGAATTCTACTATAAAACAATAACAATTTATTGTAGGATTAAAGTATAAGAGATTATTTCTTGAACAATGAAAGGCAGATGAAAAATCAGGATAGTGCTTCTAAATATTAAGGAGAAGAAGTCATTTTACTTACAACTAGTTGATAGTTCGTCTGTGCCGTCACCACAATCATCCTGACCATCACACACTTTAGACTGAGAAATACATATGTAGTTACCGCAGCGAAATCTTCCAGGTATACAGGCAATTTTACCTGAAATCATTTCACTTTATAGCAAAATAGCAATAGAATTTGTACAGATAGATTAAAAAAAAATGTACTGAAAGAAATAAATATATATAAAGCAAGCGATTATCCATTTACAACTAGATTTTTTTCTCAGAAGAAAAAAAAAGAACTATATTACCACAATGAAATTTCCTGGCTGGATATGCAAATTTACCTTAAGGCTCCTCATCAGTCATATCTCACATTCTCCTATCTAATATTAATTCTATGAGCTTGGAATGCATTTGTATTTTTAAGATTTCTCATCAGAAAATTAACATTTTTAATTTCCATTTTATACAAATTCTTAAATGATGTTTTTTTTGCTTTTCACTTGGTAAAGTATTTCAAAAATATGTATTTAATTGTTTTTTCAGCGTTAAAATCTTATTCGTAGCCCGACAGCTTCAATAAGATTTTAAAACTTGAAATATAAAGTTAAATATATATCTAGAAATATTTTGCTAAGTAACATCTTTTAAGAAGATTACTAGTAGGTGTAGCAACCAAATATGTTGCATTTGCACTGCATGAGATCTTTTAATTTTTCACGATAAAAAATTACTTTAATTTTACATTTAGAAAATACTTATAATATTAATTTTATTAAATTTCTTACTATAAGCAAGAAATCATGTTTACATGATAAACAAACTGGAAATCCCATTTTACAAGTCTGAACATATGCCCTGTATGTATGAAATGATAAGAAAATAAATTATCCATTGTAAACATCGTTAACAGTGATTAATGTTGGTAAAGGCAATTTCCCCCTAATAGGAGTTGAATGTCATATTTATATTGGATGATTACTCAAAGCTATAAATTCTAATCACTCTCACCAACATGACAGTTATTATACTCATTTAATAAAATCAAACTAAATAATTATGTTCAGAAGATAAATTATAATTAATGTCAAAATAAGAAATACAAAAATTACATTTAGATCATAAAGTTTAATCCACTTTCTTCAATATGACAGTTATTACATTCAGATGATGAAATAAAAGTAAATATTTAATTTATGTTTAGAATATAAATTCAAATTATTGTCAAAATAAGAAATTGGTTAATACTTTTTAGGTTGTAAATCCTAATTACTTTTCTCTGTCTGACATTTCTCATTACATTTAAGATCATAAACAACCATTAACATTAAAGTTAGAAATGACTGTTGCTGACCAATTGGGGCAAAACCTATTGCATCATAAGATTATGGTAACCAAGGCTTTTATCCTATATTTGATTTGTTTGTCCTTTGCTAGAAAATAACCAAAATGCTTAACAAAAATTATGTGTTCCCACCAGGAGCTCAGTTTTTTGGTAGCATTTGCAATACTCTATCGACCCACGACTATGACTATGTAATTGCTTAAAGATTGTGGTTCGTGTCAAACTGTCACTCTATGAGTGTATTATCTATCTAGAATAATAAATCATTTGACTCTGCAAAGAGGTCCCGAGTCAATTCCTTTCATTCACAAAATCCTTACATGTATGTTCAGGATTCCATGCTCAAAATTCAGTGTTCTATCACAGTTCATTCATTTACATTTTAAATAAATTCAAAAAATATCATTTTCTATGGATCAATAAAATTTTTCAGCTTTTTGTTAATAATTTTAAGTAAATGTGGAAGTAAATAATATGAACATTCTTAACATTAAAAATTTTAGAAAAAGTATTAGAAATATGTTAAAAAAAGAAACATACTAACAAATTAATAAGAAGTCAGAACAGAAATTGAACTATGGCTCATGTTTTATAAACTTTAACAAACTTACTACAAAGTTCAGGATTTTCATCCGAATGATCGCTACAATCTCTCTCTCCATCACACTGCCATAGAGCTGAAATGCACATCCCATTATCACAAGTAAACTCTCCTTTCTGACATGTCAAACCTATGAGGTACATTTATAAACATATTACTTCAGTTTACAATACATAAAAAGTTCACTCTAAATTTATTTACATAAATTTTTACAGGGTTCTTTTAGGAAATTTATTTTTGAAACACAACTTAATTTTGACAGCTTATCTTTTTTACAGAACGTTTAAACAGATATAAATTCACACAGGGATAGAGGAAGGTTCTTCAATCTCATTTTAAAATTTTTGAGTTAACTGCCAATTCAGACCTCATTTTGTGGATGATAATACAAGGTCACATCACATGGATCACTTGAATTGCCCCGCAAGGTTGCCAAATCTTAATCCCATTCACCATCTTTGGAATGGTCCAAAAAGAACCATAATACAACTACCTCATAGGACTCTCCAGAATATAAAATCCATCCTTTTAGATGAATATGATTTGTTGTCATCAACGACCTCATTGATGGCTTATGGTATAATTTGTATAACTGTGCGAGGTTGTCAAATTCCATGTTAGATAGCATACTTTGAGCTTATGATGCATCATATTTTGAACATTTATGGTGTAATGTGTATATAGTAAAAGTGTTACTTTCGTTTCATCTTGTTATATGAGGTGTCCTAATAAAAGTCACTTAAATACTAAATTTCAAGTTTATATATTAATTTGTTTATAAGTTAGACCAAAAAAAAAAAAAAAATTACGTTAACTTTTGAGAGGCCAATGTAAATACAAATTGCATAAACAAATTCAAATGCAAATTTTGAAGATTCCTGAAAATATGACTTTTTCACATTTTTATTTTAAAAAAAGTAAAATATATTAAAATAATTTTGTTGATTAATGATGATTCATTTTTACTGTTAATTTATGAACTATACCCAAGTCAACGATGTGATTTAAAAAGGAGATAAGTAACAATTTTACATAATTTCCAGTTTGCCAAAATTATTGAAATTTTGCTATAACAATAAGTATTGTAACTAATGTATATTACTACAAAACATCAATTAATCAAAGAACAACAACAACAAAAAAAATCAAAACCTATTTGGTGATGTTTAGACAGAATTTTACATGATCAATTAATGAATTAAAGAATAATTTAATGAGCAAAAACTTGCCAAATATAAATAACTGTTATGCTCATTTTCTTTAAAACAGGCAACTCAAGACCAAATCTGGTCATAGACATTTGGGTAGTAACTACAGCAACATGGTTGCGGAACCAGATTAAACCTTTTTTTTTTTGGCAGGGGGGGGGGGGGGAGGTTGCTTATTATGTTCATTAGAAAGAAAAAACTAAACATATAAAAAAGAAGTACAGTGGGAAAAAGTAATTTAAGAATTAGCATTCTGCATTGCCATGGAAACAAACTAAAATCGGAAGATAGAAGTGAGATCTTGATTTATTTTATGGGAAAAAAAGAATTAAAAAAAACTTATTGCATAAATGTAATTTTATAGATAAAAAATATGCTAAGCATTAATTTCTGAAGGATATTAATTCTAGAATGACTATGTATTTTAAAGGACTTTTATTTCCAAATGTTCTATTTATTACACACTTACTTAACTGAATTTGGTTCACGTATGTAACAATGGAAATTTGTAAATTATTTTTTAGAGGTGCTAGAGTTCAAGATTGTGTAGTATTATATGTTCCCATTGACAATACAATATCTTCATATTTTCAGTACTTCATTATCAATTAATAGATTAATATTAATTAAACTATGATTATACATTGAGAAAACAATTTAAAAATCCTGAATGGATATTTAAATAACGTTTTTTTTTTCTTTCCTGTTGCCATATTTTAAAAATAAACAGAACAAAAATTAAAACATTTTAAAATCTGTTATTACGTAACTTAACAATAAATATTGATTGGTTACAATAATGTGATATTTGCTGTACTATAAAAATGTTTTCTTTCTCATTGCCATATTAAAAAAAAAACCTAAGAATTAAAAAAAAAAATAAATTTAATAGTTTATGCTTTGAACCAAACATAAAGAAATGTAGTGAATTTTCCATAATCAGGGGCCTATGCCAAAATCACATATTGTAACAGACATGTTTCGGACCAACATGAATTGCAGTCATAAAATTAAGTGTGATTATTATGATAAACAACCCAATGCCAGCAATTCTCGTTAATAGTTGGAGAAGTATCTGAATTCTTTTGTGCAGCTCTGTATAGGATCTAGAGAATTCTATATATACTACATAGTATTCTAAAATTTATTCAGTTAGCAAACGCATAGCACAGTCGAAAATTCCCCGACAGGAAATTCTACCAATAAACAAAAATATACTCGAGATATTTTGTGCAGTGCTGTATAGGATCTATAGAATTTATATACGCCAAGTATTGTACAAAAAATGGATTCAATTTAAAAATGCATACCACAACTGAAAACACAGTTCAAGTAATTATTATTGATAGACAGTATTGTAACCGAATTCTTTTGTATATCCTTGTAAATGAACGGTGAATGCTATGCACACCTTATTCTATAGTAAGCATCTTGTAGTGCATCTCAATGGTATATATGAATTTCAACATGTTTGAAATAGTGTAACATTATTAAAGTACACCACAAATGATTTTCTCCCAGAGACCATAAATGTAAATGAACTATAAATGCTACACACTTCATTTTCAATACTGAACAAGTCATAGTAAACCTCAATAACATTGCATGGCAATCTGAATATATTTATGCTAGTTAGAGCACAGACAGACGGCAGACAGACAAAACGAATTCATAAACACTTTTCAACTATGTTGGAAAGTGTTAAAAAGATGATAATGGATGGAGAGTGAAAAAAATGTCATGCCATTTTATTTAAAACATAAAAATACTTAAAATATTCAAAAATAAAAGCAAAAGTTACATATATAATAATTATTTACACATAATCGATTAGCAAAATAAAGTGAATTATTATCAACAAATAAGTTAAATTACCACAGCCTTCCTCATCTGAGCCATCAGCACAATCAGTATCGCCATCACATCGCCAATCCATTAGTATGCAAAAGTTTGTGGATTTACAGAGGAACTCATTTGGTTTGCACGTGACAGCTTGAATAGAGAAATAACATAATTATAAATTGGAAAACAATCAAATAACATGCAGTGATATCAAAGTTAAACAGAAGCTAATAACTCCATCATCATGAAATGAATATAATTATAAACTTACTGCAATTATATTCATCACTGTGATCATCGCAATTATATTCTCCATTGCAGTGCCATGATGAACTGATGCATTTGCCATTATCACATCGAAATTCACTTTCAGAACAATTACGCATTACTAAAATAATAAATAATAATATTAATCAACATTATAAAGGGAATGAATATTTCTTTTACATTAAACAAAAAAGCAACACACAATGGATATACACATGAACACAAATAGAAAAGAAACACTAACTGCACTTTTAGGGCTTTTATCATTTAATCCCCCCCCCCCCTTTTAAAAAAAAGTACTTTAGTGACCATTTTTTTTTAAAAAGGGAGTTTTACAGAATCATTCTTTTACTTTTAAATATTGGTAATAAAAATTAGCATTTCTTCTTATCACATGCAAGTCAGATAAGACAATACTTGAAATCAAAAACTTTTTAAAAATTAACATTTCATGTTTATGAATTAATTGATGGTTTAATCTATCATTTCAGAGAAGGCATATCTGTCAATCATTCATGATGTAGTACTGGGCAATTACATTAGCTTCCAATTTGTTATTGCTGGAAAGAATAGTTTGCTGCATTTAAAGTTACATTTTTTCTTCTTTGGTATAATTAAATTACTGACTTATTATTATTATTATTATTATTTGGTTATTTTCTAGTATCACAATTTGAATTTAACTTTAATGGAAGGTGAAGGTGGTTTTATTGAAAATAATTTTAAAGAATTATTTAAGTTGGTTATACAAACAAATCTTTCTAACTTCATAAATCTTCAGAAACTCACCACAGTCAACTTCATCCGAATAATCTCCACAGTCATCAGCATAGTCACATCTCCATCTATTAGGAATACATCTGTTATTATTGCACTTGAATGAAGAAGGATTGCAAGTTGTAGTATTATCACAAGATTCAGGCTCATCTTCCTTGTCATTGCAATCATTGTCGCCATCACATTTCCAAGAGAGAGGAATACAGCGACCAGAATTACAGCGGAAGTAGTTCAGAGGACAAGTACGGGCAGCTAAAAATAGAAGAGATGTTATTGCAATGTTTTGTTTAGGAAGGGAAATCAGGTTAAAAAATTAATTATTTAAATACATGCATTAAAAGACAATTTTATATATAACTTGGCTTTGCTTTTCATAATACATACCACAAAATTCTGGTTCATCAGAGTTGTCGCCACAATCATCATCATGATCACATTCCCAGACAGCAGGGATGCATTTTCCATTTTGGCACAAAAACTGATTTGGAAGACATGTTTTGGGAGCTAGGGGAATAAATAATTCATTACAAAATTACAATTTATTAAATTCTCTTGAATGTGAATTAAAAAACTTGAATTAACAAACAATATTTGAAATACAGTGATATCTCGGCTAACGAGTACCTCTGTTAAAGATTTTTTTCATTGTCTATCTGATTCAATTAATGAATATTTTATTGGATACACACATCAATATAAAGAAATTGAACTGCATAGCATTTTAATTGGACGGGAAGTTATGTTTTTGTTAACGAAGATTTCAGCTAACAAATGTGTTTCTGGAATGAATTATCTTAATTAGCCAAAGTATCACTTCATGTTTAATATCATTCTTGGAGTGATTTAACGTTTTTGTAAATTAATCATGCAGAAAACATAAAATACATTTTATTAGAGATAGTAGAAAACATAAACTGAACTATACTACCATTATAATAATAGACTTAATGAAGAATATTAGTGTTATGATTTAAAAATTTAACTCTTAATTTATTCAGTATTTTACATTTAACTTTAATTTATTCTTCAATTTAATTAAATTCATTAAATTCATTTAAATTAATTAAGCTAAATTTCATTTTTGCATTTTAAATCTAACATTCTTTCTAAATTGTTTACTTTTGGTGAGAATATAAATTAATTTCAGAATCTTTCCATTACATATGTTTTAGGATATTTATTCATTCAATTTAATTTACATTTTATTCACTTTGCAATATTAATTAAACTTCATTTCAAATGATCTAAAATAAAAATATTTATAACTTACTTTTTCTAACTTTTAAATAATATACAGTCTAAAATAAATTATTCCAAAATATAGTGTATTTCCTTTTTAATAATATTGATTAAAAAATTGGTTAATTGCTAATTTTATTCTTTTCAGAAAGTTCAAATTCATTTATTTTAATTCAGGCAAATTCTTTCAGAATCGTGAACTTTTCCATATTTCATTTCAAAATTTCTAAGTCCAATAATCATTTTTCAAAATTTCTTAATTTAAATATTTTACTTTCAAAAACATATCTGGTGGAAAGAAATTTTAATTTTATTTAGATTGCTAAAATTTCATTTGTTTTCATCCATTAGTTTGGCAGTTATAGATTTTTAATTACTTTCGTTTTTTCTGTTTTGAATTTCGTCGAGATTTGCGATCAGTCGCCATTGATGAGTATTTGGATGTTTCGGGTAAACAAGCAGGCATTATTTCTTAGTTCCCGCGCATTTGTATCTGGGTCAGTGACTCACGAGAGGCAAGGTCATTATCAGTCCGATTCAAGGTGACAGATAGAAGCTCATAGAACATTCGCAATGACGTGTCGTCAACAGTTAATATTTGACTTTGACCGTGTGGGTGAGCTTCTTCAAAAAATCCATCAGGTGGTGTCACGAGCGCGACAGTTAGATTCGGAACCGTTAGGATATGCTCCTTTTTGATTGGCGGAGATTTCAAATCTCAGAGAGAGATCGTACTTTGAGTATTGAAGGAGATTCACTTCGCCAAATTCGTTTGATCGACTAACAACGTTTTTTTAGGCTGTCGGGCCTCTGGCCTGGCGGCAGTTGAGTTTGTTCCAGCACTGGATGAAGTTATTCACTTAGTGGGTGGAAATGTGTTGTGATTTTCTCGAGAGATAGAGATACTAGGATTTTTAGATGCTACGGAGCAGTGTTACCATCTCTTTTCGACATCTTGAGCTATTTATTAGCTATCGCTAATTTATTGAAGAGTATTTACGATGTATTAAATTGAACCAGCAGAATTAGATGCTTGCCAATCTACTTTGACATCTAGACCCACCTACATTCTTCAGCGTTTTCTGAGAGCCAGTCCGTGAATTTTCGTACATCCCTGAGTGATTTCTCATTAGATAGATGCAAGCGTGATAGAAGAAAAACGTTCATATTCTTTATCTTCCTATTCCAACAATGAACTCCATTTCTTGAATTTATCCATATAACAATAGCATTTCACTTCAAGTATAAAAAATTATGTTCATCGACAACTGAGAGCACCTTGTAAAAGAATCTGCCATTTTTCTGAGAGACTTTTTTTTAATCTTCAAGAACATCCTTAATGACGAACATTAAATTTTGAAACAATAAACTTATTTAAACGAATAACATTTTAAATTAATCTAAAAGGACTGAACATCATACATTTTGAATGTATTCTCATGATTTAAAATTATTTAAAATTATCTGGTAAGAATTATTGTGAAAGAAGAAAGAATGTGAATTAATATAATCAAATGAAGTTCTTTTCATATTAATATTTTGTGAGTGCTCTTTCTGCTTCAAATAAATCTATGTGTGTCATCTATTTGGTGAGTTATTTATTTTCTTAATTTACATTTCACCTATTTCAGATGGATCAACTTTGGTGAAAATGTTTATCATTCTTAAATTTTACAATTAAGCTTTCAACTTAAATTCTAATATTCCAACATTAAATTTTAACCTTTTTGATTTAACTTATTTCACAACGCAATGTTACTGTCACTTGAGATTACGCCATATAGAGAGATTTTGGGATAGTTAACTTGTACTATTTTCAAAATTAAATTTTCAGGTTTGGATTCAATCGGAGTATTTTTCGTGAGAATCATCACTTCATTAATTTTTCCCGGTATAAGTTCTCCGATCCCTAAATCTCGCTATAATTAGAAAAATTAATTAATGAAAAAAAAAGCGGAAAATGCAATTTGCTCCTATCAAAATAAAGAAAACAACAACAACAACCAAAATCTAGCAGAGAAATGGGAGCAGCTTAATACAGCCAATATTTGACTTATGTTTTACATGACTGGTATTCCTAAGCAAAAATATGGAATAAGATAAATACAAAAGAAAATTAAACAAGAAAGAGAAATCATGCCACATGTGTAGGTTATAAAACACTTTACAACATTAGAAGAAAATTGTTACAGATTTTTTTTATCCATAAATGGAATGTGTTTAATACTTTTGTGAGACCTCGTATAAGAACTATTAATTTTACACACATCACATAATATATTCAGCCGGAAAATATAAAAGAACTGGGAATACAATTCCAACAAATACCCTCCATAAATGATAGTTCATCCAAAAACTTTTGTGTGGTCCTGTAGAAGTGTTATAAATATTTCACAACTAATTTTCTATAGAGAACATGGTGTAATAAACCCCAATAATACAAATCAATTTCATTCTAATTGAAAGTACATTATTAAAACAAATCAATATTGCTAATAAATCCTAATGCCTCTAAATTTTGTGTGTTCCTGTAAATGAATGATAAATGCTACACATACCATTTTCTATAATAGAAAACATCTTGTAGTTCATTACAATAATGTATTCAGTACTCTGGAGCAATTGAAATTTATGTGTTTCCTTTGTTTCTTAGAAAAGTTATGTTAAAACTTGTTGTGAGAATTAAAAAATATATTTGTGCTTTATTCAGGGCCGTAGCTAGGGGGGCGCCAGAGGGGGCTCAGCACCCACTGAAAAATTTTGAGCCCCCCCTGGGAAAGTTGGCAAGGCCGCCAAATGAAATTTTGTTTCAAAAATCCAAATGAAACTCTGTTCAAAAATTGAACTTAGTTTTGGAGACTCTTTACAGTTTTGCATAAATACTAAATTGTAGTATTTGTTTAAAGACTGTAAATAAGTGCTTCAACAGGCGCGCATCCTATCTGCACATACTCAGAATTAGCAACCTTTTGTTGATGCAAACATTGACTTTTGCATTAGTTATATACTGATTTTTTTTCATTTTGCAGCATTTTCCATTATTAGCATAAAACAAAGTTATTCTAATGAGTTATAGCCAATTTAAATAAAGTGGTTTTAGCTTTTGACTAGACAGAAAAATAATTTTAAAATGCAAAATACACCTTTGATTATTCTAATGTTTTTTATCATATAATAACATAACTTTAGAATCCTGAAGGGCAGGGAATATTCAGAAAAAAAATTAAAAGTTGCAACTCTTTTGAAACAGGTGAAACAGCTTTTTATTTACTTTTTGACATCATCACTTATTATTTCACCAGTATAATTATACACTGAAAATTTTCATTCTGCAGCCAGTGATGTAGTAGTAAAAAAACCAGAGGGCATACACTTTAGACAGAGGGTATATCCTGAAAAGTATATGCTATAATGTTTTTGAGAAGAAGGTATACAGTATTCCTTAAAATAATCCAGAAGGTATTACATCCCTGTCTGCAGCTTTCACTTTTCTTAGCATCAAATAAAGTTATTATAAGCAATTTAATAAGAAACATAGTGCCTACACTATGAATATGCACTAATTTACTTTTCTATATAATACTTTGATCATATATATCTGTATTTGTGCATGCATGTGTCAGAGAGAGAGAGAGAGAGAGAAATAGTATGAGCCCCCCTTACATTTTCTTGAGCACCCCCTATTCTTTACTTCTAGCAACAGCCCTGGCTTAATTGAATTTAAAACCTTACTCAATAACAATTTATATGAAATTTTAGGCTTTTAAGAATGTGATATTCATTGTAATAAAGATTAATATAATAATAAAATAAAGACTAATTCATTAATACCTAATAATCTATACTAATAAAAGAAAGTTTCGCTCTGTGTGTGTGTCTGTCTGTTGGCGATGGCTAGGAAAATTTAGAGTACCTAGAAGTCTGTAAATTTAGATTTAGGTAGTCCAAACCCTCTCCTGGTGTACCTGAGTGTCATAATTTTAATATTTTAATTACTTTCTGAAATATTAATTAAAATGCACAAAGAACTCTCATTAAAAATACGCTTTTATTCTCTTGGGTTGGTTGGTTCACTGGTTGGTTGCATCGATTCTTCACAGAAGTAATTAAATAAACTAGAGTAGCGATGTATAAATAAGGATTTCTAACTAAATAGTGTCAATATGAATTGAAGTTATCAGCGTAGAGAAGCCATGCGATTGTCGCGCCACCTGTACATGACAAATTACACATATGTCCCACTGATTGAAATATTTTCCAGGCCCATTTTTCTTCATGACAATTAGTCGGGTTTAAGTTTTTTTTTTTTTTTTTTCATGGCATTTATTATTATGATGGAGATTGTTAATACAGAAAACTTTATTTAACAGATTCTTTTTTATATTTGCGGGAATGAAGAGGGGCAAGGGTCTAATTACATTTAAGCTTCAAGGTGTATTTCTAGAAAGCAGTTACCAGAATTTCCGAATAATAGTGTAAGCCAAATTTCAAATTAAGTTCCTAGCTTAACCAAATGAATCAATCATTAAAGATGTATTGTGATCCTCCTAATTAGATATTTGCTGATGGCCACTTGAACAACCCCCGCCCCGTCCTTCAAGGTTTTTTCTCTAACTCTGCTCCGTTTCCATATCTCAGCAACTATCTTTCCGATTTCAACGCAAATGATTTCAAACATTATAATTAATTTAATAGTCACCCTTTATAACATTAAACTAAATTTATGAGTAGCGGTTACCACTATTTACGAATAACAGTTTAAGCCAAATTTGTAATTAAATTCAAAGCTTAAGGAAACGAACGAATTTTGAAAGATGCATAGTGGTCCTTCTAAATAGTCATTTGCTGAAGGGCACTTGAACATCCCCCCCCCCCGGACCTCCTTCAAGGTTTTTTCTCTAACTATGCCCCGTTTCTATATATCAGCAACTATCTTTCCGATTTCAACGCAAGTGATTCCAAACATTATATTTAACTTAATAGTCACCCTTTATAACATTAAATTAAATTTATGAGTAGCGGTTACCACTATTTACAAACAAGAGTTTAAGCCAACTTTGTAATTAAGTTCCTAGCTTAACAAAACAAACGAATTTTTATGCATGCATAGTGGGCCTCCTAATTAGTCATTTTCTAAAGGACACTCGAACATCCCCTTCCCTTGGCACCTCACTCAAGGTTATTTTTTCTATCTGTGCCTTATTGCAATAACTGGGCTAATAATGTTCCAATCTTCTCCAAACCAGCTCAATTTTGTAGTGCGCCTACCATACAGTAACGTAGGCAGCGGGGACCTGTCTCAGAAGTTCGTTCGGAAAGAGGTTTGTTTAGAACAGAATGCTCCCCTGGCGGTGGTAGGGGGAAATAAAAGATTTTCTAGAGCGTACGAGCATGCCGGGTATACAGTTCTGAAGCCATCGTAGACCGTAGCCAGAGTTCCGTTTTTTAAGAGATTTAAGTTTATTACAAGGGCTCGGGCAACGCCGGGCGGGTCAGCTAGTATTATAATATAACACTGAATCCCCTTAATACGAGCACAACTAAAAAGAGAACATGTTTAAAACGAGCAATATGCACGTTAAAAATGGTTCATCATTTAAATTGTATTAAGATTTTCACACTTTTTATGAGCTACAATTACAAAAGCAGGATCATGGCTAATATGAGCAAAATATATGTTCATTTGAATGTAATTTTCGGCAAAAAGTATGTAGAGTTAGGAAAGAAATCCCTTTTGTTATCAAACACCATTCTCTCTCAGCGATAATATTTCTATAGATGTCTGACAAAATGTAGTAATTTATCAGACAGAATATCAGCCTTCAAGGAGATCCCTCTCCCCTCCCCTCCCAACAAGGAAAATTAAATGGAATGTCTTCAGGACTTGAAAGAATGAAGAGAGAGAAGGATGTTTCAAATAATGCCTCTTTGTAATATTTACAACTGAGCCATCGAAAGGAAGGATCATAAAAAAAAACCTTTATTGTTATTTATTTTAAATCCAGACTCTAGGACATATTAACCAGCCTTTTCATGTTTCTTATTGTGCAGTCAAAATGAAAAGAATATGTGAAATCAAGAGCTTAAAAAATTACATGGATTATTGCAATGTTGACAGAGTTTTTCTGAAAAAAAAGAGGAAGTGATCAGTTGCATTTCTGTATGCCATTCATGTCTTTTGGAATCACTAGTTCTTTAGAGGCTTTGACTTTAGTAGTGTGATTTTGGACTTAGTTCCCTTTAATTGCAAATGAAAAAACTCGTTCAAAAGGCTTAATTTTAAATATTTCAAAATTTATAACGCTGAGTCTTAAAAGAAAAACAATATCCATAGACATTACTAAAGAAGGAGCAGCATGACTAAGTTAACTTTAGCATTGAGACAATTAGAGCAATTAATAGTAGCATTTAGTTTAATTATGTGTGTGTTTTTGAGATTTTTATTACCTTCATGGGTATTACGAGTAACAGTTAATACAAGGACTTTTATAATTCTCTTGCTTCTCGTATTAACCATTTCAACTGTATTTCATAATCTGTACTGACTAAAACATATACATGTTTAGTTTCCACATAAAAAAAAAAAAAAATCAAAATTGTTATTTCCTCTTTTGCATATTGGTCAATAACATTCTCTGGATCCAGTTGACAAACTATTGTTCTTTCAATCAATATAATAGCTGCAGGACTAAGATGACACTGTGCCATGCTGTTACTCATAAGTTTTAATTAAAGTTTTAGGAAACTTTGTTCTGCTGTCACTGTTGTCTAAAATTAAATAAGAACAGACATGTTGAAATAAGGTTGAAGAAAGTGCTTGAGGCAGCAGTGTGAATTAATGAGAGGAAGGGGAGGGTAAAAACTCAGCAAAAAATCTTTTTTTTTCTCTTTAGAGTAAAAAAAAAAAAAAAAAATTCTTTAGAATAAAAAAAAAAAAAAAATTATTTTTGTATCTTTTTTTTTTTTTTTCCAACACCGCCTTGCTCAGCTCTTAATTAAAAAAAAACAAAAAAAAAAAAACTGCATTTCTACAGGTTTTTGTTTGTGATGTTTGCTGAAGCATCAACACCTATTCCAAAACTTTTAAATGTGTTTTTCTCAAAATGGCGCATTTTGAACTGATGAGTATTGTGGGAATGTTAGCTATCGACTTCATTTGTCAGATGAAGCTACTTAAGACATGTACTTACATATCTGGTGAACCATTAAATTCATCTTTGTGCTTTTCTGTGACAAATGTGACTTTTAAGAAAATCGGTTTTTTTTTTCTAAAATGTTTTTATTTTTTAAAGTAATTTAAAATTAAAAAATAACAATAATATAATTTTTTATAAAAATGAGTTATTTGCTAGATTTCTACAATCAGTTTAAAATGTTTAAACTCTTCTTTATTAATTTCAGAGCCACTGATACCAGCAATAATGCCCACCAGTCAGAGGTGTCTTGTAGAGGAGACTACAAATAATTTTTTTGTTCAGATTTGCCCGACTATCAGATTAATTTTATTTTTATAGAAATTCTTGTTTAAAGTTTGTGCAATCTAAGGGTGATTTTAGCTTGAAAATAAATTGTCAACATGTCAACTTTCTTTTCAAAAAACCTACAAAATTTAACTTAATTTAACAGCTGCTATGCTGGTATCTCCCCTTAAAATTAGTTGAAACACTTCCTATATAGAAGTAATTCTATTAATTGAGTATAAAAACCCATTTTAAATCAAAGCAGTTAATTTTCAAAACTGGACGTGATATTGGAAAAATATAGCAACTGTAACATTTCTGGTGCACTCAGAAGATTTTTATCAGATGATGCGACAAGATATGCAGGTACAAAGCACTTAAAAAAGTGTATATAATTGTTGAAAGGATTGAAATCTAATAGTTAATTAAATACCAAATTCTTTAATTTATAAAAAACTTCAACTTTGAAACACTGTTCAATGTTTACAATGCGCTTATCTACTTCAAATTTATCATTCACCATTTTCCCCCTCCAAATGATGCAATCTTTCTTTCAAATTTTTTTTTTTTAGAAATCTTTATTTCATCCTTTCTAATTTTGCATCCTCGTGATTTCTGTGCCTAGAACAGTTTGCTCCATGGTAGCTATGTCACTGAAATGCTACACATGCCATTTTCAATAGGGAACATACTGTAGTATACCTCAATAACATACCAATTTCATGGCAATTCAGATACATTTACAAAAGTTAAATCATGCACGAAGTCACAAACATGTTTAAACTATGTTAAGGACCATTAACAACATCTAAGAATAAAAAAAATGTGATACATAAGATCCAAACATACTAATTTCTAATAGATTAAATAGAAAATAGTGTTTTGGAAAAGTTTACAATGTATCCTAAAAGACCTCTTACACAACAAAACCTACAATTTTCATTTACAATTTTTAGAGAAATAATATTTACCATTTGCTTTTAACTAGTTATCAGCTATTTCGAAATCTAATAACGTATGATTTTCTTCTATGTAACAGCCTTTTAAATAATATAATAAGAACAGAACACTCAAATGCTATGGAAAAAAAAAATATTCAAACCAAAACTGTTACAACCTTTAGAATTGAATTACTAAAATTGATGACGAATAAAACAGTTCAGAAATTAAAGTATGGGTGCTAGCAAGGGGGAGGAGCTATTTGCAACCTTTTTTTAAAAATTGTTTCTACTATTTTTTAATTGTATTGTTTTAAATGAAATGAAATTATTATTGTTGCAAAGGAAATCATTTGCCTTGTGCTTTTTCCATTTATATGTTTATGAAAAAAGAAAAGAGTAAATTAGTTGTCACACTTCCCCCACACCTTTTTTTAGTGCATGTGCAAGAAGTTAAAATTTTGCAACAATATATTAATAAACATACAATATGACTGAAAAAAAAAAAAACTTCAGTGGACAACAGCTTTTGGAATAGTGATTAACAATAAGGGAAGCTCACTGGATGGCAGGAGGGGGATAGGGTTTAAGACCAAAATTGCACAACCGTCATTGTCCATTTAAAAAAAAAAAAAAAAAAAAAAAAAAAAAAAATCTCCCAATCAACTTTCCAAGCTTTGACACTTTTATCAGTAAATGTACAAAGCTTTTATACATAAGGGGAAAACATTTTTAAATCCAGGTAAAATAATCAACAGATGGTAAGATACTTACTGCAGTCCATTTCATCCTCTCCACCTAGACAGTCTTTGGTCCCATCACAATGATTGGCAGAACTAATACAATATGCTTGTGTTGTTCCATTTCTAGGACATTTGAATTGACTCAAAAGGCAAGTGTGTTTATCTAAAATTGAACACTAATTAAAGTAAGTAAAATAAAACACAACTGACGCATAATATTTTTAATCAAACAAACCTTGAATTATTGTGATTTTTCATTCCAACCCAGATTAAATTAAAATTTTCCTTATTGCCATTCATGTTGCTATAGGAACTGACTTAGCATTTATGCAACTTGAATTTAATCATGGCAGTAGCAAAATATATAAAAGAGTTCTTTCCATTAAAAAAAGTACAAAAAAAATCACCACAAAAAGCTAAAAAATGTTAAAAATTGCATATAAATTTCAAAAATAGCAGAGGGACAAAATTTAGTATATTGAGGTAAAGACTGAAACTGGATTCCTTTTATGAATATCAAATAATCACTGCAAAATGCATAAAAAAAAAAAAAAAAAAAAAAAAAAAAATGCTGTACAAAATGAAAAAAGCTAAAAATCGAATAAATTAAATTAAAATATATCCAATTTTTCTTATCATGTAATAGCACTCATATTTATGAACCGGCATTATTAACCCTCTAGTTTCAAAATGGTAGCCCCTTAAAAGATTTCAAATTCAAAAAAATGTACAAAAAAAAAAAAAAATCCTAAAAGTTTTTTCGATTAAATGATTGGACTTAATACAGAGCATTTTCTGTTTCGCATTTATCTTAAAAACGGCTGAGATATAGCAATTTGAAATTCTAAGGTGGCTGACATTATGAAACAAAACAGCATATTTTAACTCGATGGGATAAGGGATAATTAACTCCATAAACAGGTTTAATTTATGAGTTTTAGTGAACGTGGTTTCTCATAAATTTACTTTCATTGTTTTAACCATTGTTACAACTTTCATATGCTGAAAACTATATATTCATATCTGCAAGCATCAAATTCTTCCCAAGACGAAATATAGTCAAATTTGGTGACCAAAAATAAAATTGCCATAAATTAAGCCAACTTGGCTATAGCTAACTAATTTGGTGAATTTTTCATATTAAATTCAGTATTGACAAAAAATGGGAATAAATCTTCTAGAATTGGGTTCCATGCATTTTAGCTGTATGTGTTTGAGTAAAATTAGCTGACTTCTTAAAAGCAAGGAATGAAGAAGCTACCTTTTCTTCCCGGTACAAGCCAGTAGGACTTTTTAAATTAGATTTTTCTTTTGCTAACATATAGCTCAAATTATAATACATGGAATGTAAACATTCTTTACATTAGAAAATGTTTGAGTTAGACAAGCATACCAGCTTAAAATTACATACTTATCAAAGAGCCTTTGATAAGATTGTCTAGTTTGAGATTCAGTAGTCTAACAAGCAAAAATTTATGTTGATGTATAAAACCAATTGTAACTCCTTAATCTTAAATTGCACCCCAGTCCAATAGCTAGGCACACACAATATAAATAAAACAATGCAACAAAACATACCACAATCTTGTTCATCTGATTTGTCTCTGCATTGAGAAATTCCATCACATATTTGATTAGGTTGAATACAATTCCCATTATTGCACTGGAATTGTCCTGGACTGCAATGGAAAGGTGGACAGTCTTCAGGCTCATCACTTTTATCACCACAGTCATCTTGAGTATCGCAGTGCCACCAGCTTGGAATACACTTGTAAGTTGCATGACATACAAACTGAGAACTGTTATAAAGAAAAGGTGACATCTTTCTTACCAAACAAAATTATATTGTTAACAGGTTTTATATACAAGACAAAGTCACATACTCATCCGTTAAGAAAATATTTAAATTACAACCCACTTACCTTGTACAGTTATTTTTACATGAAATACGGTCATCCTCTAAAACATAGTTATCAGGGCAAGCACAAGTAGCATTACCCCCAGGCTGTAAGAGACATAAAGTTGTGCATCCAGCAGCACTACATGGATTTGGTATTTTTACTAAAAGAAGAAGAAAATAAGTTTAATCTTCAAATGAAATGTAGCTAATTTAAACACAAGAAAAGTTAAGTCTTATAATAATATCTATTTCTATATAATAATAATAATGAATATAAAAAAAATTAAAACATTATCAGGTCACGAAAAATTGCTGGTTTGTAGTTTTCAACTAGAGCCATTTCACTGGTTGAGGCACTTTGCATAGTTAAAACCCCAGCTATGATTTCATTGTGCATTGTCCATTTTATATTCAAAGTACAGCTATTTGAAAATTTTATAATATTATATGAATAAGATGTCCAACCTTGAGAGAATAATTACGCATTTTCAAAATAGAAATGAAACAATCATTTTGGCTATAGCAAGGTAATTACTTATCCAACTGATTTCCTGTTTAGTTGAGAATCTTCTGTTTTTGTAACAGAATAATTTAAATACTTTATTTATTTTGCTTTATTTTATTATTTTTGAGAGAAGGGGTGGGGAGAAAGGGGGTCTAGAAGCAGCTTTTTCATTTTCTGAATCATTTCTATTCATGATTATTATTTTTTTTTTCCTAATGTGATTTTCCCTGAACAGAAATGAAATGACTGCAAATTACTGAAATACTAAGAGAAATTGAAATGAAAAATAATTATTTCCAGCTTAGAATTTTAATCTTATGTAGGAGTGTTCAAGTTTTATTTAGGGCAGATAACCCTGAAGACATATGAAGCTTCTTCAACTCATAAATGTAGAATATGAATATATCCACAATGCCCTATATCTGAAGATATAACATAACTGCAGTGTAACTGTTGCCAAACCATCAAATAAGAGCTTTTGGTAGAAACTTACACCACTAAACAATAACTAAACATCATTTAAACATATAAAAATAATTTTATTACAAATGAGGATTTGACAATTCTGTTCCTGTGTACCATAATTTCAATAAGTAAAATAGGATATTTTTAATTTTTGTTATTGTTATAATTAATTAGCAATAATAATAAAAAAAACATCAAATATTCTTGAGAATGGAGATTATGGTTTCTCCTCCATAATGATAGATTAACTTAATTCACTATCTATGTCCACAGGGAAGTCACGAGAATTTTGGTATCTCAAAGGTAACAAATTAGCAAAACGTGTAAAAGCTCCTGGCTTAGAGTGTTAAGTTATGAGTCAGATGAAAATATAAATATATATGAAACATATTTAGTTATGAATACATTAATAATAATTTTAAAAAAAATAAACCAATTGCTCTAATTAGATTTCAATTTAGATATTTGCAGAAAAATATCACTGTTGCTTTTCAGCAACTTTTCAATAAAAGCAGTTTCAGAATGAAAAGTTTAAAACAACTGAAAAAATTACACTAGTAATCCTTCTTAGTACAAAAATCTTTTTTAAAGTAAATGAAAAAAAAAAAAAAAAACATATGTCAACAGTTCTTTACAATATCAAAACAATTATTAGTCATTAAATAACAGTTTGATTACATGGAGCTTGTCTGTAAGGGTGGAACACCTGGATGTCCATGGGCCGATGAATAGCAGTAGCTATAGTTGTGTAATTTTCACAATGATACTTGTGGCAGCGCTCAATGCTTTTGGTAACCCAATCTGTCCAGTAGAGTTGGTCCTCAAATACTGTTAAAGCAAATATATGATGCACAGCATCAAATGGACCTATAACAAGAAGAATTATAATGGAAAAAATAAAATCAGAATAAATTATATTCTTAGTAATGCAATTTTTATTTGTTTTGTAATGCTTATTAAAAACAAATAAATAATAATGATAATTCAAGTAAAAATAATGATTACAACTATTACAAGCATTTTAAAATTAATGTAGTATTAACTTATCAACTAAAGAATATAATATCTATCATAAAATTTAACAACAACAACAGAAAAGGCTCATAATTTGCTAATTTTCATTTAAATAAGGCTGAAATAAAGAAAGAGTAGAAATTAATCAGCAGATTTATTTATTTTAAGAGTTAAAATCAAACTTGACAAGTTTTTTCATTACTGAAAATGTTTTATCAATTCATATTTGTTGTTTGGTATGAATAATATGCTTAATGGCAGTTCATGTCAATTTTCATCAGTGGGGTCTGGTCCACCATAAAAACATGATTTTTCATATATTAATATTTTCTATTCAAAGATGCAAACAAATTATTTAACATTAAAATGAAAAAATAATGTTACTTTTAGAGATAGAAAATTATTATTATTATTTTTTTCAAATAACCAACATTACTTTCATATTTATCTAATTAATTACAGTAGCAAACATAACATTAATTAGCATTATTACCATTTAACCTACTTTAATCAAACATTATACAATTGAAATAATATTGAGATAAGTAATTTCTATTAATTTAATAGAAAGAAATAATATATGTTTTTCATACAACTACTGAATTGTTGAAAAAGGCAATGGTAACAGATTATGAACAAAAGTCACCTCTTTAGCTCAAGAGTTTTAACTTATCATCTTTTTAATCTAAAGAAAATATTAAAAAGGTGAAAAGCCGCATGATTTAATAATCAATCAACAATAACAAAAATCTTAAGAATTTGTAGGATTAACATATTCTAAAAGAAGCTCAATTATTTTTCCATATTCTTTGCATTACTGCAAATGACTACGTGTTCATGACACAAAAGCATGGATGTTTTAGCACTCAAAGAGCAGTAAATTGCCAAATTTGATAACCACTTGTAGGACGTGTGAAAGAGTGAAATATTCTAATTAATGTGGCACTTTCATTCTGTGACAGGAAGTAAAGGTCAGTTGATACAGTGATTTATTGCATCTGGAGGAAAAACAGATGCCGACAGTTGAAAGAGTGAGGCTGAAGAAATTTGAAAGACATTTTCTTTGCAATATGTTTTCTCAGTACATGACACAAAAGCATGGATGTTTTAGCACTCAAAGAGCAGTAAATTGCCAAATATATAACCACTTGTAGGATGTGTGAAAGAGTGAAATATTCTAATTAATGTGGCACTTTCATTCTGTGACAGGAAGTAGAGGTCAGTTGATACAGTGGTTTATTGCATCTGGAGGAAAAGCAGATGCCGGACAGTTGAAAAAGTGAGGCTGAAGAAATTTGAAGGACATTTTCTTTGCAATATGTTTTCACAGTAACTGTTTTTGCAATTTTTGGATTATAAAATATATATTAATTATTTTATTAATGGACAGAAAATACTAGTGAGGCTATGTCCAGTGATCCTAATGATATTCATCCATCTCTGAATATGCATAATCATTAATGCTAAAGAATAAAATAAAATAAACATTAGTTAACTTATTTAGGTTACAATACAATTACTATGCAATACATTTTTAACTCCCAGAAAAAAAATAAGTAACATTTAAGTTACATTAAAATATGCTTTACTTTTTACCATTCATTGTAACATTGTTAAAATTCTACAATTTTTCTTTCTATAGGAAATCCTGAAACTAAGTTACCAGATACGGCTGTAAAATGACAAGAATTAAAAATCTTATCAAAGAATCAAAATTCTCAGTGTAGACCAGTAATCTTCTTTTTTGAAATTTTACACAATGTTTTACCTGAAGAACAGAACTAGAAAATTATTATTCTTGAAACTAGTCAATTTTTAAGAATTTTTGAAGTTTAAAGAAGTTTTACTACAGATGTTTTTGCTTTCAGTATTTTTAGACAGAGAGTAGAAATATAGATACATCTTATTACAAAGATGTATCAGAAAGGCTCTTCTAAAGCTATGGAATCCTCAGTTGCTTATGTATGCTAGTAAACATAGATTTATTAATAAATAATTTAAAAATAATGGTTTACAAGGTTATCATTCAATAACATGACTTCCTAATACAATTTTAAAAATCACAACATTGGATATATACAATGAATTATTTTACCTCTAGCTATCACAGTTCTTCTGTTTTGACCATCTAAATCTGCAACAGCAATATAATCTTCTTTAGCATCAGCCCAAAAAATTTCTCTTGTCACATAATCAACAGTTAAAGCATTCGGCCATCCTAAAGATTCATTAATGAGTTTGGTAAAATGAGTTCCATCCATTCCAGCTTTGCCAATATATGGTCTATCGCCCCAATCAGTCCAATACATATAGCTACAGAAGAAAAGAAAAATGTAATATGAGAAGTATATTATTGGAAAGCAAAGCAAATAGAGGGGGGAAATTTCAAAAATAAAATAATAAATTATGATGCCTAAGCAATATGAAAAAAAAATAGTTTTTAATAAGCAATTAAAAATTAAATGGGATTACTTCTACAGATGACTCAATAATTCATTAAATATAAACATGAACTACAAACAAATACCTTCTGTATCAAAATTGAAAGTAAAAGAGCTTTCTTCCAAATGGTGAATAAAATTATCAGGATTAATATGATGATTTAAAAAAAAATTAAGTGAAGCAAATAGCATTTACTTATACAATAATACAATACTCATAATCATCTAAAAAATTTTCTTACCCATGAAATGGATCTAAAACAATAGCTCTGGGTTCTTGTAAACCATTTCTTATAAGAACTTTACGAAAGCGACCATCTAAAGTAGATACTTCAATTGTGTCTTTCCCCTTGTCACACCAGTACAAATTGCGCCCAATCCAGTCAACAGCTAAGCCATCAGGGCTTTGAACTGAACCCGCATGTAATAACTAGAAAAAAAAATTATTTATATAAATAACTACAATATCTCACCCTTTTTTTTTTATAATAATGGCTATTTAATGAGAAATTATCTTACAATTGTCGAAAACCAAAGATTTATGCAATAGTTGCATCCATATGCTGAGTGACAAAATGTCATGGCAAAATAAATGCATAAGTATCTCAAATGATGTCATGCTCAGGCTATATTGAATTAAATTAAGATAGCAATATAAAATATAAATATTAGAATTATAGTATGACAGACAAACTCTTGCCTTGCTCAAGTTCACATGAATAAAGAAAGGAGGCTTAAGTTACTAGGTAACAAGATTTATATAAAAAGATGCAGTGTGTAATAAGAATTCAGATGCACATTACAATACAGAACAATTCCCTCAAAAAAAAAAAAAAAAAAAAAAAAAAAAATAGATACTCATTAATGATGATTTTAGACAACATCATGATAATGAAAATTAAATATGAATAATACTGGTAAAGTGGTTGACACAAACATATAATATTAAACTGGTGTACTATTTATAAATTAGTGCACACATACTACCTTTTTATAAAAGTCTTTAAATATGAAAACACACACACACACAGAAGAAAAAAAGAGAACCTTTTGATGATATACAAAAGGCATTTGAAATACTTAAATTTTATGAAATGGAGTGAGCTTTAATTAACAGACATTATCAAATGGTACAATTTGTTAAATATTTTTTGATCCATGGAAATTAAAAAAATATTTTTCTTTAATAAAATATGTTTTTTTAATAGGAGACAATTGTCAAAAGAAAAATTTTAATGCCTATATTCTAGTTTTCAACAGAAGTTTTGCTGGATTATTTTTATTTTCAAGATTATGGGTATTACATTTTGTATTAGCTGACCCACCTGGCATTGTCGGGCCCATGATAATAACTTCAAATAAACCTCAAATTTGTATGACTTTATATCTTTAACCAGATTTTGTAAGAATTTATACTTTTAAATAAAAATTTTTCCAAACAAACCACATATGAAGGCCACTGCAAATTTTTTATATCTTTTAAAACTGAATGCATCATTTAAAAGTAAAATGTACGTTCTTTAAGTGGTATATATTTTTCTATATTTAAAAAGAAAAAAAATATTTAAAATTTTAAAGTGTGCAGTGTGCAGATTTTTTTTTTTTTTTTTTTTTTTTCCACACATCAGGTCATTTAATATTTTATTTTTTTTAAAGTTCTTATTGTTCAACTCTGAAATTTTTGAGTCATAAATATAATGGTTTCGAAGCCTGTTTAACAAATTCATGAAAAAATATTGATAATTGGTGATAAAAATGCTCAGAAGATTTTTTTTCTTCTTCAGATTGGGTCTTTAATAGTTAAATTGTTATCAGTTATAACTATGATGGTTTTGAAGCTGTGTAAAAAATTCACGAAACAATACTGATATTTTATTGTAATGGGGTTGTGATTTGTTCTCGCTTTTTAGGGTTTTGTTCATCTCACGAAACCCTATTACTCCTGCTCCATTGTCTGTCTGTCACAGAACTATTCTCAGAAACTATGTAATTTACAGAGTTGAAACTTTGTGTATATAGCTGAATACCAGATATAAAGAGCTCAAAATATTAAAAATTGAAAAATTAGTATTATTTTAATAAATAGAGATAAAAAAACAAAATTCTAACAGACTTTTCCTATTAAAATTAAACATTTTTTGTTATAGCAGATGCCAAAAATAAAAAATCCATGATGAAATTTTATCTACAATAATTAATTTACTATCAGACGATTTCCACATGAAAAATGAAAATGAAATAAAAAGTTTTACCAATTGAAAAAAAGATTATTATGAAATAAAAATGATTCACATCATAGTGGTAATAAAACAGAATTTTTCAAATATTTCTCAATAGTACAAGGAGTATGAGTATGTGTATGTACACAAAGCAATATCACGTCATTAGAGAATTAAAAAGAAAATCTGACATCATATTGGAAGTTTAACAAATTTTTCAGATGTTTGAGAATAATACAAAGCGAGTATCAACATGAGTAATAGAGAATAGTAAATATATGAGTTTGAGAAACATATTGAATCACGATAAAAATCCAATTATGGAAATATTCGCATATTTTAACATTTTGAAGGTGTACAGCATGTTTAATTTTGAAATTATTTTTTTATATCACATTTAGTCCGTGTGACAGATATTATTATGACAGAATATAATAGCCGGCTTCGCCTGCTATCGGGCTGGTTTGGATACTCGAAAAAACGAAAAAATAGACCGGTAAATTTTTACTTTATAAAAAACAAAAAACATGTTTGTTTTTTATTGGTTCCTAAATGAAATTTATTTGGATTGATTGAAGAAAGGATAAAGTGTTTTGAAAGGAATATTAAACAAAACTCTTTGAGCGATCTTCGATCACAGTTATCCACTTGTTTATTTTTACATCAGGTCATTTAATATTAAAAACAAAATAGTTCTTATTGGTCAAACTCTTTGAAATTTTGATGAATTATAAATATAATGTTTAATCAGCCTGAGTAAAATTTTCGTGTAAAAATATGGATATTTAGTAGTAAAACACGAGAAAATGCCTGTGTATTCACACTTTGATTGAAAATTTTGCAGATTTTTTAGTTTTATTTTTTTAAATGCTTATAATTGTTCAAATGTTTCTAGATTTTTATATGTGATGAAAATCAAGTGTAAAATGAACATGTAAAAAGACTGTGTTAAAATACTGACATTTAGTTACTTTTAGCATAGAACAAAAGAGTGTCTCCAAAGGGAAAAATTGACTTCCAGTTGTGAATTTTTTTGAAAGGGTTAATATTTTTACTTTTCAAAATGAACTGTACCATTGTAGAGAAGAAAGTATCTGAATAAGTGAGCATTTTTCATATTTCCATGTCACTAAAATTGAGCCCGGTGCAAGCTTCTAAAAAAAAAAAAAAAGGGGGTGGGGAAGCCCCGCAAAATCGAACTTTTTTTAAAGGGTTCAAATTTGTATTTTTTATGCCGTTAGCTGCGTTTGAAAGCAAAACGTACAAAATTTAAGAAAATGTCTTTAGTTTGTCTATATTTTGAATGTTTCGGCTGATGCGCATTTAGAAAGACGGTAGGGGAAAAAAACATTTTATCACTTTCAAATCATAGATGATCTTTCTTGCTTTGGCTTATCATGCCATTTTGCGATATTAATTTTGATTTTTAATTAATATCTCAGTTAATTAACAAAAAATCAAAAATGTGAGTCTCAGGTGCACCAGGAATTGCCTTGAACTACCCTCATCTAAATTTTCAGATATCTACATGTGGCAGATAAGATTTACCTAGCCAACGCAGACAGACACACAGACATCTTTCTTTTATTAGTGTAGATAACATAAATTTTTTGGCCATAAACTAAGTAATTGTTCATGGTCCAAAAAATTCTTAAAGAAAAGGGATTATTTAATTCCTCAAAGTATTTAAATTGAGTCTGGTGTGTGTGTGTGTAAGCGGGATGGGGGGAATTGGAATCAAAGAATGAAAAATAAATATAAGAAATAAATTCTGTCTAAAATTATAAAAAACAAAAGCCTACTTAGCAATATGTACATCCTAAAAGTGAGACTACTATTTTAATATATTTAATGATTAAAAATTATGCACACACATATATAAAATAACTATATAAGAGGGATATGGATATAAAAATACAAATTACAATTATAAATACTCATAAATTAATGATAGATTTTAAATCTCATGATTCATTACTTTTAAATACTGAGTATAACTGTATGATATTCCTTCTGTCAGGATGAAAAAAAAAAATTACAAGATACCACTATAGGTAAATCCTGTTTTCACAGGCTTTACTGTATAAACAAATTTCATTAAATGTAAAGGCATAAAGAGATAGATTATGCAACCAACCAATGGAAATATTTTATTTAAATTAAATTTTGTGAAATAGTGAAATTTTTATCAAAATCCCTGGTCAAATAAGTTATAAGCCAGAGCCATTTCTACAGGGTTTAACTGCATAATGGTGTGAAATAATTTCCATAAGTCAACATTAAATTATTAAAATGCTCATGGAGGTTTAAATTTCCCCATGCTCACTTTAACACATGCAAGACTGTATTTTATCTCATATCAACTTCAAATCCATTGTTTCAAAAGTAGATGGAGGAAATGCATTGGAAGAAACTACTCAGGTTCAAACCTGGCAAGTTTTATTATTATTATTATTTGTTTGTTAAAAATATGATAAATTATTCTATCATAATTTTGTCCACCACTACTTCATCAAATATCAGCAAGCACTTGTATGTGTCTGTAAGGACCACCACACACAAATGGGACTTAAAGTATCCTGGATCGAAGATTGCCTTGGATTGAGTACCCGGTTCTCTTGTCCACTGTATGCCAATAGTAGCTGGAGTGCTGAACCACACCCACTCAAAATCATTATCATGAATTAAATATTGTCTGTTCATGTATGAGAACACCCTTAGAGCATCTAGTGACATTCACAACATGGTTTAAAGTTAATATGGATACCATTAAAGTGTTTCACATAAAACAATCTTTTGACAAATGGAACTCGTTAAAATATATCATTTAGTTGTGAATCTTATTACAGAAAATAAGATCATGTAATAATCATCTTTTAAGGGAAAAAAACAACATGCCAAGTTCGAACCTGAGTAATTTTTTCTAATACATTTTCTCCTTCTATTTATGAAATACTGGATTCAGAGTTTAATTTAGGGGGGAAAAAAAACATTATTTTAAATTTTGAAGATTTTTTTAAAAAGAGAACTTGGCTTCTTTTTAAGTGAATGTTTGTAATCTGATAATAATATTCTTAAATAACAACAATGAAGTAGCTGAATTGCTAGATTACCTGGTGTCCAGGAGTATCAAGACACATCCTCTTGATACTGCTACCAAAAGCAGTTACATCAGACCAATACAGACATTTTTCTTGCCAATCAAAATCAAGTGCTACTGAGTTTGTCAGATTTCGAGCTAAAAGTTCAGTGTCATGTCCATGTAAATCAATCTGACGGATATAATATCTATTGGAAAATATCAACATCGGCTTCACAGCTAAAAATAAATAAATAATAATTAAAAAAGTTAACCACTCATTTTTTTAAATTATTCAAAAATGTAGTATGGATGAAGACTCAATAAAAATGAAGGCAAAATAATAGGAGCAATTTAGTGCACACAAAATCTCACTTACTACTATTAGCTTTGCAGGTCATTCCTCCATCTAAAGACAAGTATCCAGTATCACAGAAACATTTGTACGATCCCTGAGTATTATGACACAATTGACTGCATGGATATTCTTCTTTACATTCATCAATATCTGAAATAAATGAATTATTAAATAATAAAATTAAGAACACATTTTGACTTTATTCTAAGTTAATGAGATCCAAATTGATCATTTTCAAATACAGTTGGATGTCTTTAATTCAAACTAAGTAATAATAAAAATAATAACCAAAACATGTTATTTGAAAGAAAACTCAGAAATGATTCATCAATCTCAGGAAATTTGCCCCCTCTAATATATTTTCTTGAAACTGTAATCTCCATTTTTCTCATTTTTTTTTCTTTATTTTTTAAGTAAGTAATAATGTGTTTGGGAGTATGTCATAATTTTCAGCAAGTTCACACTTCTTTATTACATTGCAATAAACTTCTTGGAATATTCCGACTTTTTTCATTCAATGTTAATGCAGGATAAACTCCTCGCTTTGACAATGCAATCATTGGCCCAATTCTTTAATCAGTACTTCATTTCAGTAAAGACTTTGGTACTTATGTAATTATCTGTGCCAGGAAGATACACTGAACTAACAATGGCACCGATAAAACTTATTACAATAGCCCTTATTATTATTTATTTTTAGATTGTAGCTGCATAGTTACAATTATATAGTTGCATATCAAAGGTAATTACAAAAGTATTTATACATAACTATATGATATTCATAGATATACATATTATGTTCATTCTGGAAAGCTTAACAGCTCGATGGAAATAACACTTAACAGAAACATTTTTTTCAATTTATAATTTTTTTGTAAATTTTTGTAAATTTTTAAAAAAGTAAAATTTTTTTAACTGGCCGCCATTTTGAAACAAGATGGCGGATGAAACTGGCCAACGAACTCGGTCGAGACCTTGTTATGTCCTATACACATACTCAGTCACCCAAATCTGTTCATAAATAAGAGAATTACACCATGACATATGTCAGATATATATATATATATATATATATATACACATAAATCAACATTTGAACGGAGGATGGTTTGGGGATCTGGAGGTCATGATCAGTGAAAATATACATAAATTTTTTGGAATTGCTTTAAAACATTTATCACTTTAAGAAGACTCATTAAAAGTGGAGAAAAGAGGGTTACATGTTATATTTTTAGCAGCTTACCTTCACATATCTGCCCATCATTTACTGCTCTGTATCCTGGACGACATTTACACTGGTAACCCACAGGAAGATCAATGCAGATTTGTGCACAGGTGTATTCAGATTCACATTCATTGATATCTAAATGAAATTTTTTATGCATCAGTAACAAAAACAGAAAAGAATGTCATAAGATGTTAAAATATTTAATATAAAAAAGAACACACTGCACACATTCCTTGACAGAGTGAAAAAATTAGAATACAAAAACTTTTACAGTAAATTATTATACAGTAAAATATTATTTTTATCTAACCAAAATTTATTTTTTACTTCCTCTTCCACATGACTTACATATTAATAGTTTTATCAATATAAAATGAAAAAACAAAATTCTGCTACTGTTTAAAAAATGATGTGCTTTTTCATGATTTATATTTCCCAACATCAAAATTTTATTTCATTCTAACAATTTCTCAGGTATTGAACCCAAAAATATGGTTTAATGTACAACATTACATATATTTAATACCACAAAATTCAAGTGTTTGTGTTGTTGGTGGTTGAGATTACACTATGAGAGGCCATTAATGAATGACATGAAGTATTTTTTTTCTTTTGGTATTAAAAATATATTTGACAATTAATTGTCCTTAAAATTGCAAATGGAACACATAATTACTTAAACTGAAATCATTATCCAACAAAAGAATTAATTACCAAACTCTACAGGACTATGAAAATCTAATCACTGTAATGAAATCCCAGTGAATTCTTAAAACATTTCATTATTATGAAATTTTTGTTCTAATGGAAATTAACTGTACTATTATCTTGCTATAAATTAATACTTAAATAAGTATTAATTTATAATCAGATACAGTATAGTCAGAATAGTTCAGTCAACTTCTATATTTATTTTTATTTGCCAGTTAAAATAATACAAGATCAATAATTATACTAGTAATAAACACACAAACAAATAAAAAAGAGACTTAAAAAGAGCCAAAGAATTATTTTTCTGTCATTTTGCTAACAACATGCGACTAATTTGACAACATTCTAAATCAACCTGAAAATGAATAAATCTTTGGTAGATAGTCAAATGTTTCTTGATACTTTCTTTTATTTTCTAAAAATAACTAATTAATTGGATATCTTTAACTTCCCCCTTACTTCCCTTCTAAGTAAATTTTACAAATAATTTAAAAAAAAAAAAAAAAAAAAAAAAAAATTAAAAGTACATTATATTTTGTTAAGTTCAGAGAAAGTGATATTATAAATATACATATTCTCCAAAACTTAGTAAAAAACCTCATATTGGGAGGGAAAAAAAATGTTTGATTAAATAAACTAAATTTTCACAACTTGAAATTTTTTTTAAAGAAAATAAAAAATAAAATACAATATTTTTAGATTTAATAAATATCATTAATATAATTGTATCTCTTAATTTTCTTTCTCTCTCTCAAAATACAACTAGATTTCACAAAAGCAGTTCAGTATTTTTAAAGTACATCTCACCCTTAAAAAATAAATTGATCTTAGGGTTAATAGGAATATTAATAATAATTGCATAGATCCCATTAAAAGATTATATATTGCTTTTTACAATAACTGATCTCAATACTCTCAAATAAGCAAATTGATTCAGGATTTCATTAAAAAAAAAAAAAAAAAAAGTGAAACTTAATAATGCAATCTTGAATTTTAAAGCTTTTAAATTTAATAGAAAATACTTACTGCACTTATTTTCATCAGAAAAGTCACCACAGTCATTTTCTCCATTGCAGAGAACATCTTCAGAAACACATTTGCCATTAACACATTCAAATTCAGTTTCTTCACACAATGTGGTATTAGAAGGATGACCTGTATAATAAATGTAATCCAGACATAAGTACTACAAATCAGACTAAAAATAAATGAACATTTTGCAATTGAAGATAAATAAACCACCATTTTTTGTGTAAGTCTAATCAACCAAAGTCTAATCAAGCAAATTTACAGGTTTGGAAATATTACAATATATGTAGTGAAATTGCTGAATTTTTTCTAGATCATTTTATTTAAAAAAAAAAAAAAAAAAAAAAAAAAAAAAAAAAAAAAAACACAAGTACACTAGAATCCTGTACAATTGTTTTCATTATTCTATATGGAGAGTAGGAATTTAAAAGTGATTTTCAAATACACAGTAGCACATGAAAAGATAGACAATAATTTATCTTCAAATTCCTTAATGGAAATCTCTAGTGCAAAATAAATAGAAGAAAATAAGTAAAAAAAAAAAGATGAAAAAACAAAAATGTATTAGGAAATAAATGCATACCTGCCAACATGTCAAATTTGAAAACCATACAATTTTATGGTGTATTTTTATGACATTCTTAAAAACACATAACATTAAAAATATGTGTAACAAAAAATGTAATATGGTTTCTTATGCACAAGTTATCTGAATTTATCTGTCTTTTTATGTCATTCCTACCCCTGTGAGAAAGACCTCAGTGTTATCTTTTATGAGAAAAAAAAAATCTTTGTGTATGATTCTATGAAAACTTGATTATACTACTTCAGTTTAATTTTTTCCAGTTTTGATTAATTTTTTTTCATTCAATCAAAAACAGCACAACTGAAGAAAATTAATACGAAAATGGAGAATTCTGGTATGCAGAGTCCCTTGAAAAATGTACCAAATAAATATAAGAATGAGCAGTTCAAAAACATCATTGCATGAAATAGTGTTTAATGTTTAACACAATTTAACTCTTTCTAAAAGTTATATTCTCTCAATCTCTGAGAAATTTTATGTGTTCATAAGTATTTGCAACTTAAAATAATTAAATTGCAGAACAGTTATTATGTAAAGTAAAACCACAATAAAAATGCAACTTGCATAACTAACATTGAGGCCCCTCATCTGCAGATTTACTAGTATTTTTAAAATTCATTACTATGATGTGCACAAAACTGCAAATCTTACTTGTACAGCTAAACTGTACAAGTTGACAGCTAATGTAAATGTAATATGAGATTACAGATCTGTAACAGATTTCTATTCCTCAAAGTTTACAAAAACTATTTTCTAAAGATATAATAATAATAATAAAGCTTATAAAATTTTGGATCAAAATTCAAATTTTTATAGCTAATGAAGTGAAAAGTACCGAAACAAAATGCTGATTTCATATAGCAGCAATCCGGTAAAACATATTAAGGATGCTACAATAAACTTTTCTTCAATATTTTCACATGATTAAAAGTTCTAAAATATTACTCAATGTCATATATTCTCATTCTCTTTTTAATAAACTTCCCTTTATCTCTTTACATTAATATCTCTTTACATTTTGTTCCAGTTCTCCATACAGACTGTAAGACATTTCATTGGTGCATAAATTTAATTACCCTATGAACAGACAGAGATATATTGATGTCATTATTGTAACAAAAGACTGTAATTAGATTAGAGAACAAGAGACGCACATTTAGAATTTATAAACATAATTGACAGAAATCACAATACTCCAGAATTTTCTATATAAACAATAAAAAAAGGACATTAGAAATAAAAATAAATAAATAAATTTATTCAAACTAAAAGCTATTAGTAGATAATTTCAATCTAATACTATGAAGAAAAGGCATTAATCCTATGGTATAGGCTCTTAAAGATAAGATATAATGAGCCAGAAATTATGCGATATACTATTATGAAAGACTGAGCTTTTTAACTAAGCATTCCAAATTAATAAAGATCTATTGTTTCTAAAATTATGAGCAAAACTTATTTACTAACCAGAGTATTTCTGTATACCTTAATCATAAATAAAAAGTTTAAAAATTAACATAATTTATACCACACATGTCAACATCTTCATCTGCCTCGTCACCACAATCATTGACACTGTTGCACACTAATGTTTTAGATATGCACCTTTTATTCAAGCACTCAAATTCATCAGATCGACACATTCTGTTAGCTATAAATAAAGAAAAATGTTAGTCATATGTCATATATTTTTGCACATAGATAATCATACAAACTCTGGATAATGTTTATAATACAAGAGATAGAAACTATTCCTTACGACAAAGTTCTGGTTCATCGGAGTTATCACCGCAATCATTGTCACCATCACAATAAAAGCTCTTCACAATGCATACAAAATTCAAACACTGGAATTCATTAGACTTGCAGATGTTTTCAACTAATGGAGAAAAAAAAATATGCAAAAATATTAATAACACATTTCATTGTGAGAAAAATAAAATAATAATAATAATTTGCAATTTAAAAATTTACCTGTAAGTCACATTGTCAATTTTTTTTTTTTTTTTTTTTTTTTTTTGTAAAAATAATAATTAAAAAAAATTCTATATACAATTTTGACACAAATCAAGATTTTCTGTCTAATTTGCTACATTATAAATTTAGTCATAAAGACAACAGACATTGATAATAGCAGACTACTACAACTGCAGCATTGCATAAGTCAAAAACTCCAAAATAAAGAGGGGGGAAGGGGGGGGGATAAGGCATATAGGTTATCTTAGAAAAGGTATTATAATGGTTTTTCAATTTGTAGCAGCTACAACAAACATACCAAATTAATAAAATGTAAAATGTAACACATATTTGTTTTTCCTATAAAGTTTTTGAACTTAAAAAAATAATTATAATAAATAATTCTACAGGGCTGTTTTAATTGATTTGCTAATACAAATATTTGTTTCTTTAACAGATCGGGCGATCAGAAATTTACACAAAGGATTACTTATTGCTTAATACAATTAATTAAATTTACTTTTTGCCAACAAAAGGTTGACATCCTATTATGTATGTTAAACTTAAAATTTTTTACATCAGCAAAAATTTAGAAATTTATTGTTTTTTAAAAAGCAAGAAATAGAAAAAAAAAAAAGATGGAAATTGTTTTCTAACAGCAACAAATTCTTATCATTTAGGCACATTTTTAACAGATATTTATACAATAAAATGAAATTGGTACATATGATTGTTATTTTATTCTTAAAAAATACTTAAATAATAAATGTACAAATGCATGGAATAAAAAAAAAAAAAAAAAAAAAAAGGAGAATGGAAAGACAGTTTGCTAAAGGTGTAAAACCAAATATATCTGATGAATTTATTTGAAGCACAGTGATTAAATTTTCAAAACAAATATTCTGGATGGTTTGCTTGTTTAAGATTTTTTCCCTCCTTTGCAAGAAAAAAAAAATATTTCTCTTGCTAAATATATGCATGTCAAAGTGATCCTTGCTCCAGAAATAAATCTCTAAAAATACACTTAAAAAATGCAACTCCAAAAAATCAATGATATTACTCAAAAGTGTTGTATAAATGAGAGAAAATATTCTATAAAAAAATATTTTAAAAACTTTACACAAACTTTTTAAAACCTAAAAAAAATCACCCTGGAAAGACAATTTAAACAACTTCATTTTCATGATTTTCAGATGCTCATAACAAATGTGTCTGATCTTTCCTTTGATAATTTTTCCGCACATAAGTTCAGAAACAAACTCCAATGATTTGAACAGACAAAATGGTCTGAGGATTAAATTCTGTAGATCCCCCCCCTCCCCCTCATATATGCTTCCAATATTTTCTTTGCATTTTTGAATCAATTCAGAGAATGACCAAAACTGCTTTAAAAAAAGGTGGAATTCCACCTTTTGAAGGAGCTTTTTCATGCCTGGAAAATGTAATATGTAAACCTCAGATATAAATTTCTAATAGTAAAAACCAAATTTTGATAATGATAGTAAGTGAGTAATACTGTGTTTATATTCCTCTTAGGTTAACATGAGGTTAGGCAATTAGCAAAGATCCCGGAAACATCTCTTTAAAATATAACAAGTGAAAACATACCACAGCCCTGCTCAGGGTGTTCATCAGAAGCTTCTTTATCTCCACAGTCATTCTCCCCATCACAGACCCAATTGAGTGGAATGCACTGTCCAGTGTTGTTACATCGGAATTCATGTTTTTCACACAAACGTGTGCCTGAAAGTACCAGATAAAATTAAAAGAAAAATTCAATCACCAAAATTAATAATAATAATAAAAAAAAAATGGTTGAATATGTATTTTATTTTGAGAAAAATAAATTAATTAGCAATTTACTATTATTAAATTAATCTGTAATCTGAATTGCTAATTTTTTCCCCCATTGTGAAATATATGCATAGAAGTCCTTGGGTCTCATCAATGGGGGTTATGCATTAATCAATTCAGTACAGGAACAAATTTCATGATTTCGATGGCAGACAATAGAAGTGAGAATAAGCTCAAATTGAAATGATCAAATATTTCAATTCAGGCTATCTCCATAATTAGTAACATGCATACTGTACTTAAGGGGGGGGGGGGGGGGAACTTATGCAAACTTTCTTTTCTTTTTAAAACTTAAAAAATTCACCCTGGAAAGACAATTTAAACAACTTCATTTCACTTCACATTCAGAGCAGGGCAGGACTATTGCCCCTCTCTGGATTTTGAAATTTAATTAACTAAATTTTGTCTATCTCTAAGGATTTTGAAAAATAATAATAAAATATTTTTTTCCAATCGACTTACAATAATTAAACATTAAGACACAAAGGAACTCAAAATTTGTTGTCATGGAAGGAGGTAGGGCTCTGCTTTCCCTGAACCCCCTTGATAAGATAATTCCTAAATGCATTATTTTTATGTTAATACTCACTTAAATGCAAATTTTAATGTTATTTTAATTTATGCAGTATTTCCATTTAACATTCTGTATGTTAGCTTTACTTTTAAGTAGGAGGGTTAATAATTTTATTTCCAGCAATTTGCACAATAAATATACGATTGCTAATAAGCTGGGATTCACTCATACAGAAAGATTTTGCTAAAAATCCACAACTTTCCAAATTTAATGGATTTTTTTAAAGGAATTTTAGATGTTTAATAATATTAGTTTAAAGCTCTCTAATTCACAGCTTTCTTTTCCCAGAGCATTTAAATTTAAATTTTAACCACTATAGATCACCTAGAACTCCACCAAAGTCAATTATTAACTATCTACAAAAGCTCTTGGTATTTTGTATGTTGCTGGATTTGTAAAAATCATAATCTAACTTTCTTTTAAGCGATTTTGGATCAACAAATATTAAAAAGCAATGTCTCATATATTCAACACTAATTAAAATTATAATATTTTAGCTTTACCATATGACAGAATAACTCATAACACCTTCATTCACAAAATAAAACAATTTTTGAGAAAAATGTGACATAACATCTTCTTCTATTCAGATCTCTAATTTAGCCATCAGTATGACTGAAGAAATTTTAAGAAAACAAGGAATACAATTATTAAATAGTGTAGAAAAAGAAAGTAAACTTAAAAGAAGCTTTAAAAAAGCTTTAGTAAAAAATTAGGCAGTGTTTAAAAAAACAAATTATAATGTTTATTTTTACTATTGAGGGAATTTTAACGGATGATTATTTTTTCATTCTTATTTAAAAACTAAAATACAAAACTCATCCAGGAAATAAGTGCCATTTGCACATATCTCCTGCATATCTGACAGCACAAAGGTCATGCGTGCATAGTTACATCCTTCAACTCGAGAACGAATTAGTCTAGCCATTTTGTTTGATTGCGTGAACGCTTGAAGTCATTGTTTGTCGGTAATCATGTTTAAAACAATCGATCGGCCCACTAGCTGGGAAATAAGAACCATTATAAAATTTTTGAATGAGAGAAATGTTTAAATGTAATTAACGGAGAGAACGCGACGAGTGAAGGTATGGTGTGAAAGTGGGTTAGGATGTTTAACAAAGTAAGGGAAAATGTCCACGACGAGGAAGACAGTAGACACCCGTCAGTGATCTTGTTGCACTGCATCGAAGAAACAACCATCCGACTTCCATTTGTTTTCTCATCTCAAGAAATTTCTTGATGGCCAGCACGTTGCAAGTGTTGATGAGATCAATGTAAATCTCCAGAACTGGTTCAGGGCACAGGCAGCTGAATTCAACGAAGCGGGTATGTTGCAATTAGTGCCAAGATATGACACATGCCTTAATTCGCATGGTGAATATGTCGAAAAGCAGTTTAAGGTGTGTAGATTTTTCTGTAATAAAATACAAATGGAAACAAATTGCTAATTTTTTATAATATCCAAATGGTACTTACTTTCTGGATGAGCTTAGTATTATACAATAAAATTTAATTAGATCTGAGGTTCCTTTCAATAAAAGTTTAAAACAAAATTTTTTAATCTATCAATAAAGTTAACAATTTTATAGAAGAACAAATTAATTCAACTTTGCATTCAGTAATAACTTATTAAAATATTAAAAAACAGCTATAAGAAACTTACTACATTGTTCAGTTTCATCTGATTTGTCAAGACAATCTGGATGGCCATCACATCTCCAAACACCAGGTATGCAGTCTTGATTATTGCAAGTGAACTGGTCAGAACGACAGCCATATTCTAAAAATAGTTTAAATTTATAGCATGAAATATAAATATATGTACATCTAATATCCTTATAAAGTATAACAATAATAAATATATGATTACATAAAAAATATACTATTTAAATATTCACAATCAAAGGCAAAATCTAATCTGAAATTAACAGAATAAATAAAAAAATGAATACATATTCTATTCAATCTGCATATAAAATTCACATTCCAAGTTAGTCATAATTTTATAAATATGATTATAAATTAAGTAAAAATATTGTTTTAGGCTATAAATCTTCTTTAATAATAAATTTATCAGCAAAATACATACCTTTAATAACAATGCAATATTTTTCAAAAAGATTATCAAATTTACTGATGCTAACTATGGATCTTAGTTTTACTTTTTTTTTATTTATTGTTATTATTTAGATTTTTTACAAAAAATAAATATTGTAAATCAATCAAGAAATTTGACAAATTTAAAGCATGAATAACATTATAAAATATCGCCTATAAATTCCAGCATGATTTAAATATGCAGCCTTTAACTTGAAACTAATTCAAATTGAGTATCACTTTCTGAAAATAAATTTAACAATCTACAGCAGGGTGATTTAGCAACAATGTACCTGCAGGCATGCTTGTTTCTACAGATCTCTTTTACTGCATTTACAAAAAATTTATTTTGCAACCATAGTTTAAAATATGTAGTTAAAGGTTCTTTAATTGTAAACTTTTTACTTATAATAACTGTTGTGAAAAAAAAAGAAAGAAAAAAGACATGCAGGAAAAAACTAAAAACATAGTTATACATTGTTTCATTCTTGTATCCTTGGATTTTGTAAAGAAGACTCAGCTTTTGTTTAAAATCTGCATATTTATCTGAAACTTTTCTAAACTGGTTTATCAAAAAATTAATTTGGGTTACATAAAATGAAAGCAATATCTTTTGACATCATACTTATCCATTATTGGTAATAAATCAAGCTGCTTGGTATAGAGGTCTGCATGGGCTCAGGCCTATTTTCATTCCCGAGACTCGGAGCCGGGCCTAGTCATCACTCTTTTTGGGCTGGTTAGGAAAGAAGACTGGGCCCTACTTTTTTCTACTTCTTCTTTCCTAAGCCGAGCAGGGCCTGGACTTCATTCTTCCTAGAAGTCTGCAAGGGCCGAAATTTTCAGGCATGGTCCGTCTGGCTCAGCCTGGCATGTGCAAAATAATTAATTAACCATATCAGCATAAAAATCTATGTTTTGTGGCAATTCAGTCAGGCTGGATTGGGTTTGGGCCAATAAATTTTTTGTATGCACCGTCCCAAGCCAAACTTTTATACAGGGCTGAGCAAAAAAAAATTTCTCTATAGTTCGGGTTGGGCTCGGGACTGGAAATTTCGGTCCATGCAGACCTCCTGCTTGGAGACAGAATATTTTTATAGAAATTAGCTGATGAAAAAGTAAACAAGTGCCAAATAATTGTAATGATTATTTTACTTTACATAACTGAGGAAAATTTCTGAAGTAATAGAGGACAACAGCTTGAGTAGTCAGTAACTATTTAAACTCTCATGGAAATCAGACTTGATTAAAATTGCAAAAGGAAAATTGACTTGCATATTCATTTCATTAGAAAGTTTAACAATTATACATACGACATCCTTTTTCATCAGAACTGACTGTTCCGTTTTCTCCGTCATTGCAATCATCATCTCTATCACATTTCCACGTTTTTGGAATGCATAAATCACTTCCTTCACATTGAAACGAATTAGAGGGACAGGACGTCTCAGGCGATTCTAAAAATTATAAAAGTATTATTAACACTATAGGAGATTGAAAGATACAAAATTGTCAGAAAAAGAATATAAGATCAAACAAAACTGTAATGTATGTATTATAAATATAGCCTAGTATAAAATTTATTAAATACAAATAATATGCCATGAAAAAGCAAAAGTAATTTGTTAACATGCTACACAATATGAAGAATTAGTGAAAGAAATCCAGAAAAAAAAAAATAAAATGATAATGAGAAATATGCCATTAATATCAAATTGGAATCTTTTATCTTATTTGTTAAATGAAAATTTGTGCAAGTGATTTCAACAATAGTTAAAAACTATTTCTAAATTTATGCGCAAACTTAATGAGTTGGATCACAGATTTAAATTTACTTTGGAAGTATGACTCTATAATTTCACTGTGATGCAGGGGTGGTTCTGAGTAAAAAAAAAAAATCTGAAATTCACAGCAAATTTTCTGAAAAGTTACTCTCGCCACTTTTTTTTTTCTGCAGCCCTTTGAGGAAAGTTGCGAATTTTTTCGCGATCTTTTGACGAAATTTGCAGTTTTTTTCCGAGATCTGTTGATAAAATTTGCAGTTTTTTAACGATATTTTGACAAAAATTGTCGTTTTTTCACGATTTTTTGCAATGTTTTTGATGAAATTTGCCGTTTTTTCGCGATCTTTTGACGAAATTAGCCACTTTTCGTAATGTTTTTGACGAAATTTGCTTTTTTTTGTGATTCTCTTACGAAATTTGCCGCTTTTTCGCGATTCTCTTACGAAAGTAATGTTTTTCCCGCAATCATTTGACAAAATTGGTAACTTTTCTTCGAACGAAAGATGAGATTGATTTTTTTCGGCGATCATTTGCCGAAATACCGATACATTTTATGTCTGAATTTCTGGATTTATGACCGATATATGTATATATATTTTTTCGAAAATCATTGCCTTAATTTTTCGGAAAATTCGGACCAGAATTACCCCTGCTGTGATGTACATAGCATAGGAAGTTTTAGAAGAAAAATATCAAAATAGTTTCACTAGTGGCTAATATTATAGATATGAAACAAAAATAATAAATGATTTCTCACTTTTTTCACAGTCCTGCTCATCAGACAGATCCCAACAGTCATTTTGGCCATCACAAATCCAAGCAGGGTGAATGCAAGCAGTGGTGTACTTGCAGTTGATCAGCTTTTGGGATGTGTCAGAAAACAAAGGATGTAAAGAACAGTCAGGTTGAGCTAAAAAACACATTAAAATAACTTAATGATCAGTATACAAGCAAAATCACAGAATTTAAAACTACTCATTAACTTGTTTATGTCCTGAAAATCTTATTTTATACTTTTCTGACACCTTTTTGAATAAAATAAAACAATCTTACTAAAATTTGCACAAAAAAAAAAAAAAAAAAAAAAAATACAAATACAAATTTATAAATCAGCATCTTGGAATGACAACATTTTTATTGTTTCAAACAGCAGTGTGCACAATGGGATAAAGAAGAAAAATGTACCAAGACCTAAACTGAAAGAGGCCCATCAGAAGCAGATTTTGTATAGAGTATATACATGTATATGACATGTAAGGGGCCCCGTAATCTGTACTGGGCTTTACAATTTCTGCCAATAATCTATGCTTCATTTAAGAAAAATTAGATAAAAGTCAATCAGCAACTTATCATTCTAAGACAATAATATGTCTAATAAAAATCCCATATAACTTTTTATTTCCATAAATAGAAGATAATTTCTATAGGCAAGAAATAGAAGAATAATTTTACATTTACTTTTCATGAATGCACAATATTTCTAACTTTTAATTTATCAACTGAATGATGATTAAAATATTAACTGATTGTAGTTGATAATTACAAATAATTCACAGCAGCTGTATTTTTTTATTTGCTATTCATTAGATGACAACAATTAAAAAAATTAATTTTTCAGGGAACTCTATTTCACTTTTAGTAAATTTAGTGTTTGCTAGAAAAGCCGTTTCACTGAGTAGATCAAGCAATATTTTTAGTTAGCCGCCTGGTAAGAATTTTACAATGCATCTACTCAAATTTATATTTTGTAAGCATATGCACCAGATGTTTTTTCCTGCTGTCAGGCTGTGAAGAAATTCTTGGAAGAACAATGTTTTTATATGACTATCTCTGAATATATCTAGAAAAAAAGAAAAATATTCTTTGCTTTTCAATAAAGTATTCTATATATTATTTCTGTTGTCAACATCCCTTTTTCTAAGCAAATAAAAAACACAGAACAATAAATGTAATACCATATGAAAGGATTTTGAACAGACTTCTGACATAGTACACTCACATTTCATTAAAACATGTATCTTGATTAAAAATTGCAAATCATTAAAAATGAAATCAGCATATTTTCCATAAATGAAAGGAAAGGTTTTCCTCAAACTAATGTTGCCACAAAAATAAAATACCGCAACAATGATTATAAAAAAAATTTCAATAAAGATAAAGTGTGACTTAGTTGCTGCACAGGTTTATTTTATATTTTTGATTAAAAAGCAAAATTTAAATTCAAATGCTCAATTATTTTTCTTTACCTCATGTTTTTTTACGAAATAAATAATGTCACCCTCTAATGCAGTTAAAATATGATTGATAAATTTTTCTTTTGTTATTTTTGAACATTTTTTACTGTAACTTTGATGGAATAAATGAGATGGTACTCTGGCTTGACTAATGTTGTTTGCAGATATTTTTCGTCCCTAATTTTTCTTTAGAAGTTTAAACCTGCATCTAAAAAATATTAGACTGCAGTGCAAAATCTTCACACGGGTCCACTGGTATCCAGTTTAATTTGATGAACCCTTTGATAAAATTAGGTAAATAAAATAACTTATGAATGAATACATAGCTAACATTAAATTTTTACCCCTAAGAGTATCTTTCCTGCATGTTTATTAAAAATGTTCATAAAACTCGGGTTAACTTAAATTAATTTTTGCTCTCAATGTTACAATACCTTTCATATCCCTTCATCTGAAATAATCCTTTAAAAGTAATTGTGTTAAAAATATTTTTCTCTACAGCAAATTTAAGCTGTAGCGAGATTTAAGAGATTTTTAAGAAACAAAAAAATATGGCCAAGACACTTAGAAGATTAAAAAAAATAACAAGCTGTACTACTTAAATTATTTATTATAAGGATAACTAAACATTTTTATGTTAATTAGAGTGTGAAAGACTGATGAATAAAAAATTATTTAATTGTCTTAGTATGGTGTTAATTAAACCAGAGTAAAAGAAAGACCTGAGATACATAAAAAGTTATTTACTTACGACAATTTATCTCATCACTTGCATCAGGGCAGTCTGGATCATTATCACATAAATAAGACTTATTTACACAAGGTCCACCAAGGGAACATCTGAATTGGTCATCAGAACAATTACAGAGGATTTCATCACTGTAATCACCACAACTGTTAAGACCATCACACACTCTTGTATTAGCAATGCACCGATTATTCTCACAGTGGAAGAAATCAGATGGGCATGTTCTGCTACCTATGTAAAATATAATTAAACAGCATAACTACAATGAAGAATTGGGACACAGACACATACATACAGAATCCCAAGTATATACTTTTTATTTTTAAGGCGGCATTCAAAAAAAATATTTTTCCACGCTGAACAACTCAAAATTTTGAGACACATTCCCAGACTCATTTTTAAAAGTAACAACAGGAAACTTGGCGGCGTGATTTATAAAAACATTTATAAGAGCCCCATGTTTTTATTTTTCGTTCAATTAATTAGAAATTGATTTACAGACAATTATTTTTAAAAGTACGATAATTTTTTTTGTTTCAAGCGCTATCGCGTTGGGAAATTCGGTTCAAAATGTCCACTTTGACAGCATTTTTTGAAATATATTCTGCCTTTATGAAAAAATCGAGACAGTGGGGACATTATAAAGTTTCTGAATAAGAGAACCTGCCAATTGGATGCATTTTAGAGCAAAAATGAATTTACAAATGTGTCTCAAAATAAAGAGTTTGGATTTGAATACACCCTTAATGCTGATTTTTACTACAGGTATAAGCTTATTAAGTAAATCACACCAAATTAACATTAAACAAGCAAGAAAAAATTAAGATATTTTTAAAGCAAAGATTTCACAGCATTTGTTATAAAATGAAATACATATGTGGTGATCACATATGTATACAGCAAGTCTGCTTTCTACCATTAAGGTGATTACACATATACTTTATCTGTTAAAGTTGGTATAAAACTGCTCCTCTTAAAACCAGCTATTTATTTTTTAAATCTGAAGTATTAGGTTATTATTTCAATAAATAAGTAACTAATGATTTAATATTTTCAATCTACATAATAAAAGAAAGATGTTTGTGCACAATAGCTAGGAAAATCTATCACAAGTAGAAGTCTGCTAATTTGGTTCCAGATAGATGGAGATAGGCCTGAATACACCTTGCTTTAAGATTTTTTATTTTTGTCATTTTTCATTGAAAGGAAAAAATTGCACATTTCCCTGATTTTCCAAGTTCACCAGTGATTTTGAGACACTCATAAAAACAATCCAATTTTTTAGCCCAATATAGAAAATTTTGTTTATTTTCAATAAAGTTTATTCAGAATTCATATAGATTTTTGAGTTTTTCATGATTTTCTAAAAATAAGTTCTCATTTTGCCAAAAATGTTTTTTATCATCTGATATCTATTTGATACCTTAACCATCCAACATCATATTTTATATCCGCATACACATTTAAAAAGAGAAAAAATAATAATAATTTTGAATTTATATGATTTTTAAGAGGCAATAAGAAAATGGGAAATTTTACAGAATTTCTGACAGTAGAGAGGAAGGCAGAATGAGGAAATATTTTCGCTTTAGGCACCTATTGTAACTTTTAATCATCAAAATGCCTGTTGTTATGACAATGGTGTTTCTTCTTAAATGAGGAATAAGTGTTTTTGTTTTTTACCTTGCAGCAACTGTATTTTGTAGCCCTAAAGAATGAAAAATGATATAGTAATGATTTTCCTTCTGATTTTTTAAAAATTGAAAAATTCAAGGAATTTTGTTGTTGTGGCCTATGGCCCATCTTGAGCGGGCACAGGCTAAAAATTTTTTGGCAGACTTGAAAGGGGCCGAGACTGGTCTTTTTAAAATTTATTATTTATTTTATTTCTGGAGCCAACCCAGTTTTTTTTTCTTATTTTTTTATTCTCATTCTTTTAAAAAAAATTCTCATTAGACTGGAGACAAGCTCAGGCCCGGCTTAATTTTTCTTGGCAGATTCTGGCCAGTCAAGTTTGCTAATATCTCAATAAAATAATAAATAATCAGTTAAGTCGAGTTTTACTCACGCACAAAGGATTCTGTACAATAAATTTATTAATTACTAGCTGCATTATTACAAAAAATCATTGTTAAAAGAATACGACTTTGTAAAAAAACTTGGAATTATTTTTCAATAATTGCCTTCAATAATTGAATTCAATTGGAATTGGACATACTTTTGCAGTACATTTCCGACAATATCTCTGAGAATAAATATAATACCTAAAATTAAAGCAAATATATTTTTGAGTTCAGTGCTAAGAAATCTTTCGAACAATATCCTACATAATATACAAATAAATAATTAATTTAATTAGCGCCTCCTAAATTTTTCCTAAAAATATATGTGAATGGCTAATCTATAAATATGTGGATCAATAGCCTTTATAACTCTGCCAAGTTAAAGTTTCCACTTTCAATAATTTTAAAGAAAAACGGCTGTGACAGACAGACAGACATGCAAATGATCTTATAATGCTTCAGTTTTTACTTTTTAATTATGGAACCCTAAAAAGAAATACTCTCCAACTGAAATAAGGAAAAAAAATGTGAGAAAAAGATAAAGCACTACACAGCATGTAGCAAACTTAAAGAATAACAAAATCATATTTTTAAAACTTTGTAAACACTTGTAAAACATGAAATATCACTCACTTATTAGTCATTTTCTTTTAGAAATGAGACTTTTAAAACAGAGAGGCAAAACCAGATATAGTTAAGTTATTAACATACAAAGAAAATTATGTTATTCCATACTTACTACAATATGCTTCACTCTCATCTGTTCCATTCTGGCAGGCTTGTACACCATCACAAGTCAATTCAAAAGGAATACACATGCCATTACCACAGTCAAATTCAGCGTTAGAACAATTAGCTTCTTTTCCTAAAATGGAAATACTTTCACAATTTTTGTAAATAACTTTTAAGGATAAAAAAAAAATCATAAAACTTTTATTCACTAGAAAAAGATTGAATTTAAATGAACCTCACCAACCAAAGTCCAGGCAATACATGCTTTTAAAACACATTCTCATGTATTCTACCACTACCGCATGATAGCAGAATAAGATTATTCTCCCTGTTCTTGTCAATGAATATAGCAAAAGTTAGTGGAAAAGGGGATTTCTGATAAGAAATACTGATGTCAGATTTTTTTTTTTTTTTTTTTTTTTTTTAATATTCCTTGAGATTTGTTAGTTCTCACAATGTTCATTTATATCTTTCATTAATTCAGGATATGCTTTTACTAATTAGTATTTGTCCATGAAACTATTAAAAAATGAAAATGGTAATATTGCTCTGCTTTTGAAGTTCTTTACAGTGAAAGAATTTTCTTTTAAAGCTTTTGCTTGATCTTGGACTAAGAAAGGTGTGAAATGAAATCCATAAAAACTTTGTCTGAAATCATTCAGAACACAAAAATAAGTTGCCAAATATGGCAATCAACATAGACATAGTCCAGCAGGGAGCAAGACTTTTTACTTAATTATTTTATACAAGCTGATCTTCAAATATGTAGTGGATCTTACTTAATCAATCCTGAAAACAGCCATCAGTTGTTGCAACAGTAGCGAAAGCAGCCTTGACACACAATTATGGAAGATGACCACCGGCCATGGTAATATCCTTCAATCTTTTGTAATCAGGTTACCATTGATTTCCCATTGATTGGAGGATATTCCAGCCCTTAAGGTCGCATCCACTGCTGTCGCGACAGCTGATGGCTGTTTTCATGATTGATTAAACAAGATCAATTACATATTTAAGATCAGCTTTCATAAAATGGTTATGGTTAAGTAAAAAATGTTGGTGACTCTCAGACTAATAGTTTTAGGAGATGATGGTATAAGCTTGCGGTAGTGTTAAAGAGTAAAACAAAAATTATGTTTGTTTATACAATAATTTGCTGCACTTCTTTTGTGCACCAATGTAGAAAAGTTCAGAAATCAGAATTGGTATGTATGCCACGTTTTGGAAAACCTAATCTAGAGCATTCATATGATTACAGAATTATGCAAGATGCACACGTGACATATAATTTTTATAATTACAAACAAGATCAAACCAAAGTGTTTTGAAGAAAAAAACAGATTTACTTCAAGATTGAAATTTAAATTATTTAAAAGATTATGTTCTATTATATTCTGCTTTAATACAAAAATTTAAATAGAATATATTTTTTATTGACACTTAAACTAAAGAATTAGACAGAATAAATAAGGTACTTAAAAATTCTTAGTGAAAGCCTAGTGAAAATGTGACATAAATATTTTTAATTTATTTGGGATTTCTATGCTAGTTAAAATCTTACTAATATCAGATAATACATCTTAAATTAAAATTAAACTGAAACTACACAATTTTCCAAAAAACATTTTAGCAGTTTTTATGACAAATAAGATTATACAGGCTATTCTAAATGATAATTTAATCATGCAACAATATTCCTTTAACTAATTAATTTTGCTATTTTCACAACAGTTTAATGACTTACCAATACATCTAATTCCATCAGAATGGAGAATTTTTCCAGCTGAACAGGAGCATTGCACCCTTCCATCAATAGCAACATTGCACTGATCTTCACAGCCACCATTAAGAACATGACAAGGATTCAAGGTACCTAAAAATGTAAAAAAGGCTCTATTTAATATAGTAGCAAAAACACCAAATTAAACACTACATTAAAATTCAAGAAAATAAAAAATAATAACAGATTGAGAAAAAAAAATGCACACACAAGAAAATATTCTGCAGTTAATGTTTGTAAGCCAATAATCATGCCCCCCCCCTTTTTTTTGTACGTGTGTCTGTGTGCATTTGCTGCATTTTTGTGTAACATGTGTACCCTTTTTTTTAGATCTCATTCAAGAGTAAAATTAGGAGAAAAACCTTTTTAACAGATTTTAATCTATTAAAACCTAACAGTCAATTTTTAAATTTCACAATCTTCACAATGTACTGCTTCACAGCTTCATAAATCTAAATATAAAATTGACATCCAGTGATTCTATGCAGTGACCAACAGTCATATACAGAGACTGTTTGCAAATTTTTTAGACAAGTTTGTTTTCATGTAAAAAATTGTCTGCATAGAGAAATTATTTTTCACAGTTAATACATTTTGAAAGTATAAATTCTTGGCAACTCAAAATTTTGTTTATATGCAAAATGACGCTTTTAAAGAACCAATGGATAGAAGGCTATATTTCTGCACTTTCTGAAAAGAATTATTTGTATTTGGCTATTAAAAAATGCTGTGAAAGGCATGGATTTTTTATATCTACAGCTACACTAAGTAATATCACCAATAAGACAGGGAGAAAATGTGAGGATCTGGCTTCAAGTGGAAAAATTGTTCCAAATATGTACCCAAAAACAAAAAAAACTTCTTTGAATATTGCAAAGATAAGATCTTTTATGATAAAAAAAAAAGAAACCCAAAGTCAAAGAACTGCTTCTAAATCATTAAAATGCTCAGTGTCAACTGTTAATAAAATCATTAACACTGATTTGAATTTTAAAAAGGCCAAAAAACACAATGTTCATTGTCTTTCTCTACAACATATTGCCAAATGTAGAACACAATGCAGAATTCTTCATGAGAAGCATTTATCCAAAGAAAAAGGGAAAAAAATGTTGTTACAATACATGAAGCTTGGGTCTATTTAAATGATTATAGTAAAAAGGAGATTCATTTTTTATCATCAAAGAAGAGAAAAAAAATCTTAAAACATGGTTCAATGTGTATAAAGAAAGTTTTAGCAAAGGATTTATGATTGTTGCTGTCTTTTCTATAACGGCAAATTAAAAATAAAGAGAGTGAAGAAAAATGCTTAGATCAACTCCACATACTATCAGAAACATATTTTACTACCAATCTTCGAACATGAAATACCATCTCTTTTCTTTACCCACAGTGCTATCAATCGGATGAACTGCAAAATAAAGCAAGCAGTCACACATCATAATCCACTGTTAATTTTCTGGAAAAAAAATGGAACCAGAAATGAGTATCAGGGCTATATCCTTCACTGATATACCTGGTAAATGTCTTCATGGATTTTTGCACTTTTGGACTTTTAAGAAGCACGTTATCCAAACGTTGACATATTACTCTTCATGGACTTTAGAAAACTGTTCAAGAGGAATTGAACAAAATACCTCTTCCAAAACTACAAAAGGCATTATTGTCATGGAAATTACGCTGTAGAAAGGTAGTTCAGAATAAGGCTTACCAAATTGAACATTTTATGTAAATTAATTTTGTAAGTATCATGAAAATAATCTAAAAAATGCGTGAACACCTTCTGCATACAGAGTACAGTCAAATCCCAAATACTCATATATCACGCACCTCAATTTTTAAAGCAAATTTTGAAGAAAGGAAAGCACAAACGAAAAAATACAGTACACATGAAAAAATATGGTATTTACAAAAACAAATCAGGTTTCTGAACCTATTTCATACTGAGAAGTGAAAATAATTTGGAGAAGAAAAGTTTAAGTATTTTGAGTTTAGATGAAAAAAAAAAATATATATATATAGGGTGGATATATAGAAAGAGTACTTGAATTAATCATGTGTGTGTTATGATTTAAAATATTTAGCTTTAATTTATTCCTCTACTACAGATATTTTTTAAATTTATATTCAAATTAATTTATACTAAAAAAATAAAGTTTCATTCTGTGTGTGTGTGCGTGCGTGTGAGTGTCTGCAATGGCCAGAAAAATTTAGCACACCTAGAAGTCTGAAAATTTATATTTAGGTAATCCAAGGGCTGAACTGATGCACCTAAGACTCAAAATCTGTTTTCTCATCTTAATTTAAAATTACTTTACATAAATGGGAATTAACATGTTTCTTCAAGATTACGCATAGGGCAATGAAAGATACTGTTACCTACATATCAGTTTAAACCTGATTAAAAATAGATTTGTATTAATTTAAAAAACAAACATTTCTGAATGATTTTTTTTTATTATTATTATTATGCTTTAAAAAATAAGAAAAAGTTATATATGATGTTAAATTGCAACAATATTTTTTTCCCCTTTCAAAATATTTTAATACTCAAAATTACTTTCTGAGGTCAAAAGATCTTGAAAATTGACACATGTTATCCAAATTTAAATAATGTCCATTTGCAATAGATTGCAAATTAAATAACCAATTAAATTCAAAGTTTCAAAAAATACACACACACACACAAATCCCTGAAATAAGGTTTCTGGAAGCGCAGTTCTAAAATAATTTTATGTCGTCGAAATGAGTGCTATATCGCCCGATATGGCAATCAAATTAAGCCAAGTGTGTTAACAGGCAATCCCAGCCTTGCATACACTGTCTTCTAAATTTTTCCCTAAGTGAAAAACTGAGCTACTAACCACTTTTAAAACTGTTATATTAACGTGCACTCATGCTTATAGTTTTTACTTCTTATTGGAAATATCATACGTACATAAAATTGGAAATTGTGCCAAATAGAATTGTTTTCCTAAAACAATCCAAATGGCACGAGGTACAAGAATACCAATATACTTAAGAGCCTATTGTTGTTGTATCTAGGGCCATTCCCTGAAAATCTGAATTTACACTTCATAATCAACAAGAAATATACATTAAAATTTTATAAAAAGAAACAATCATCATCAGATACCACACGAGTAAAAAATCCACAGAAAGTATGTTTAAAATTACATTTTTTATAATGTGGAAAAATAAAAATTTACAAATTAACATATCATCAACCCACCAAATAGACACTATTTTAAATTCCAAAAGTTTTCTAAAATTCTAGCATGTAAGCTTTGTAGTTTTATACATAAAATGAAAATCCTTTTTCATGAATTATTCTACATTATTACAATTTGAATAGTTGTTCCAAAATAAGCTGCAGGCACTGATGTTATGAACCTCTAATGATCTTTTTGTTATGAAGTTTGTAAAGGATTTTTAATGCTTCATAAAAATCAGAAATATTAGATATGTATAATCAGCTAAATGTTCCGATACTAATATGTCAATACTGGAACATTAGCAACATCCATTTTAGAAACTAAATGCAAAAATAAAACTTTAAGTGATATATTTGATAATGCATTTAACACTTCAGAAAACAAGTAAAACTAGGTATTATAGTTAACAGAAACACATTTTATTTTTTATGTTATAAAATAGTAAAAGAATTCGTCTACAAAAATTTACTTTTATGCTTTCAAAACAATTTTCCACTTTTAACTTCTCACAACTTTTTTCTTTCGGAATTTAAAATGGCTAGAATAACAACTGGTGTTGTCACTCACCCAGATGAATAATAAGACTTAGATCCAAATATTTTCAAATGGAAGTTAGTGGTTCTAGGTACACATGCCTCCACTACATATTTTATAATAAACAATGACTTAAAAAAAAAAAGACAAATGATTAACTGGTGTCAAAATACTTACAATCTGTATCATTAGCTATAGCTACTATCCCCATAGGCCGAGCAATATTTTTACGCAGCGTCACAACATTACTACCAGTGTACTTATTGGCTCTCATCACAGAATGAGAAACCCAGTCAGTCCAAAATATGTAATCTCCATACACAGCCAAGTCAAAAGGATGCTGGGGATGTTCACTCAATAAAATCTAAAATAACAGAATATTAATAAAAGCTTGGCCATTTCAGAATAGGATTATTTATTTATTTTACTTCTTTAACCTCACCAAGGTCTAACTTTTTTAGAAAATAAAGCAAAATATTTTATAAATGTTTAAAAAAAAAAAAAAAAAAAAAAAAAAAAGTAAAAAAAAAATGCTCAATATAAAATTAATAATTTGATATTTACAGACTATGTTTTAAGTATGTAAAATTAATTTTAAGATGAAAAAACAATTTTAAACTATAAAACTGAAATTTACAAAGTTGTATCAATTGCTAAGCAACATGTATAAAAATAATAACTTGTTATCTATTATTAATAATTTTTATTATTTCTATTTTAGAACATACCAGCGATAATAATAAAAAAAAAAATTAAGATTACAATTTATAGAGTTTTATTCATTTCTCAATAAACTATATAATAATGCAGTCTTTTTTTTTTCCTACATCAAGCCAAAAGCTTTAATAAATACTTACCATCAGACATTTAATATATAATTATCCCCTTCTTAGTGCAGTAAACTTTTGTAAACTTTAGATGCTCCCTTGATTAGTGTGCAAAGAACGAAATGAGTTATCCCCCCCACCCCTTTTTTTCCCCCAACAAGATGGCTTCAAATTTTTAAAAATGAAATTTGTAGAAAATGTCGAAAAAAGAAATAGCAAAATAATTCTAGGAAACTTTTCAAAAATTAGAATTCTTCAGACAGCATTTAACAGATATAGACACAGACAGCAGCAGACATCAAGCAAGTGCACTGAGGATTGGTAAATCAAATTTTGTGTTATTGTAAGATGTATTCCAAAAAAGAAAAAAAAAACTGTGCAATTGGTAATTGGTAAGTTTTAACTTAAATAAATTAAAATGTATGTAAATTTGAAGTAATCAAATTGTACTACAATAAGTTTTAAATCAAATTATGCAGTTTTTTAAAAAAATAACCAAATGTAAGTGCTAACATAAATAACCTAAAGAATTATAATAATGTAGAATTAATTGAATGTTACTCATTAAATTAGCTCAAATGTTATGTTAATGGAAGTTCATTAAAATTAGATAAACTGTTCATAAAGTTTCAAATCAAGCTGTAATATTGTACTTTCTAATATTGCATTATCTACATTTATGTATAGAGGATCTTGAGAAGGAAGGGGATCTATTGCAGTATTCTGCATTTAATGTATGTTTCAATTAGTGTGGTAATATCATGGGATTAATTAACCACACTAACTGAGAAAAACCTGTTTTATTTGAAAAGAGTACATTAAAGCTTAAAAGAAACAAATTCACTAATAATGAACCCACATCTATTTACATTAAGTAATAATGTACAAAAGGATCTGAGGTGACAAGTTTTATTATGGTGTTGGAAATTATGATTTAAAAAGATAAATATGATGAAAACATTGTTACAAAATAAACAAAATTTTAAATTCTGAGTTATTCCGTTGAAAAAGCTATTTCTGAATAGACTAGAAGATTTTTAAAAAGGTAAAATATCAACTGCAAAAGACTTCAATCCATTCACATGAAGAATTTAAGGATTTAATATTTAACTAGAACACTGAATTTTACTGAAACACAATTCTTTTATTCATAAATAAAGTATATGGTAGCATAATTTACATGACATTTACATTTAAGTAATACTCTCAAATTTTATGACATGGATACATTTAATGAGAAAATCATCATAAGGTCATAAAACATTTAGATTTTGAGATGCACTAATGAAAAAGTTATTTCTGATTATACTAGAAGATTAAAAAAAAGAAGTCAAAATATCATCTACAAAAAGTTTTAAATCATTCACATGAAAATTTTTATAATTTAACACACAATTTGAAGAATAAATTTTACTGAAATATAAATCTTTAATTACTGAATAAATCATATGGCCGGATACTTTACATATTTTTCCATTTTAGATCAAAAATCAAACAACTTGTTTACATAAATTGCAGACAAACTTTATTTATATTTACAAGCAAATTCATATGCAAATTTACTTACAAATCTCCCTGTTCCATCCAGATTACAACGTTCCACTTTATCCAATCTAGCATCAGACCAGTATAGTTTTTGAGCTTTGTGATCTAAGGCTAAAGCATTGGGCATTCGAATATTTGTGTCAATAATTGAATGAACACCAAAGCCACTAAGATATGCTCTTTGAATGCTGGGATTTTTAGTATTCCAATTAGTCCAGTAGATTCTCCTAAAAGGAGAAAAAATGACAATATCAAATGCATACAGAAGAATTAAAAAATTCATAGACTTTTACTGCTTGTTTTTTTTTTTTATTTGTTGTTACATGCCAACAGTACAAATAAAAAATGTATGTTGAGATAGCAAATAAAGTACATTATAAATTATATTTTATTTAAAAAGTCTACATATATTACTGGTTATAGTATGATGAAACTTACGAAGCACAGCTGTCCACATCTATGCCTCTTGGCCTATCTTCTGTTCCTAAATGTATGATTACTTCAGGCCTAGAATTTTTTGCAGCTAAATTGATTCGACTCAGTGAGCTATCAGTATGGCTGGTCCAATACAAATCTCTGTGAACTGGATCATAAGCTAGGCCCTCAACAGATCCTTGTTCTGAAAAAATAAGGAAATATAAAGTAATATAAGAGACAAATTTTCAAAATGTTAATTTGACAACTTTAAGAAAAAGATCTGATATATAGCATATTGATTAACCATAAAAAACCCCACAAATAACAAAAGTAAGAAAAAATATGTTAAAATCATCACAAATGTTTCCTTTATTGAACATTAAAATTAACTGCAAAATACTTAGTGGTGATCATACTGGTGTAGATCTACACAAATACAATTAAATTATCAAAAAAGTGTCAATTTAAAGATTTTCTTAGTAGAAAATATCTATTTAATAACAAAAAGTCTTCTATCAAAACAAAGAGAAGTCTTATCAAAACAAAGAGACAGGGCTGGGGTACGAATTATGTAATGTATCAAAATGTAAATGCAGTTTTAATTTTTCTTGGTTCAGATATTTTAACCAAAAACAAAGCTGTTTGTCTGCAACTAATGAAGAATTTAATTTTTAAATGTAGAAGAGAAAGGTCTTTTTTTTTTATTTGTCCAAAATGAGTGTGATATATTATTGTACATTTATGTTACCTAACAATGTTTTTTTATTCTCATAATATATGCACAGTACATGTTTCTTTTCTGCTCTTAAAAAATCATTTTTTAATAAAGCTACAGAAGATCTCTCGTATTTCCTTTCGGATCTTTCGTAAAAAAAAGTAATGCAACCTATTTATAATATCTGAAAAGCAAAACACTATGAAAAATTTCATTTTGCGTAAACAATAGTACATATAGAATAATAATGAATAAAAAGACTTACTTTCAACAATTACAACATGGTCGCTTCCATTAAAATGCACACTGTTTATAGTTCCTCGTTGAATGTCAGAATAAAACAACCTTTGGCTTACATAATCGAAGGACAGGCCAATCACATTTCTCATGTGAACAGAGCTACTTATACTTGGATACGGTGCATTGGGGTTGTTTTCATCAAACATGTGGATACTGTCAATTTTTATTACTCTTGAGAACATTAAAAATGCATCGTATGCTGTAATAAAACAATTTTTAGTTGCTTTGGTAGTAATAATAAACTACAGAATATACATTATGCAAATATATACATTCAATTTTTAGAAGTATAGTCAATTATTAAACAAACAAACAAAAAGGAGTAAAGCAAGATTTATCAAATAAAAAAAAAAAAACATTAATTTACTTATAATATTTCATTCAACTACTACAAAATGGTGCAACACCAATGCAGATCAGAAAGTAAATAGAAGGATGTTGAGAACTTCCAATAGCTAAAATGATTTGAGATATAAGAATGAAGAAAGGAAGTGTGTGCTTTGAAGTTGGGAAAATTTCTTATAAAAGCTAAATTCTGAAATATGTGTAAATATTCTGCACATAAATACAGTTGAACCTCCTTAAGACAAAGTCGAAGGACGGCAAAACTCTTTTCGTATTAATCGATAAAACAACAAAAGATGTTTCGGATGATTTAAAAAATAAATCACTAAAACAAAGGTATCAAAGAATGTAAATGATATCTGCAGAGAAATATTTTATAATCATTTTAAGTTAATCAGTATTTTTGTGCAAAAAGGTACATTTCTAACATCACCATACAACACACAAATACACACATGATGATAGTAGTACTATATGTACTGTAATATTCTTATAAAAAAAATAAGTGAGTAAGGAGAAATAAAATGTAAAAATCTATTTACCTCTATAAGTTAGACTTTAAAACATTTCACCTGTGTTTGCAATTATCGTGAAAGGGGAAGTTGCCAAGAAAGGGATTAACGCCAAAAAATGACACCCTTTTGGCGATGAAAGCAGGAAGATGTATGCTTCAACTTTCTACCAGAGGAACAATGGAATTCGTACTCTACTTATAAATCTCTCCTCTATGATCCTCCTTCATCCAATTCAGGAAAAGCGATAAACTTGTTTCAAGGTGTAAGGTCGCAATGAGGAAATTTTTTTATTAGGTGCAATATTTACTTCATTTCAAACAGGAGAAATTTGTCTTCATGTTCGTATTAAACGGTGTAATTATTATTGTTTTCCAAGATAATGTGATGGACAAACTAGTTTCCTCCGTTTTAAGCGAAATTTCGTGTTAAGCGTTTTCGTCTTAACTAGGTTCGACTGTACATAGAAAATATGCTAGTTTTAGCTTAATTCAGATCAGCTAAATGATAAAATTCACAGCTGAAACATCATTATTCTATTTTAGTCATCATAAGAATCATTCAGACCAAAAATGTCACATCACTGCCAAGTAAATTTCACAATTTATGTGTCTTTTTCTTTAGAAAAATATTAAAAGTAGAATTGTTTTTATGAGTGTTTCACAGTAGAATGCATTCAATAAAATTAACAGCTGATATTTTCTCTAAGACTAAATTATAATTTCATTTCATTTTTTAAATATAAAGTTATTATATTTACTTTTCGAAACTAAAAAAACATAAAATTCTAAGTACTTCTAAAATGAAAAGCTGTAAAATGCTAAGTATACAATCGAATTAAGTTAAAACAAATTTGAAGGGACCTTGAAAATTTTTTTACTATCATGAAATTTCATTATAATGGGATTGTGTTTCATTTATAAAGATTTTGACAGATAATAGAAAACATCTTGTCTATTCATTCTAACATTTAACTGCATCATAACATAAAATTATAAAATTTTCATATTAAATTGTTAAGAAATTTCATTTTTTCATACAATGAAATGAGACACCTACATAAATAATTTAAAAAAACAAACATAATGCAGTAAAAATCCATTTTCAGCAATTGCTGTCCATAGTCAGTAATGTCCGTGAATTTTTTCATGCAACTCTGTATATTATCTATTCACCTTGTAATACCCCAAAAATTTAGTTAAGCTTCAAAATGCATATTACAGCTGAAAATGCACAACCAGCAGTTATCATTTATAGTCAGTCCTGTAACCAAGGTTGTAGTGGAGGGTATACAGTGGTATATGCCATATACTCTCTCTGCATATTTTTTAAAGCCTTATATGTGCTCTATTTCTAAGTAAAACTTTAGCATAAGCTTTAATGTATATGCTCTATCGATAGAGCATACCCTCTGTTTTTTTTACTTCTGCAGTACTGCCTGTAATCAAATTCTTTTAAGTGTCTGTAAATTAACGATAAATTCTACACACTCAATAATCTATAGAAAACATGATGTAGTATACCTTAGAAATGTATCAATTTCACTATGTTTGAAATAATGCAACATCATTAAAATACATTGTGATAAAGATATATCACAGTTTTATCTTTTTTAATTATTTTTATTTCAGCTCAACGTATTTCTATTTTTATAGCCTTTCCAGTTTAATTTGCCATTCCTTAAAAGCTATTTATCGGCAGTCGCGCACCTTGTACGTTGCTTTTTTGGCAAGGCCGTCTCCCCCCTCATTGTGCTTTGCGTTCGTTGAATCGGCGATGTTGTTTTCTCTGCGAGGCTTCTTCGCGCTTTGTGTTAGTTTCAGTCGGCGCTGAGCTGTGACGTCATCGTCATTCAGCGGCTCTCACTCCGCACGCGTGTGTTGTGCGCATGCGTCACCGCCACTCTTGTTCGGTATGTTTTCGGGAGCTGTTTTGTTTTGGCGCTGCATCCGAAAGGGGCGTGTCTTTCAAATACAAATTAGAATGGTTCTTTTAATTATTAAATGTTAATTTGTTTCTGATTTGCTCTTTTAATTTTCACGTAATTCCTAATCATCAAATTAGTTTAAATTAATCTTGCTGTCACATTTGTGCACCCCTGTTATGGGTATTTATACTAATGTTGCGCATTTTTCCAACAGAATTTTAATGGAAATGATGCTGTAAATTTATGATAAATGTCGTATGGTCTGGAGGCCCGCTTGGCCTGTGCCGGGGCTCCTATCCAAGAATCGCCGTAGCGCTGATTCTTTGGAGATCAATTTCGCGTTTTCAGTTCTTAATTATTCTATAAAAATGTTGTTGTAAATTTTAAGTTTAATATTTTAAAAGTTTTAAATCAACTGGTAATTGACTTCTGAATTAATTCTTCATGGACGCGGCCAGAAGGAATATTTAAAGATTCTTCGAAATTTACGAAATTTGAGCCAGTACTTTTTAAAGACTTGATGTGCAGCTTTCATCTCATCCTTCCTCCTTCAAGAAAATGTAATAAACATTATTGGATCCAACATATGGTATTCATCATTTATAGTCTGCATCTATTTCTTCACTCAAGTAAGACCGTTTATTTTATTACTATTATTTTTGATTCTCTTCTCAAAGAATATCGACCTAAAGAACGTCATGCAATTTTTTGCATTGGGTTATTGCTCACACATTAATATTCCCATCAATTGCTCGCTCTTAAATATTTTTGTATGTCACATTTGGCGCCGTGTTTATTCTTTTATGAAGAGAAAAGTTGAAAATTTTGTTGTTCCTAAAAAATATTCTCAAATTTTGAAACTTATAAAATAGAATATATTTGAAGATTTGATGCTCTTAATTAATTTATATTAAAAATGGAATTTAATTTGAAGATTTGCTGATTTTGATTAAATTTTTAGTTTACAAAATATTCTTGTGCTGCTGAAATTAAAGAATTTTTTTTCCACAGAAGATCGATGTTTGCAATACATCGTTAATTTCGGAACTTTTATTCTCAACTGGCTTGCATATATTTAATTATTTTTAATTGAAAAATAATATTTTAACAGAAATTAATTTTTATTCTGGTATTATTCCATGAGATTTATTCAATCTTTTATGCAAATTTTACTGAAGAATGAAATTTTTAGAAAATGAATTTATTCTTTTTAACAAATTAAAAATTATGGTGCTTTTTATATATATGTAAAGTAAAAAAAATATATATATGATTCATGATGAATTAAAATATATGTGAAAATTGTTCTTGTTCTAAGTTTTTGAGAACAAAAATTTAAAGAGGCTATGGTTGTTCTTATTCTTATTTTGGGTTAATTTTTGGTAATTTATTGGCACTTTTAAATGAAATTGATATTTTTTTATGAATATTAAAAATTTTTATTGAAGCAAATTTTATTGGAATTAAATTATTGAAGTTTATGTTCTCATCATATTACTAATTTTGCTGCACTTATTCAGAGTATGAAATGCCTTCATAGAAGCTCAAGTTTTCATGTGATTTTTAGTTGTTTTATCATACATAAATTTTTTGAGTTCTTGGTTGCTTCTACAAAAATTAAATTACTTATTGCAATAACACTACAAGTTCATTGACTCTCGCCATTTTCTACAAATTTTCTGTATGATTATGATGTGCAAGCAGTCTGTGTTCTTTCTAGAAATTAAAATTCAAGAACTGTATTTATATTTTGAAAATATTACACAATAATTTGCATTTTCTGTTCTACATTTTGAGAACTCTGTTTTTTTTTAATTTCAAAGAATTGTTGCTTCATCATAATATCAATTTTATATTACACAGCATCTGCATCTTTTTATTGAAATTCTCATACCATAATCACAAAAAAGAGACTGGTATTATTATTTTTTTCTTTTTTGAGAAGTTATAGCCATTACCTAACTGCTCCATATTCTTGTTCCTGAAATGGTTACTGTGTACTTTGTTTCAACATTCTACAATCTGAATATATACTGACAACTTCAATAAACTGATTATTATTATCATCTGACTTTGCTTACCTGGTGGAAAAATCTTCAGAATGTGTTATATCCATTGTTGGCTGATTTTCTCTGCTGTCTGCAAATATGATGGTTCCTGATAGTACAATAATTACTTACCTGCACTCTTTTGCGAGTTGAAGTGACTGTTGATGGTCGCCATTCATATAAGGCAAATATATCCGTGTGATTGCTCCTCGTCAGTCCTCTTCATCTTGTAGAACTTGTTTCTCCCTCATCAATATTACTCATTTTTATGGATCTAAAGTATTACAAGTTTATAGCTGTGCCTATTTGCAATAGTTTTCTATCTTTTTCTACCCTCTGTTGCAAAACCCGATTATGGAAGTGTACCGTCATTTATTTTAAAGTTCAGTTTTACAGCATTTACAGAAATTGCTGCTTCTTCAAATGGAACTTCTCAAATTTGGAAAAATTATTATTATTATTATTATGATTATTTGAAAATTTTATTATGCTTAAATTATAGTGCCTTGTTATTCTAGTATTATTTCATAACCCAATGTTTTCTAAATCATTTTTACCATATGCCTCACTTAAAGAAAATTATTTTATAAATGAAGAAAATTTATAAATGAAGAAAATTTTTTGTTGCATTAAATTATATTGCAAATTTACATGCAAAGCAACACATATTCTTAGACTTTCCAGCGCATTATAAATAAATATTCTACCACTTGTGAAATGATTTTGGTGAATATTATTTTCTTCTAAGAATCTAAAATGCTTTTATAGTCTTAGTGACTTTCTCAAATGTCACCAATCCCAATTTTGTCTCTAAAGTGTGCAAGTAGTGTTGTATTGCCCAAATCTGCAATTTCTGCCTGCTTGAATACACCTTTACAAAAAATATATATGGGCAACTTAGACTTTCCAGCGCCTCTCAACAAGAGTCTTGTGCTCCTGTGTTATTTTATTCTAAGTGCCACTTCGTCATATTATTCCTCAACATCATGGACCACAGTTCATGATTTAGTCTCTGCTAATTACCTGATGTGTCTTCAAATGCTCTTACGTGATGTGTCTTCAAATGCTCATCATTATTTAAGTGCATCCCTTCATTTGTCATCAAGTGCTAATTTTTTTAGTGCTAAAATATCCATATAAAGTCTTCAATTTTATTTTAGTGGTGTGTGTTTCAGGAAAAAGGTCAATTTGCTGCTACACTGCCATAATATGTCAATCAACCAGTGTGCCACTTAACTTGCAAACTTTTCAGCAAGTAGTTACTTTTTTTCTCAGTGTAATCATCTTTTTAAAATCAAAAACTGATTTTAGAACTTTTAAAGGTATTACATCTGATTATTTGTTATGAAAAAGCAGAACGTTTATGATCCTTCATCTGTAAACAAATTTTTTTTTTTCCTGCAAGCATTTTATTAGCAATATTCATCTGTTTATTTACAATAGTTTTAGCAAGAATGTTGTATATTTTTGTCTGGTTTACATACTTGCTAATGGTTTAACAGATCGCTATTAGCATTTTTGTAAGTTTTGATGAATTTATATTATGTTTTATGCTTATTTGATTTACAGATTCGTCATCGGTTCTGGAGATCGCCTTTGACAGTCTTGTAGGTTTTGGTGTTTGTACAGTTTGCAGATCTACTAATTGTTTATAACGGGCTGCTATTAGTGTTTTGTGAATTGTAATGAATACATATTAATAGTTTATATTTATTTGATTTACTGGTTTGATAATGGTCTCAAGGTAGTGAGAGGCTATTACCACTTTGGTAATTGTTGTAAATACCACCCAAATAATTAATTTATTGTCAATAGCTGATTTTTCTATAGGATATATTATCCTTTTCATTAATGTTATATAAATTTATGATTATAATATGCTTTACATAACGGTGCACTGTGTTTGTTTTTAAATTCTCATAAAATGTGTCATTTGATTTTAACTTGTCTTTCTTTATGAAAGTTAATGGTTAAATTATTTTTTTTTTGAGGATCCTCATCATCTTCTCTCATCTTTCCTCACCTTTTCTCGCTTTTTTCTCATTTTTGCAAAAAAAAAACCCATGGTATATTGAAAGAAAATTTATTGTGTATACTAGAGAAAAATGAATTGAATATAATTGAAGGAATTTTGTTGAATATTTCAGAAAGAATTTTATTGAGTATTTCATGAAAAATTATTTTTTACTGAATATTTACAAAAAAAAAAAAAAAAAAAAAAAAAAATCAAGTACATTAAGTATGAAGTATTACTAAAGAAATGTGTCATTTGTTGTTGGTTAAAACTTATGCATTATTTTGTTATATTTTGAAAAGTTTTTACTAAACCCAACTATTTTGATGATTTTACTTATTTATGACAAATGAATTTAAATTTTGTTGCAACATAATTTTATGCACTTTTCATATAAATTTTGGGTAATAATTGTTATGCACTTATATATACTTGGTTAGAATTGATATCAGTATTATGTGCATTATGTTAAATACTTAATTTTATGTGATTTGAATTATTACTAATGCAAGGCCTTTGAATGAATTTAAAATCCTTACAATGGATTGTTTTTGTGCACATTTATGCTATTTAGAGTTAATTTTATATGCTCTATGTCTATATTTTAAAAGTCCTAGGCATCAGTCAAAATTTAAGGTATTCTTGACTTTTGTTGCTTTAAAATTGCAACTTATTATTATTATAAATATTTATGTCTAGACAAGTCGGATAAGAAAGATATTACCGACTCTTTTTATGTTGCTTTACTGTTGCAACTATTTTGATATGATCTCATTGCTAATTTAAAGAAAATATTAGCTTGTTTTTTTATATACTTGATGGTATTTGTTTAGAGATCAAAGATTTATGGAAGGTATGCCTTTCTTTGCTAAAAATGCAATGGGGCTTCTGTATACTCTGTTATATGTATGCTATAACATCTTGTATAATTTGTGATGAGATTTTTGAATGTACTACAATGATGTATATTCTTTCTCTTTTTCTTTTTGGTCGCTGCACATCACATCAAATTTTATTCAATTTACTTTTCTTGGCTCTAAATTTATGTAATTTTGTCATTTTTACTTTGGCATTTAAAAATTTTGTCTTCCCTGTGTCGAAAAAGGCTTTTACTGTTTTTAACCCTTTTTCTCCTTCTGGTCAGTCAAAATTTTTGTCGGTGAATGGGGGTATTGTGATAAAGATATATCACAGTTTTATCTTTTTTAATTATTTTTATTTCAGCTCAACGTATTTCTATTTTTATAGCCTTTCCAGTTTAATTTGCCATTCCTTAAAAGCTATTTATCGGCAGTCGCGCACCTTGTACGTTGCTTTTTTGGCAAGGCCGTCTCCCCCCTCATTGTGCTTTGCGTTCGTTGAATCGGCGATGTTGTTTTCTCTGCGAGGCTTCTTCGCGCTTTGTGTTAGTTTCAGTCGGCGCTGAGCTGTGACGTCATCGTCATTCAGCGGCTCTCACTCCGCACGCGTGTGTTGTGCGCATGCGTCACCGCCACTCTTGTTCGGTATGTTTTCGGGAGCTGTTTTGTTTTGGCGCTGCATCCGAAAGGGGCGTGTCTTTCAAATACAAATTAGAATGGTTCTTTTAATTATTAAATGTTAATTTGTTTCTGATTTGCTCTTTTAATTTTCACGTAATTCCTAATCATCAAATTAGTTTAAATTAATCTTGCTGTCACATTTGTGCACCCCTGTTATGGGTATTTATACTAATGTTGCGCATTTTTCCAACAGAATTTTAATGGAAATGATGCTGTAAATTTATGATAAACGTCGTATGGTCTGGAGGCCCGCTGGCCTGTGCCGGGGCTCCTATCCAAGAATCGGCGTAGCGCTGATTCTTTGGAGATCAATTTCGCGTTTTCAGTTCTTAATTATTCTATAAAAATGCTGTTGTAAATTTTAAGTTTAATATTTTAAAAGTTTTAAATCAACTGGTAATTGACTTCTGAATTAATTCTTCATGGACGCGGCCAGAAGGAATATTTAAAGATTCTTCGAAATTTACGAAATTTGAGCCAGTACTTTTTAAAGACTTGATGTGCAGCTTTCATCTCATCCTTCCTCCTTCAAGAAAATGTAATAAACATTATTGGATCCAACATATGGTATTCATCATTTATAGTCTGCATCTATTTCTTCACTCAAGTAAGACCGTTTATTTTATTACTATTATTTTTGATTCTCTTCTCAAAGAATATCGACCTAAAGAACGTCATGCAATTTTTTGCATTGGGTTATTGCTCACACATTAATATTCCCATCAATTGCTCTCTCTTAAATATTTTTTATAACACATACACTACAAATAATTTTTACCCATAGATCATAATATAATGGGAATATTTTGTGTGGCCCTGTAAATGAACTATAAATGCTACTTACGTTATACTCTATAAAAAACATGTTGATGCCCACCTCAGTGATGCCTATTAATTTCACTATGTTTGAATTACCGTAGCATCATCAAAATACACTGCAAACAATTTTAAACAACTGTAAATGATACACACTTCATTTTCAATAGTGATCATGCTATAATAAATCTCAATAAAATATATCAATTACATGGCGAGTATATTTACGGGAGTAAGAGCATGGACAGACAGACAAACAAATGGAAGTTTCAAATACTTTTCAACTATGTTGGAAAATGTTAAAAAGGAACAACTTTTGGAAGGCATAGTTTGAACAAAGCAGATTCTAAAATTAAAATAGTCTATAGATTCCTTTAAGAACCTCCTATAAACTTTCAATATACATAATTTCAGTTAACTAGCCAGACTGAACATTGGAAAGAGAAAATTATGATTAATTAAATGCAAAGATTGAAAAAAAACATTTTTTAATTCTGTACATTTCAAATTATGAATTAGAAAGAATTCTATGTCAATAATTTCCTACTTTAATATTTGAGGTTGCATTAGAAAAATTATAATAATATGAAATTTAGTTAGGATTTATTCATTAGAACTGATTTATTAAATTAGTAGTTACAGGCATTTTTGCAATATAGAATATTTACAATACTTGCATTAATTTACAAATAATCTTGCTTTTTGAAATTTCTCAATTCTTATAAAATAAAAAAAGTTAATATATTATGACTATATGTGTAAAGGATAGTTATGTTGTAGATATTATTTTGAAATATTTCCCTGCACATTTTTCAACAGCATAAAATCTGTCTAATATATAAATTGTTGATAAAAAATTCACTTAAATAATATTTAACATTGTAAAATGGATGTTTTCTAAACATGGAAACGCAAAATATTTTAAATAAAATATAAAATCTACTGTCTCTAGTAAACATGTTAAATAAATTTTAAATCAAATTTTCTATAACAAGATTTTAAAGTCTCATCAAAGCACAAAGTGTTATGCAAGATTTTACTATCCTTAAAATAAATAAATAATAATAACAATAAAATCTTACATACGTTTACAGGAATGACCATCTTCAGCCAACTCTCCATGGGAGCAGGCACAGGTATATTCAGAATTGCCCCGGAATAAACACAAATTAGATTTGCACAATTCATTTTGCTCACATCTTCCACTTGAACATTTCCTGTGACATGGATTGGCTTCTGAAAAATTAAATGAAACCTTTATGTAGGCAGCAATATTTCTTACACAAAATTATTCTACAGAAAGTACTATTTAGTTTACAAAACAAACAATGAAATTTCAAAGCTTTACTGATTTAGTAATACAAAAAATAAATGATACAAACTTAAATATTATTTACAAACAAATATTATACAGTTGAACTGCGATAACTGAACACATGGATAACTGGACTAACCCAATAACTCAACGTTCATTATTCACATGTTTGATACAATGTGAACTTCAACGAGGAAAAAAATCACTGATTGGACACATTTTAGCAGAAACTCGCTTAAGTCAGCTAAAATTTGAACTTTTCTATCACAACTAATCTTCGAAATTGTTTCTTTAATGATCAGTACTTTCTAATAAAAATTAATTATTTATTCATGTAATCCAATTCCACTTCTTATTTTTTTAAATCACTTATGTTGCATTCAAAGCAACTAAAATCTTAATATTGTTATTATAACTCTCCGATCTAGAAATAAATGGAAAACAACTTATACTCTATGTAATTTCAATTAGCTTCTCAAGAACAGCCATCCTCCTTACTTCATCCCTTCATTGTCATGGCGCTAGAAGTGCGAGCCCCTGCCCTCATTTCTCCCACTATTATAATCAAACAAAGGATGAAGTTTCTATAAATCTCAAATAGGGTGTGGGAAAAAAAGAGCAGTCAGCCAACCAAATGCAGTGTTACTATAATTACTGACCTAAGATAAGAACTGGAAAACTTACCTTGAGAAGTCAATTGAAATCACATATAGAATAACCTCTTACAGTTTCTATTGTCAGAAATGCAACAAAGAATTATTTTTTGAAAAAAAAAAAACGATTTCCTGCATGGCTTTTCTTACATATGTACAAGATTTTAGCCAAACTGTACCACTTAAACTATACAAAATACAATTTCAAGTTCAGAAATAATCATAAAATTAACTAGTTAAAGACTATTTTATCTATTAAAATAGCCTGTTTGGTAAAAAAGAGATTGTTAGTAGTTAAATTGAGTTGTTGAACTATTTTATTATTTAACATTTAACACATATTTAGAAGTAGTCTTACTTTTATACATTTATGATTTAAAAATAATAGTCATAAAGAATCTGTAAAATATATTTTTAAGTATGTAATTGTATAGAACATTTTCCTAAATCAACATTTGCTTATGTTGATATTTTTTTTTTTGTATTAATCCCAGTGGGGGTGTTAAGTTACTGAGATTCCATTGTATATTAACATTTGCAAAATAATCCATTTTTAAAATTCTGTTCTTCTTAAAACTTAAGATAAGGAGCAACAAATAATGTACAAATGTAAAAGATGCATGTCTAAGTTTTAGATTATGAACAATAATTGTTATCTCACTGCAGTAATAAGAAATTTTATATACGAAAAAGTAAATATGACATCAATTTAGCTGTCAATTGATATTATCTGACAACACAAACATTTTAAAAGTACTATCTAAGTAACCCAGTTTGTGGTTAATATTTTTAAAATTCATAATTTGAATTTATTCTTTTATGTAGAAATCATACACCGTTGTAAACTACATTAAATTTCAATGTTTATCAGAAGACACGTTAGATTTAAATCATTTTTCAATAAAATTGACTAACTTTAGCAGCATTTTTGCAACTTTAACAGACATTTTTACATAATAAAAAGTTACAATACTGAATTAATAAATATTTCCTTATGTTTATTTATTTAAGCGTGAAAATATGCATTAATAATCTAAATATATGTAAGAAATCAAGGATTACAAGAAAAAAAAACATACAAAAGTACAAGAGAATAAATGAAAATACTTACTAGTGGTATTTCTTTTGTGATAAACAAGAATATCTTTTAGTGAATCACCCAAATTACTTTGTATTATTTCTATATTGTCTAAAGTCTTTTTGTTGATTTTGAAAACACCACCACCTTCTTTCTGTCTGCAAGAGAAATATTCCGAGTTACAGATAAATGAGAGAAAAAACTTTTAACACATAACTGCTTTTGTTGAAACATTAGAAAAAGTAACTAACTAAATAAATTTTTGTTTTTACAAGAAAATTAAAATGTCATTATATAAGAAACAACAATCGCCTTACTGCTTTATCCAATTTAGATTGATGGGGGTGCATATATTTCATTCACTTCCTTATTTACAGAAAAACCCAATACAGTAAAAATTCCACTGTAGCATTTTCTGGCAAAATTATTACTAACAAACTGTATTTTAAATACTGTCTGAATAAAATCTGTTAAATTGAAATCTTTATAACCAGAAGTAAGTTAAAAATCTCACTTTTAAACAAAAATAGAAGATTTGGAAACATAAACGTGAATGCTTACAATAAGAAGAAACCTTTACTGAACAACAGTGTAATAAATTTCAAGTATATAAGCAATCATTCTAGAAAATTACTTTATTTTTTCGAAAAAAGAAATTTATATTCAATCAGTTCCTGTAATTTTATTTTTTAAGTGGAGAATATAAATTCCATTATAACAACATTTTGGTACAGGGAATAGATAGCAAAGACCACATAAAGTTTACTTTAATGGAATCGGATTATATTTCTTGGTCTTATATATATGGGGGGAAAAAAACAATAAATAGTAATTGACAACAAATAGAATAAACATAATAAAATAAATAGTAATAATAATATTGACAAAAATCAGTCATTGCAAACAACCAGTCTATAATTTTTTTAGAGGAGGGTGGTTGGGGGACACAAATCAGAATAAGTATTAAAAAAAAAAAAAAAAAAAACTCAGTCAAATTTAAATGTTGAACAGATATATACAGTTTCTAAAACAGTTTTGCGTGAAATCTACTTTAAATATTAAACTATGTTAAGCATATAGTGTAATACTCAATATCTAAAATAAAATCTGGACTTGCAATCAGTATCCAATGCTAAAAAGTTTATTTACAAATCAGTGATACCAAAGGTGTGCTATAGCGCATCATTTCAGCAAAACATTGGAGAAGGGAAGCATAAAAATAAATTGTGATTTGTCCTAAAGGATGCAGAAATTTTCCTTTGAAAGTTCACAAAACAGACATATTTTGTGTTAAATACATTGAATTTGTCTTATTTCTAAAAATAAGGACCCATTTGTGTCTGGGTCCCAGGAATCTGGGATTTTACAAGCTTCGGGACATCACTGTAAATTTTATACATTCTACAGAACTACAAACTATTTTATACATACTACTAGAGTGCAGCTATCGAAAACCTGAATAAGAACAATTGAAATGAGCAAACTCAATAAAAGATTTACTTACATGTCAGTCCAGTATACATGGTCACCAAAAACTGTCAATGATAAGGGTTTTTCTAATTTATAATCTCCAACAATAACTTCTCTTGTACTACCATCAAGATTGATTCTTTCAATGATATGGGCTCGAGCATCAGTCCAATATAACTTGTCTTCTTCAAAATCAATAGCTAAGTCATGAACAAGTTGCAAGGAAGAATTGAGAAAATCTCGACGTTGAGAACCATCTAAAGCTGCGACCTCTATTTTGGGAGGAGATTCCCATATACACCAAAACATCAGTCTGAAATATGGTAAACAACTCAATCAAAATTAGATAACAATTTTCATCGGTTATAATACTGAAATTCAATAAAATAAAAAATTACTTTACAAAAAAAAAAATATATATATATAATTTAAAGAATTACAATAACTATTAGGAAAATGTTCTGAAAGCTTTAAAAAAAAAACCGTACCGTACTTTCGTACTATAGCGGCCCCCACAGTTATGATTGTGCCAAGGTTGCAGTTATGATTTTGCCAAGATCATCGCAAAGCTTATATATGCATATATAATATTCCAAACATTCTTATATGTGCCATATACGTCATTATACACATATTATTTACCTCTTACATGTCGTATATACATCATATACACATGTCATACATATACATCATACATGCATCATATATTCATCATACATGACTATAACTTGGCCACATACATCAAGAAATGTTATATATATATATATCACTAGGGGGCTCTGCCCCCTGCTCGCTATGCTCACTAACACCCGTTCTGATTTCATAACCTCTTAAAACCTGGTAATGTATCTTGTTTTAAAAAGATGATGATATCACGAACGGTGACTATCTTCTGTAATCAGGTTATAATGCTTTTTCATTTAATTCATCTTTTTTATTTTTAATATTCATGTGTAAACACAATTTTTATGACGTAATTTTCTTTATTTCCTGCTTTCAACACGTGATCATTTAATTATTATTTTAAACTTTCATTATTGTTTTTAATAGTCTCGCGCAAATACATTTTTTATTTGAGATAAAACATAATCCTTTGTGCTTATTTAGAAATTTGCAACAATATAAAAAAATGACTTTTTCAATAAAAGATATTTTACTCGTTTTTTAAGAATTTGTTGAGTTTTTATTGTCCGGCCGTGATAATCTTTTTAATTTCTAAAAGCTTGTTATATTTCGCGTCTGGTGGAATGATTTTCGAATCCGTAGGATGGCTAGAAAAAAAGTAATAGCACAAAAGTCCCTAGTAAAAAAGCGATGAGAATAACCCGGAATATCTACGCAGAATTTGATTGGTTCATTTCTAAATCATTTTTGGCTCAGTTCCAGATTACTTTTTTTTAATATAGAAGGATATATTATAATAATGTCATACATGCTTTATAATTTGGCGATAAATCTTGGTCGCTTGGCGATTCATCCTTGGGGGCCGCTGTAACATGAAAGTACCAAATTTACAATATATTAATGAGAACAGAAACAAAAATATTTCATCCCTGAGGGTCGCTATAACACGAAAGTACCAAATTTCTACTTTATTCTTCATATCTGATAATTTGCTTCTATCCTTTTTGTAACTTTAACATTTTTGTAACGATTTTATGCATTTCTATTGCCTATTCAAAGAAAAATTCTTCTAAAATTACAGAATTTCGTTAAAAATGCTTAAAAAAAATAAAGTGACAATAATATATTCTAATACGAGCAAATCTTGTGGGTGGTTATATATATATATATATATATATATATATATATATATATGCAAAAATTATCTTAAAAACGGCTCTAACGATTTTGACGAAATTTCGTATCCTACCGTTTTGGGGCACCAGAAAACCATTGGGCTAGGTCACATGCTCGAGAAAATTCGATTAGTGGGTCATTTTGGGTCATGGTCTAGCTAATTGTATCTAAAAAACGGTTCAAATGATTTTGACGAAATTTTGTATCCGACCATTTTCGGGCATGAGAAGTCAATTGGGCTGGGTCACACGTTCGAGAACTTTCGATTAGTGGGTCATTTTTGGGTCAACGCGGGTCAAATTAATTTTATCTAAAAAACGGCTCTAACGATTTTGATTAAATTTTGTGTCCTACGAGTTTCGAGCACGATAAAAGCATTGGGCTAGGTCGCATGTCCGAGAAAATTCAATTACTGGGTCATTTCTGGGTCAAGATCTAAAAAGCAGCTCAATTTACACTAAATTTTGCATCCAATGGTTTTCGGGCACGAGAAGACTGTTGGGCTAGGTCACATGTTCGATAAAATTCAATTAGTGGGTCATTTTGGGTAATTTTGGGTCATGGTCAAGCTAATTGTATCTAAAAAACAGTTCAAACGATTTTGACGAAATTTTGTATCCGACCATTTTTGGGCATGAGAAGTCAATTGGGCTGGGTCACATGTTCGAGAACTTTCGATTAGTGGGTCATTTTTGGGTCAATGCGGGTCAAATTAATTTTATCTAAAAAACGGCTCTAACGATTTTGATTGAATTTTGTGTCCTACGAGTTTCGAGCACGATAAAAGCATTGGGCTAGGTCGCATGTCCGAGAAAATTCGATTAGTAGGTCATTTCTGGGTCATTGTGGGTCAAGATCTAAAAAGCGGCTCAATTTACACTAAATTTTGCATTTAATGGTTTCCGGGCACGAGAAGACTGTTGGGCTAGGTCACATGTTCGAGAAAATTCAATTAGTGGGTCATTTTGGGTCATGGTCAAGCTAATTGTATCTAAAAAACAGTCCAAACGATTTTGACGAAATTTTGTATCTGACTATTTTCGGGCACGAGAAGTCTATTGGGCTGGGTCACATGTTCGAGAACTTTTGATTAGGGGGTCATTTTTGGGTCAAAGCGGGTCAAATTAATTTTATCTAAAAAACGGCTCTAACGATTTTGATTAAATTTTGTATTTTACGAGTTTCGGGCACACGAAAATCATTAGACTAGGTCACATGTTCAAGAAAATTCGATTAGTGGGTCATTTCTGGGTCATTGTGGGTCAATATCTAAAAAGCGGCTCAATTTACACTAAATTTTGCATCCTATGGTTTTCTGGCACGAGAAGACTGTTGGGCTAAGTCACATGTTCAAGAAAATTCAATTAGTGGGTCATTTTGGTCATGGGTCATGATATTTGAACTCAAATTTAATTTTGACCGAGCATAGCTCGGTCTTCCCTGCTCGTGTCAATAAAATGACACGACAACCATTTTCACAATAGTTTAAAAAAAATAATTTAAAAAAAGTATATATATATATATATATATATATATATATATATATATATATATATATATTTAGCTAACATTATACTCTGGTTAAGTGGAACACAATGAATCTAGATCTGTTCTGATAAAGAAGCTGCCCAATTTAGAGATGTAAAACTTAAAGCTAAAAATTTATAGTGTGATGTCTTTTTGAGTGAAACTGAAAGAAAAGATTTACTTGTTCTTAAAGGTCGATTCTACTTTTTTAGAATTTTATATTGCAATATTTATAAACAGTTGATAAAAGCAAAGAGAAACAGTACACTCGAATGATTAAATAATAAATTAAAAGAACAGTTAATTCATCTGTAACAACAGCAAGGTAAATACAATGAAAACACAATAACACAGCTTCTCATCTTTTATTATTCTTATTTGATTCTTTGTAACTACATCTGTTCTAAATATTAAGAAAGTTTTTGCAGAGGAAAAACTTATTAAAAGCTGAAAATAACTATGAAAGACATTTCACTATTAATAAGACAATTTTCTATTAAAAGAAAAAGTGATAAAAAAAAAAAAAAAAGATCTGGAAGTGGGAGGAGGGCTTGAATATTAATGTCTTTGAAATGCAAGAGGAGGAACAGAAATAACACCTTCAATTTTAACAGGTTAGCAAATGACTAACAAATAATGGATACATGTATATACACATAAGCACCGACAGAACAAAATTCAGGGAGGGGCGATATTTCTGAACAGGTATGCCTGTGGTAGGCAGCTTTGGTGTTTTATTTATTTATTTATTTGGGAAATAGGCTAAACTGAGAATTTTTGGTTAGAATTCACTGTGCAAGGCAATTTTAAAAACATATCAACATAAAAAGCAAGGCATACATTTAACAAGTAAAAATTATTAAATATTCAAAAAATAAATTTCTACTAGAGCCTCCCAGATGAAAAATTGATAGTTTTTTCTGTTAGTGTTTAATTACTTTAAATCACCTGTGAAGAATAAACTTTATTATTTTTTTATTTTTTAAATCAGAGAAAAAGAAAATTTAGTTAATTTCAAAATCCAGGAAGAGACAAAGGCCCTCCCCTGCCTTCTTTTAATGTCATTCATGCATAAAATAAACACAATAACACAATTGTTTAATGACTTAGTGGAATATAATACAAATAACTTACCCACGATAAGGATGGACAACCAAATTTTTAGGCTTCAATAGGTTGCCAGAAACCACTACGTATCTATTACTTCCATTTAAATGAGCAACTTCAATAGCACCAAAAGAAGCATCAATCCAATACATGTTTCCTGTATACAAAATAAATAAATGTGTCATCACAGAAATAAATAATATCAAAAGAAATTTTTCTAGTTTCTTTAAAATACAAAACTAAGATAAGTTTTACAAGTTTTAAAAGGATTAAGAAAATTTATATTAAGTTTAATAAGTTGCAGGGATTTATAACAAATGAAGTAAGTTTCTTTTTTAAATAAGTAATTGCTGGGTAATTAAAAAAAGTTTTTTATAATTCATTTCTATATCAGAAAGAATTTTCATGAAAATAGACTTACTGAAAAATTAGTTAAACAGGTGAAATAATGACAAAAATGAAGATCTCTATGGGAAGAGCAAACTGATTGATCTTTTTTCCCCCTTTTCCATCATTTATTTAAAAACTGAAAAATTTTCTATTTAGTTCTTTAAAGAAAATGCCAAAAGACAAAAATCAAATTTTGTGTTAAAGAACTGATTACAGAGATTTTTTCCACATACTTCTAAATAAGTATAATCTTTGTACCACCATTTTTGAAAAATAAAAGATAAACTTTAAAGCTATAAAAAATATATAATGAAATATAACTAAAATATTTATTCATATACCACATTATCACTTTTTCTTTTTGAACTTTTTATGAATTTATATAAATGCCAAATTCTTTAAAAACATAAGTAATAATTTCAAAATATTGTTCCTTGTAAGAGTATAATTTAGAAAAATAAAAATGAAACAAATATAAATAATCATGAATTTAAATAAGAGAAAAAAAAAAGTTGCAAAAGTTTTCTGAAAAATATTAGAAAGAGAAAGGACAAATTGACATAATTTTGAGCTTTTAACTACACATAAATGTTCTTTGGTATGTTCTAAAAAAATGTTCTTTGGTTTAAATACAAAGAAAACTTACTATATATTGACAATATGAATCTATATTTGTATGGGTCTGTATAGCCTTAGGTTCTCTCAATAATTTGTACTGCAGGATTAATTACCAAATGCATATATTTTATGTTAAAAATGTCCTTATAAACATTTCCTTTCCCTCCAAAAAAAAGAAAAAGAAAGAAAGAAAAGAGGACTATACCGCTTTACTTAAAGATTATTGAGACCACCCAATATTTATCAAAAACTGGCACAACTCTGTTAACCAATGATTTAGAAAATTTTGGCATTTAAAAAAAAAATATGTTAATTCAGAAAGAAATTGGACACTTTATTTAAAAGAATCTTCACTTAAACAACTAAATGCAACAGAAACATAATAAATTGTACACAATATTAAACAAAATATCTTTGTTTTTATATGCATGGACTGCCTACTCCCTTCTCAGGAAAAAAAAAAAAAAAAAAAAAAAAAACCTGTGATACAGTTTCAAATTTAAATTATTTGGTATTGAATGTAAAATTAAATCAATCTTTTGTAGTGAAAATGGAAGGTTTTACCTGCTACCCAATCAATGCTGAAACCCTCTATTGATTCTAGTCCAGATATTACAACTTCTCGATGTGTCATATCACGTTTCACTCTAGTAATTGTCCCAGCCTCACTGTCAGTCCAGTACAGATAATCTTCAGCTAATAAAGTAGTAAAGAATTTATTATTATTATTTTATTATTTTCAAATACACATAATAAATTTTGTGAAATTACCTTAAAAAATGGTGGAAGCCATTTCAAGTTTTTAATATGTCTAAAATAATACTATATAAATTACATAATAGTCTCAAGATCTAATAAAAGTATATGTAAACAATGGTCTTGTATGTCAGCTGAATTATGAACAAACATAGTATGCAGAGCTAGCAATTTTTGCATGAAGATCTTAATTTTTATCTTGAAAGAATTTTTTCAAGTTTTAGTCAGATTTCATTAAAATTTACTGTTTTATTATATTAATTTTTATTTGTTTGCTTGTTTTGTTTTTATTCTCTAGAATAATGCTTAACAACCTGATATCCATAGTGAGCTAGTTGCACTTGCTGGTATGCAAAAATAATATTGCTAAAGCCACCTGACCTCTGCCAGTCTCTATCTGAGTTTCAGACTTCTTTTATCATTATCTGCTTCTTTACTTTCTTATTATTGTTTTAATGTTTTTGTTTCTTTTTATCAATACATTAATAATTGCATCTAACTAAATTAAAACAGTAAAAAAATTTTCTTTGAAAATATGTATGAAAAAAAAAAATATGAAAAAATAATTCAGCAATGAGTAAATGAGCAAAAAAAAAAAATCTGGATTTAAAACTGTTTTTTAATTCCAAAATTTAAAAACATAAAACTTCACCTTTTCTAAAACATATACACAAATTAAAAACATCTTTTACTTAAACAAGGTGTCAAATACATGTAAAATAAAATTTCCAAACTTGACATGTTTTGGTTTCAAAGTATAAAACCATAATCATAAGCAAACAAACATCATTAAAAACCAAACCCGAATGACACTGGACTGGACGATACAATATACACAAAATACAACACAACAAACAAGCCATCTACAGTCAAACACAAAAAGTAAAAGAACGTTTTGATGTTTACTGTTTTCTGTTCTTTTACTTTTTGTGTTTGACTATAGATGGCGTTTATTGTGTTGTATTTTGTATATATTGTATCATCCAGTATCATTCGGGTTTGGTTTTTTAACGATGTTTATTTGTTTAAGATTATGGTTTTATTCTTTGAAACAGAAACATGTCAAGTTTGGAAATTTTATTTTACATGTATTTGACACCTTGCTTAAGTAAAAGATGTTTTTAATTTGTGTAAATCTGGATTTACTAAGTCCATTTGCCCTTTTCAAAGCAAAACCTGAAATTATGCTTTTTGAATTTTAAATTATTGAATACTAATTGTTACCCATAATTTTATTCATGTAACGTTTAAAGAAGAATAAATATATTGAGTTTGCAAAAAATTTCACTCACAATCAAAAACATATACAATTAACAAACTCAATCACATCATATAGTAGACAATAATTCTGATGATCCTAATTTGCATATTTATATTTTTATATATAAGATCAAATTCCTATTTTAAAATATTGTTTCTTATATTTAAAATTATCAACATAACAAGAAAATATATACATATATCAATGAGCTATGTTTTTTATTTGTTGTTGTTGTTGTTATTATCATCATTAATTTTTAAAGTAATTAGACTATTAAAGGAAGAAAGACATAAAACTATTTATATTCTCCCATTATACAAAAATTTCGGTCAGTAAAATTTCAGTTATATAAAAACAGTCATAATACTTAGAAATACACCCAAAGGATCAGAATGATAAAAAACTATTAATTAGGCATCATTTTTATGATTTATTTTCTTTTTTTATTAAATTAAATTATTAAAAGACTAGTACAGAAAAAAAAAATACTTATAGCATTAACCAACTGGGCATGATCATATGAACACAGTAAAAAAAAAAAAAAAAAAAGCCAGTAAATAATGCTAAAACACCAGTGTTTTAAATTTCATATTTTTATTTCACTGAATCATATTTAATAAATTATATTAACTAATTAATAATTAGTTTGTTTGTTTGCATTAAATGATTTTCCTCTCATTGGAAATAACAAATTAAATATAAATCGAAAATAATACACTTTTTTTTTTTTTTTCAATTTTACTATACTGATGTTACATTTACTAGAATTGCATTGCTATATAATAGTTATTATTCTTAAGATATTTACAAAACCACATTTAATATATTTGTACATACGTTCAAAGAAATCCACAATTGAAGCCATTGATATACGAGATACAGGAGCCAAAACAGGAACATCCATTGTGTCCTCATCAAGTGACAGACCTTGGATTTCCCAATTTAAAGAGTATAGCAAGAAAGTACTTGTTCCTAAAAAAATATGGATTAATTTATCAACTGAATTGCTTTAATTTAAATTCTTGCATTAACAATATTTTACAACTATAAGCTGAAATTGAACACAGTCTGTTTTATTATTATTAACAGAGATGAAAACAGCAAGCACTCAAAAACAGAGGAGAAAAAAAAAAGGGGGGGGGGAAGGAAATTGGCAAATGATAAAAAAGAAGGAAAATATACATGTGTAATTAATATGTTATTAAGATGACAGAATAAACATTTTACAATGAAATGTTTTTCTCCACTGTTTCAAAAATATTACATAATTGTCCTAACTAACTTGAAAAATAGCAAAGTGAAGGGCTTAATAATGAATTTTACAACCCATTTCTCATTGTAATAAAAATTAATAATCACTATCAAAGTTATACAAGAACGAAAAATCATGCATCTAAAATAGATTATTAAATACTTTTTCCAACACTCACAGAATATTACTAAGAAATATCTTTTTTCCTAGCATAAAATCAGACATCTAAAAAGTAACTTAAAAAAATACAAAACTGAGTAAAAATCCATTTTCAGCAATTGCTGTCAATATCTGGTAATGAGAGTGAATTCTTTTGTACAGTCCTGTATCTGATCTATCGAATTTATACACACCACGTAATATACTCAAAATTAGATAAGTTTAAAAATGTGAAAAAAGCATTTTCAGAAATTATCGATCTTAATCAGTCTTGTAACCAAATTCTTTTATGTGTCTCTGTAGGATAAATGCTATGCACACCATAATCTATATAAAACTTGTTATAATGCAGTTCAGGGATTTCTTATGTTTGAAGTGTCATAACGTCATTAAAATGTACAGCAAATGATTTTTCTCCATAGACCATAATGTAATGGAATTCTTTCGTGCATCCCTGTAAACAAACTATAAATGCTACTGATTCTATACTCCTGAGAAAGCATGTTCTCATCTATCTCAGTAATGCATATCAATCTCACTATGTTTAAGATATCATAACATCATTAAAATGCACCACAAAGGATTCTTCCCCATAGACCATAATGTTTTTTTCAAAAATCACATAGTCAGATGCAGAATTTTTTTTACATATGCTCAGAAATTTTCAAATTGATATCTTAATTAGTTTTTTTTTTAAATTCACTAATTAGTAAAATAATTTCAAATTCGTTCATTTCTGCTTGTAAATCCACAACAGCCATTCTTTTCTTTAGCCATTTCGATTTAAAAGATGACATTTTCGATGCGATGTTTAATGATATTCTAATTAATATCTTGAGTAATTATCAAAATATTAAAATTCTGAGACAAAGGTGCACATGGTCAGACCTTCGATTATCTACACCTAAATTTTCAGACTTCTAGGTGGGCTAGATATTCCTAGCCATCGCCAACAGACACACAGAGAGAAACTTTATTTTATTAGTATAGATAGAAGTAAAAAAAAAAAAAAAAAAAAAAAAAAAAATTATAAACATTTTATGCTTATCTTAAAAAGCATGTCTAATTTCATAACTGCAGTTCATGTAGTTCCTAAAAAATTAGTTACAATACGTTACTTTCGCATGGGCCCTGATTGTTGAAAATTCATTGCTTTGATTTATACATGATAAATAACTAGTGAATTTGTAACGAAAACAAAATAGAAAAAAAAAAAAGAAAATAGAAAAGTTGAATAGTTGGATTTAGGTTTTTCTGAAATAGAAATTACAGAGAATTTTGAATCTAATAACATTATTTTAAATTTTGTATTTTCCTAAAAGAGAAGAACTAAAATTTTTCCGACGATCGAAAGTAGGATAAAATAAAAAACAATAACAAATGCGTTGTGAGAACATAGAAATTAAGAATATAATAAAATGAAATCTTCAGGATAAATTATGATAACAATTCTTACCTGAACTGAGAAAATAACAGCATCACTGAAAACACTAAAACTATCAACCGATTACAGTGCCACTATTGAATTTACATTTAGAGAATCCATAGTTAATCTTTAAATTGTCAAATTTAAACAAATTTAATATTTACTGTATAACTATAAATCAGCATTAAATCAATTTCTATATTATTAAGTAATACTTATTCATAAGGTACTAATTTGCATTTAAGATTATAAAGTTATCATTTAAATTTAAAGGCACTCTGCGGAAAATACATTATAAATATCCATTAAATAACAAATTTTAACAAACACAATAAAAACACATTTTTCTTTGTGCAACCAATAATTCCTATTTTTATTGCATAAATTCTATATATTTCAAATTATGCTTATTGTCTGCGCAGGCCTGATACATACATCATTATAAATAATAAAATTATTGACAACATAAAATTTCCAAAAAAACAATATTAAATTAAAATATAAAAGCATCGTTACAGTTAAATCGGCTGATTCTAATAACTTTTTAGTATCCAATATTATGCGATTTCAAAATCGTTATCAGAATTAAGAAAACAGTTCAAATATGATGAACTCAAACTAATCTTTGGAGACACAGTTCGAATATGATGATTGTAGAATACTACTCAGAAAAGGAGTTCAAGAGATATTAAACTCTGTATTAGTCTGTGAGATGAGAAAAAGGATATGTAAAGTTCCTTGCTTCCTCTTTCCCAAGGTACTGTCTCTTCTCTCTCCATAATAGAGCAGACCCCTCCGGGCAACATGAACTTCGTACATACGATCACGGCACAAACTAAACGGAAGAATATTTACTCTTACCGTGGCTGTCATCTCTAGGCATTGGATCTTGAATAACCTCATGATGATCGATTAAAATAAGCATCACCAGAAATAATTAGCATTTGTCTGACACCATCATGGATCTCCATCTACAGGTCTGGCTCTTTGATTCAGCATCGCGTAACATCAACAAATTTGACTTGAACGTCATCATAATGAATGGATTAAAAGTTGTTGATTTAATTTACTATTTTAAGATAATATTAACGATACATTTATGGGCAATAGACCTGAACCCATCTAGTCCAAGTCTATACTTGAATTAAAAGGAATTATGTAGTTATTTGTGGAGCGTCGAGACATCCTAGCTGATACCTCTACGTCCAAAGTAGGAAGAGAGAGAATACTACACCGCTAACGCCTAACTTGACGATCACGTGCCAAAACTCTACAGCCAATAGGAAGGCTCTACGCTATTACGGATTTCAAAAACTCTGGAGCTGATATAATGCCACAGGGAAAATGCTTAAAGATTTAACGGAATGACTCACAACGCAAGTTTGCGATCGCTAAAGCCAGTGCGTTGACGGAATAAAGTTAATGTATGATTGGCAACCGCTAACTGAATTTAAAAGTAGCAAAAAGAATGTTGATAAAAAAGGATGGCGATTGTTTACAAATTAAAAGGAACACAGAAATTAACGTTATGGTTGCCGATCAAATGAAATTAAATTTAGAAAATGGTAATTATATAAAAATGGGAAATAAATAATTTAAATTTAAAAATAAATAAATTAATCTTGCATCTATAAATTTTAATAATTCAAAAAAAAGTAGATGTTATGTTCGTGACATAACAGAATTTATTAAAAAAATTATAATTTTTGTTCTGTTTCTTTTTTATGGTATGGCAACAGAAAGGAGAAAAAAAGCATTATATAAATTATTTATTCATGATTTCTAATTTGTTTTCTCAAGGTATAATCATAATTTAATTAGACTCCATTTCTTATTTATATTTTCTACTTTTTGGTGTTTAAAATATTTCATTATTGTAGTTTAACAGCCAGTTGGCATATTTTGACAAGAATCGTTTGGTGTATACTTAACTCAATTATTTTTGTAACTCGTAAACAGTTGTAACAATAACGATTATTCAGCAATTTATTCCGTGTGGCTGGCTAACGAAAAAATGCCTTAAATTAATTTATAATTAAGTTCTAAATATATTAAAATTTTGTTTTCACATCAGAAACATACCTGTGTACATAATTTTTATAATTCTAGCATACCAGGAAGTGAATGAAATATCAATTACAAAATTCTCTCTTTACATAAAAAAACCCAAGTTAAGCCAAACAAAAGAGTGTCAAAAGCATAAAAAAAAGTGTATTTTATCAAAATAATAAATAGCAGAAAATTGTGGATCGGCATAAAACTTTCATCCCTGTATTAATCATATAATACTCAACAATGAAATAACATAGTTCATAATCCAAATTTACCTATGCAGTTGGTTTCATTTTTTGGATCAGCCTGATATCCCAATGTACATTTACAAACACGTTCAGATCTTGAAATGGGAAGACATAAATGTGAACAGTTTCCATTGTTTCTGGAACAAATATTGGTATCTGAAACAATATCTAATTTTAGTTAAAAGACATAATAATAAAAATTATAACAAACTGAAAATCTAAAACTGACTTTTGAAAAAGACAAAAACACATATCACATAAAAAACCCTATAAAATCATTTTAAAGTAATTCATAATTTGAATGATTTAAAAATTAATTTGAAAGGATGCAAATTATTAATTCCCTTTCGGTACTCAGAGTAAACAAATTAAATAAACCCAATCACAAAAGACTATAATAATGAAAAGACACACAAGTTAACACTGGAATGTAAAATAATAGTTTATTACAGTTTATTATTTTGCTTCTCACTAGTTAGCAAACGGAAAAAAAATAAAATTAAGGCATATCAACAAAAATTGTCTGAAAATTAAAAGAACTGGAAGGAAGGGTAAATGGACTGGCTGGCTATAAAAAAAAAAAAGTTGTTTGAAAATTATTAAAGTAGTGTCAGATTTTGCAAAATCTTAAAAATGTTAAGAGATTTTAAAGATTATACATCTTTATAATAGATGTATAATCAATTATAAAGATTATAGTTTAGGTTAGATAGAAAGATTATCTATTATAAAGATTATATTAGATTTTTAAATAATTGGAGGCAAGTTTTATTCTAGTACGAAAAAAAAAGTTTGAAGTAAAGAAAATTTAAAGTTTGGAAGATTGTCTTTTCCACGATGTGGAATGTAAAATTACTTTGAAATACAAAAAACAATTAATCATAATATTAATTACAATATTACTAATTATAATTCAAATTATAATTGTTTGACTTACAAACATAATTTTAAAAAGTATAATAGCACAATAAACATACAATTTAAATAAAATTGAAGCAAAAACCACAACTTACGATTCTGTAAATCCTTATCATAAACTTTAAGTCCAAACACACCTTCAGTACCATTTCGTAAAACAGTATGGTTACTTCCATCAGATTTAGCTACAGAATGTATAAGGCTATCACCAGTTGTAGCATAAATTATTGAATCATAATAAACTGTCAATGCACTTGGTTTATTGAGAAATTTTGAATCAATTGGTACAGTCTCGACCTTGTAATGCACTAAGTCCATTCTTTGTATTATACTGTTGCTACTATCAATCCAATAAAGATATTTGGGATCTGATTGAAAATCAATGGATAAACCTGAAAAAGAGAAAAATTATATTAAAAAATTATATATTAGAAATTAACAGAAGATATTTCAAATTAAATGTTAAGGCTTGATGTGATTAATAATAAAATAAAAATTATGTATCTAATTTTGTATGCATAATAGTGCATATTTGCAAATCTTCTGTGTTTTCTTTTTCCAATTCAAACATAATTTAATTTAAACCAGAAAATTATTTAATAATTTTTTTATTAACTTTTTTTATGCATAAAATTTCTGGTTTTAATTGATTAAAAAACAGAAGGTTGGCAGCAATGACTGTGAAATGTTCCAAATTTAGATAACTCAGTAACAACATTGCAGTAAAAAATATTATATAGGTATCCCCTGCATTTGCTTTTTAAAACTGTTAGTTCGTGAACTCCTCAATTCACATTGCTAATGTTAAACCTATGGACATAGGATGCATTTGTATTTTTAAAACATCTCCACAGAAAACTAATACTTTAAACTTCCTTTTTCCTGTGTACTCTTCTTAAAGGATCTCTTTTTTTTTTTTCTTAGTTGTCAAAATATTTCTAAAATATATGCATAATTTAAAATTTTATACGTTAAAATCTTAGCGAAACTGAGTACGATTTTAACACTTCACATAAAATTAAGTTTATATTATTTTGGAAATATTTTGACAACTAAGAAAAAGAAGAATACAGAGAAAAAAGAAGTTAAAAATATTAATTTCCTGAGGAGTTATTTTAAAAATACAAATGCATACTCACCAATAAGTTTAACAGTAGCAAGGGGAATTAGAGAGTTCACTGACTAACTGCCTTAAGGGAGATCTATATCAATAAATGAATGTTACTTGGCACAGATATGATGAAAGATGTGTCTAAATGCATCTCTGATTGTAATATTTGTTGGGTAAAAAAAAGGATATCTTACAGGAGCAAAGTAAGAATTAAGTACAGCGGAGCCCACTTATTGTGAGATCGAATGCAGCGAAGTATCAGTTAATATGTTTTGTTCCCATCTCTTTGTATCCCCAATACTTTCATAAGAGATCACATACATCACTCACAATGAACAACTGAAAACATAATTATCAGATATTGCAAAAATTCACTATTTTACTGTCTAGACTGGATGAAAATATGATATCAGAGGGAAAAAGGTTTGAGAAAAAAAAGGAAAATGTATATTTTCTTGGAATACAGTGTGGGGCATACTTGTGCTGAATTCCATTCTCAGATGTTGTGCGCTATAATCAGGAATGAAAAAAGGAAGGAGCCATTTCGACATTGAAAATGTACATGTAAGGACTGAGAAGATAGCTCTTTTCAAGTGTTATTAGATCATGGTGGATGAATAAAAACAGTTTTATTTTTCAATGTATGATGATGACAAAAATGCCCTACTTGAGTGGTTTATGCTGGTAAGAGTAATAAATTTTCCTTTTAATAGACCTATTTTGAAGGAAAAACCTATTGTTAAGAGTTTGGGAAAAAAAAGATTTTGTTGTAGGTAATGGATGGCTACAAGACTTTAAAGATCACCATGCAATTGTTTTAAAAACTATAAGTGGAAAAAGTGCACAAGTGGAAATCTCTGTAATCGAAGAATGATTGAAAAATAAAGAAAACTTCACTTCACAATTTAAAATTTCAGACACATTTGCAATAATGGAAGGAGAAACCCTTACTGGTAGAAAACATTCTAGAGTTAGGCTAACTTCATTATTTTGCTGCAATATGGATTAGATAAGAGGAAAATTTTAGTTACAAGAAAATCCAAGGATACTTGTTGTCTCAAAAATGCTGAATTACCTGTAGAATACAGGAATAATAAAAAAGCATGGATGACTTCAGAAATTTTGGCAAATAGTTGAAAGCATTTAATAATGAAATGTCAGGCACGTTTTGCTTTTGATTGATAAATGCACTGCCCATAAAACAAACATTGAACTTGAAAACATCACACTAAACCAGGGTTGTTTGATTTAAATCAGCTTGATTTAAATCGTGATTTAAATCATGATTTAAATCAAATGATTTTTTTAAAAAAATCTTTGATTTAAATCAGTTTTTTTAACATTCATATTTACTGGCTGAATAAGGATCAAATTCCTCATTCATGTTAAAATAAAAGTTAAAATCATTCATTTCAGATTAAAAAATACCTTTTAATAACATTAAATAAAACTTTTATAGATTAAAAATTCTATTATATTATGAAAGTAAATGCAACACTGCATTAAAAATATTATCTATCCATAGTACATTCTCCAAAACTACTGATAAATACTTACTAATTTTTAAAGTTTTTTTTTTCTTAGTCACTTCCATTTTCAAAATGCTGAAGCTAAAGTTAAATCTATTTAATATAATAGTATTTTCAGTGGAGAGTCACTTTCTCTAAAGCAAATTATACATAATTCATAAGTTTGTTTTACATTTACCTGCAAATTACAATATCCTGTATGTTGATGTATTGATCATATAATGTGATCAATACATGAACTAATTATAACATAAATATTTGGACTGTTTGTCTAACATAGAATTAATTCCAGTTTCATGTTTCTTCTATAATTGAAAATACTTTAATCCCTGTAACTGATCCCTTTCCTCTTTCTTTTCCTAGAATTCATTGCTTATTGCAATGGAAAAAAATAAGAAATGTTATTGTACTATGCTAAGCACTAAGCAGTCATATTTGTATTGTCAAATAAGCAAGATTGTTTTCTAAAATTGATCATGGCTGAGTAAGGGGGGGGGGGCAAAAACACTGATAATTGATAGCTTCACACTTTTAGTTATAGGATTACCTTGCATTTGGTGCTTTAGAATAGTATAGTGTGAATTTGACTAATGATGAAAAAAAGAAAGCCTTACTTTTTGCTAAAGACAAATACAGTTCACATTTTATATCCGTGATAATGAAATTTCAAGGAAAATCTGATCCCTTTTCTGAATTTTTATTTGATGAAGACATCGTAACAAAGATTTCTCCCCTAGATTGGTGGAAAACACACTTTGATTCAGAAATTTGTGTATCAGATGGTGAGGGGAGTGTAAAGAAAGCCATAGAGCAACTGCTTACAGCAACAGCTACTTCTTCCTCCATGAAACAGATTTTTTCAACATATGGTTTAGTTCAATCTAAACTTAGAAATAAATTAGGAAATGATAAAGCAGCCAAATTGGCGTTCGTATACAAAACCTTAAATGCATAAATAGTTAAAAATGCTAATATAATTACATATATGTAAATAATTACAAAATAAAAACCAGATTTTGTAAGAGATTGAATTTTAATCTAATGTTAAACTATAATTTTATATTAATGATTAATGGTAATTATCTGTTTATAGATATTCACCAATGTTAAACTGTTTCTATTTAATATTTTGTCATAACTTAAAAATTATAGAATTGTTCTCGCATGATGCATAATAAATATATACCCATATGCATTTAGCATTCTTTTTGTATTTATTACACGTTGTTATATAAAATATGTGTTATTTGGAGTAATACACGAAAGAAAATTTTAATTACTTTTAAATTAAATAGAAATTTATACATATAACACACATATTTATATGTATAACAATTTAATATTAGAATGTTTTAAATTTTAAATGAATCATCTAAATTTGTTTGCAACAATTTTAAATTTAAATTATTTTGAATTCATATCTAGAAATTGTAATGAAATTAATAGAAATATGTAAATCTATGCAGAAAATATAAATAAATATGTGCAGAGTACACAAATAATATTATACTATAAGAATATTTAAAAAAATCAAAAAAATCCGATTTAAATAAAAAAAATCTGATTTAAATAAAAAAAATCCGATTTTTTTGATTTTTTTAAAAAAATTACGATTTTTAACAACCCTGCACTAAACTGCTTTCCACCAAGTGCTACCTAAAAATCTGAAGATTTTTGTTGAATCAGAGTTTTGCTGGTATAAAAATAACATGCAAATTTTTAGAAGATACATAAGGCGCTATCAAACCAAAAACCATTCAAAACTGCTGGAGACGTGCAAGATTTTTCAATGAACAAAAAACGTAGATTACTCTCCAGAAATTGATCATGAAGAAAGTTTTCTTTAGGAAAGACTGAATGTAAACAAAAAAATGAAACAAAAACTATTACATTGGCCAATTACATTAGCAGTGATAGCAATCTAGAAAGAAACAAATGAAAACATCATTGCTGAAATTCTAAATAATTCTGAATCTGATGAATCCGAAGGTGACAAAACAGAATTGAAAAACAAAGTATCAGTAATAAAATTTTGTGCTGTGGAGCAGTGTCTAAAAATGTTACAAGTATGTTTCAAAGGACATAAAATATTGACTGCAAATATCATTTATATGAGACTGAAAAAGAATTGTGTAAATCAATTTCAAAGGACATAAAATATTGACTGCAAATATCATTTATATGAGACTGAAAAAGAATTGTGTAAATCAATTTCAAATTTAACTGTTCAAAGAAAAAGTTACTAAATGTTTTCTTAAATTACAATAAAATGTTAAAAATAATTGCATAACATTCTTTATGAAAAAAATCTCTTTTTATTATTTTTCCCATATTTCATATTGTTTCAGCTATTATGAATATCTGATATAGCAAACTTTTTTCAAAGTCCCATCGACTTCATAATATGCAAGCTCAGCTGTATCAAATACTAATGAATTAAAAAATTTAGGATTTAATTTTAAAATTAAGAATCGGATTTATATTTAATATTACTATTTTATTACCTTTCATATATATATATAAAAGAAAGACAACAGATTACAAATATTTCGCATTTAAAAAATATTTTTTAACTGAACTGTTTAAAAAAAAAAAAACCTTCTGACCTGTACCGGGGAAGGGGGAAGGAAGGTAGCTTCCCTCAGTAAAAAATATGAATCTAAAATACATGAAACCCAATTATAAAAGATTCCTAGTCTTCCTTTATACTGAATTTGTTTGTGAATTTCACCAAATTAATCAGCTGTCGCCAAGTTGGCTCCATTTATGGTGACCAATTTTTGTTGTCAAGCTTGCCGATAGTATCTCAGTAAGCATTGTCAAACTTGGCAAGAATTCGACGCTGGCAGACACCCCATGCACATGAGTGTTGTGTGTGTGCAAATATTTTATGAATACCAATACATTTTTTTTTTAAATATAATGTCACTTTATGACTATATATGACTAAATATGACTATATATTTTTAAGTGTACAATTGTTACAACAATGAAAGAAAATTTTGGAGAAACCACGTTCACTTAAATTAACCGATTATGGAAGAATCCCTACTTTTTCACCCACTCTAATTTCAAAATGTCAACCATTCTAGATTTTAAAACTGCTATACCTCAGCAATTTTATAAATAGAGTAAATAGAGTCAACACAAAAAATGTTCCGGAATCTTTGTATGAAGCCCTAACATTTAAGGGAAAACAAATTTGGACTCTAATCTTTTTGTAAATACTTTTGAGTTTGAAATGTAAAGGTGGCCACAATTTTGAAACAAGATTGCAGATCAAACTAGCCAATGAACTCGGTCAAGATCTTTGTATGTCCTGTACACATGTTCAGTCACATCTAAATTGGTTCATAAATATGAATGGTATCACATGACATAAGTCAGATATATATATATATCTATTTATTTTAAACGAAAAGTGCATTCTGTCAAATTTCCACACGAATATCCTCTCTTTGTACAAGCGTGAATGTTTTTTTAAAGGACATATAGCATACAGTTATATTTATAACGAATTGAAATGTCAGAGAGTTTGGAAGATGAAAACTATTTTTTTATTGCTATGTTAAAAGAGCCCATGCAAAAATAAACAAACAAAAAAGCGAGAAAAAAAATTCTTTTACAACTGAAAAACAATATTTTTTTACGAAATTTTTACACGGGCTGTAAAATCGTTTTATTTATCACCAATAAAGATTTTAAAGAGTTCGGACAAAAATAACTTTTATTTTAAAACAATGAAAGGATCCTATGTAAAAAAACAAGAAAATTAGTGCTTTTATCACTAAATATCAATATTTTTTCGTGAATTTTTCATCTTAAAATATAATTTCATACAAAATCAGATTAAAAATATAAAACTTGAAATAAAAACTTGATTTTTTTTTCATGGGCCCGAACAATGCCAGGCGGGGGTCAGCTAGTTTATAGATATATGAAAGGATAAAAATAAAACCCTTTTTTAAAATTCAAAATTAAAATTCCAGATTTAAAAGCAAAAATTTCCAGTTCCTTTTTTAAGTTTGTCTTCTATTCAAAAAACCCCTTTTGTTCCTGTTATCTTTGTTTCTCAGCCCAACATTTATTACTTTCCAACATTAATTTCAATCATCTTTAACATTAAAAGTGCTGATGTTTGTGCTTCTTGAAGCCGTTTGTGGTTTGCAGCATCCAGGTCTTGGCCAAGCCTTGTCATCGTCATAAGACCCTAGACATCAATCAAGAGCTAATTGACCAATCAAATTAAATTACCCTCCCAAATTAACACCCTTTGCCCTCTGCTGGAAAATATCCTAAATGCTCAACAAAACTGGCATGCAACCTATCAAGAGCAGAGATTTTGCAGATTTGAGAGTTCTGTTAAAAGACACGACCATGTAGATCTTATAAAATTAACGTAAATGGCTCGAGAGGCCTCCGATCGAACATGTGAAGATGATGTATGATGAAACATTTCAATAAACGAGTTCAATCCGTAAGAGGTCCCGAGTCCAAATTATTTTTCTGAAATTGTCTCCCATTTATTCGTGACATATAGATAAATCAACATTTGAACAAAGGGTGATTTTGGGATCTGGGAGTCATGATGGGTAAAAATGTACCGAAATTTTATAGAATTCCTTTTCTTCCCCCACACAGCTACAATACATAGCTTTTTACTTTTTGTAATAGGAGCTATCTAATAAAGCTTTATAACTGGAAGTGTAGACAGGTTGATGGAATTTCTATCATACAAATGGCTTAAGGCTATATATACATCTAGCCAATAAGAATGAACCATGAGAAATAAAGTCAAGTTAGGTTCTTTAAAAAATTGCATACAAAAATGACTTGGAAAGAAAGAAACAATCAAACTTTTTCACTGGTTAAAAAAAATTAGAAAACTGAGCTTTAAAACCATCAAACTGAATAGTTGGCACATAATAGCTTATGAAATTAAGCAGACACTTAAAAATTAAATGTTTCACAGCAGTTTTTAGGTGCGTTCGTAATTATATAAATACGTAGCACCTATAGTCGTCGCCTGGTCTGTCTGTCTATCCGCATATAACAGTGCAAAAACTACCCAACCAAATGGTTTGAAATTTAATATATATAATCGTTGCAGAATTTTGGCTAGTCATTTCAAATTTTATGAAAATTGAATAAAATTTAAAAATATATTAATAAAAGTTTTCTTCATTCTATTAAATGCTATCATACGTATTCTATAGAATAAAAATGCAAGTCATGTGACTGGGGAAAACAAATACAGGCTGACCATTTCTTTTTTCATATCCAAGGCAGCCGTGTTTTTATTCAAAATTATTTTTTTCTAATATCATTGCATAAAAGTTACATTTGTAGAAAGTTCATTACAAAAAATTGTTTGTTTAAGAGATGAGTTACATTCAAATATGTATAGATTCTGAGATAATTTCAATTGAAAATAGATTGACAGCCTAATATCGCAATCAATTAAAGTAAATAAACATAAGAGGTCTGTTCAACTTGAGTCATAAAAATATTAAACCATGGAGGTAATCATTCGCAAAGCAAGATCTCCATGGTGAATTTTGCAGTGCTGCCTGGTGTCAAAAAAAAAAAAAAAAAAAAAAAAAAAAAAAAAAAAAAAATCGCATCTGTAAATCTGGCATACGTAATAAGAGAAAAGTCAAGACATGCTCATTTTGCTCATAACAGACGATATAATTCATTTCACTGAAATAATAAGGATAATATTTTACATTGTAAAACTAGTTATAGTACGAACACACCTCATTTGTCACATTTAATGCACAATTTACAGCTTGTTTATTTCTATTGTAAGAAAATAAACACAACATAAAGAAAAGATAAAATAACACGAACTTGTTAATACATTAAGATGACTTGGCTGTAATTCATTTGCAACAACACGTCTTTTAGTTCCATCCATAAGGGCCATTTCTATTACGCAATGAGATCTGATATCAGATTCCTCAGTATTATCAGTCCAAAACAGTAATCTATTGGAGAAAATTACATAAATACATACAAATAGTTAAAAAATTTGGTACAGATGTCGCATATGCACCAGGGTTTCTTTCTGGCATCAAAATGGCGATTTTTTGTCTGGCATAGCAACTCAGAGATTTTGTTTTGTATGGCAACATAGTAGACCAGATTGTGGGTATTAATCAAAGACCTCTGATATTAATAGCTGAGTCAGTTGTATTCTTGACATTGTAAGTGTGTTATAAAAAATTGAGTGTGTTTTATAATAAATTGTGTGTGTGTTTTATAATACAATTGTGCATGTTTTCTAATACAATTATGTGTGTGTTTTCTTTTCTAATACATTTGTGTGTGTTTTATAATAAAATAAATTGCACATGTTTTATAGTAAAATAAATTATGTGTGTTTTATAATAAAATAAATTGTGTGTTTTTAACACTTTCCAACTTAGTTGAAAAGCGTTTATGACTTCGGTTTGTCTGCCGTATGGCCGTCTGTCCATGCTCTAACTAGCGTAAATATGCTCGGATTACCCTGCAATTTTTATATGTTATTGCCGTTATCCATAGCATGTTCCCTATTTCAACTGGAGTGTGTAGCACTTATAGTTTTTTTACAGGGACACTCAAAAGAATTCCGTTACATTACGGTCTATGGGAAAAAATCATTTGCGGTTTATTTTAATGATGTTACACAATTTCAAACACATTGTAATTGATATATATCACGAAGGTGCATTACAAGAAGCTTAATATGGAATAGGGTGTGCATAGCACTTATAGTTACTTTACAGGGACAGTCAAAAGAATTCCGTTACATGACGTCTATGGAGAAAAATCGTTTGCGGTTTAATTAAATAATGTTTCACTATTTTAAACGCACTGAAATTTATATATATCACTAAGGTGCATTACAAGAGGCTTACTACAGAATAGTGTGTGTATAGCAGTCATCGTTCATTTACAGGGACACACAAAAGAATTCTGTACTGTCTGTTAACAATAATTCCTGGAAGTGTGTTTAAGTTGCTGAACACGATTTTAAATTTAACTCACGTTTTGTCTATTACTTGGTGTGTATAAATTCTGCAGATCATATACAGGGCAGCACAAAAGTTCGCAAAGGCAAACACATTTCCGTTTACTGACAGAAACTCCAGAAGAATTTTAAACTGTGCTATGCGTTTCCTAACTAAACTATAATTTAGCATCCTATGTAGTATATATACAAATCTATAGATCCTATACAGGGCTGAATAAAAGTATTCGGATATTTTTCCAAATATTGTATATGTTGGAAATTCCTGAAATTACGTTTTTAAATATGTTATGCGTTTTCCAAATTGTTTACTTAGATGTTATCTTTCAGTTTATTAAACGGTAATGATTTGTAAAATTATTTTGGAAGCGTTGGAAAGTGTTACATAATCTATGCTAAACGCATGATTTTTCGTTCTTGTTTATAATAAAATAAATCATGTGTGTTTTATAATAAAATAAATTGTGGGTGTTTTATAATAAAAATGTGTGTGTTTTATAATAAAATTGTCTATTGATAAAATAATTTGTTTCATAATGAAATAAAAGTAGCATGCTGTTTTGGCACACTAGGTAACAGATATTTGAAAATGGTGTTTTGTAGCCAAAATGACGCAAACAAAATAAAATAAATAATAATAGCCACGCCAACTCCGGTGCACCTGAAACATCTATTCCAAAGTTGCTACATAAAAATTTTGCACATAGCTTTCTGAAACAATATTTGCCATGATAGGCCAAGAGCTGGGAGAAACATTTATTCAAGTAATTGATAAAAGTTGAATCATTTAAAAAATGGTTTTTCTTGCTGATCTGAAATAGGTGTGGATGATCTGGTAAGTTGCCAATGATTTAAAAGTACACTGAGCAACATTGCACAGTAAAATGAATGGTACCCTGATTACAGATATTACTCTTACTATGGTGGAAATATTTCATAGTCCAATCATTTTGCTTTGCAGCAGGCATTCAGCTTTTAAAACCATTGACAACCTGCCAGATTACTTACACCTAATTCCCACATTCTGCAAGAAAAATTAATTTTTTAAATGTTTCAACCTTCATTGAATACTTATTAGGAAAATCTCCTTAAAGTCTCAAAATATTTCAAAAAAAAAAAAAAAAATGCTAATGAAACTACTCATGTATGTTACAAAGGATCAGTGAAATTTTGATAAGGAATTCCAGTAGAAAATCTGTAAAAAATAAAATTCTTTCAAGTATTTGATGCTAAAATCCCTGCCAAAAGCAAACGATTTTAATGCATTTGGAAATTACTTGTTAAATGAGTGTTTAAATGCACAGTACTTAATTAATTAAAACTTATACGATGAAATACTTATTACTTCTATAAGTTTATATAATATATACAAGTTGCGTGTTGCTGTAGTTTAAAATTTCCGGCCATCTGCAGTATGCAGTAATCAATGGTCATATTATATATATATATATATATGTATATATAATATAATATATATATATAATATATATATTATATATATATATATATATATGAAAGGATAAAAATCAACCCTTTTGTAAAATGCAAAATTGAAATTTAAAATCTCAAAACATTTTTTCTAACTTATAAATCTAATCTGCCCCTGTGATCTTTGTTTCTCAGCCTCACAAATATTACTTTCATCTATCAATTTCGACATCTCTTTAAGTTTTAAAAGTGATGAGTTTGCATTCCTTGCAGCAGTCTGTGGGGTGCGGCTCCCAGGCCCGGCCAAGCCTTGGTGTCGGCATAAGACCCCAGACATCAATCAAAAGCTCATTGACCAATTAAAATAAATGATCCTCCCAATTTGACTCTTTCTCCCTCTGCTGGAAAATATCCTAAATTTGAATTAAAACCAGCCTGCAAGGGCGAAGAAGACAGATTTTTGGCACATTTGAACGGTCAGCCAAACCCTCGGCCATGTAGATCTCAAAATTTAACGTAAATGGCTCGCGGGACCTCCGACTGAACGTGCGAAGATGTCGGTACGAAGAAATGCTTCAATAAACGAGTTCGATCTGTCTAGAGGTCCCGAGTCCAACTTATTTGTATGTTTCTGTCGATTATTAGTCTCCCAAGTCGTCCCTGGATAATTCGTTACATATATATACATACAGAGACCAGTCACATCTCAAATACTCATCATGTATCATCACATGTACCTAGACATTTAAAATATTTTTTTAATTAAAAAACCACACAGTATATACAAAAAAATATGGTAACTTAACATTATTTATTTATTCATTTTTATTATTTTATTTTTTTTCTTTGTAAGCATGAGAAATTTTTTATTTTGCTTCCTTTAAATACCTTTCAGCCATACATACTTAAGAAAGATGATTATGCAGGCAGTATACAAGTCTCCCTTTCCTAATTTTGTATACTTCAATTAAAAAATTGAAGCTTCTAAATTTTGCTTCATGATAATTTAAGGAGCTTTAAGGAATATTTTGTTTATTCTTTTTTCTCTTATTGGAGTTCTTAATAGTCCCTAGAAACACTTTCAGCTCTAAGGAGTTTCTAAAGAGTCTAAGGCATTTTCGGTATGCACCCTGCATGGTATGAGTCAAGATTATGCAAAGCACTTTAAATGAAATTATTTTATTTCTATTCATTTAAAAAAAAAATTAATCCCATAATTCTTTACATTCCAAATTATCAATTAAGAAAAACTGCCCGATAACTTTCTCCTGAATGTCTGAAGATGTATTAGACAATTTATAAGGTAATAATATGGATTTTTAAAAAGATTCATTCATTAAAACAGACTTATTAGAACAATTTCAATAGGTCCTTTTGCAAAATATTTACAAGAATACTTAGATTAATTAACAATTAATACTGTTTTGGAATTTTTTCAGGTCTTATGACATAATAAAATGAAATATATTATGGCTCTATCTATAAATGGGGAAAATTTTTGAATAAGAAATTTTTCACTGCATATATTTCAACCACATGAAAGCTATGCACATGGTTGAGGAGATATCCATTTTTAAAAATATTTCAAATCATATATTTGGCTGTGTTTTCTGAAACTTCTGAATTTTTATAATAAAATTTTCTATTTTTAGAGCATAAAATTTTAAAATTGGTACCTATTTAACAGCTTTTAGAGAAGGATTATAAACTTTTTCACAATGAATGTAATTGCTAAATTCAATGAATGGAGGGTCTCCTACTTTTTATCTCTTGTTCTAAAGCTTTCACTTATTCAATACATAAACCATTACTATTAAATTGCTTAACTGATATCTGAAATAAGAAAGAGAAAAAAAGCAACAATAATCTTCTTTCTTAGTTTAATTAAAAAATTTGGCATTTGTGAACTTCCCTGACGGATATTTTCAGTAAACAAAATCTGTCACCAAATAGTGTGATTTAATGGCAATGATGAAAGTTTGAAAGAATAAATTGTTCTTTATTTAGTCAAATAGTGAACAAATAAATACAAGTAACACATATAAATATTAAAAAGTAAATAAATATTAAATAAAGTCTTCAAATTATTGGTCATATAAATTCATCAAAACTTGCACCAATCATTCTGGCAACTCAAAACCTCTAATGTCATTTAAAACAGTAACAAGTGGAAAAGTCATGAAGTGGCGGTGGTGGTTTTTTACACTGCATCATCATTGTTGTTTATCTATTTTTACATAAAGTAGGGGTGCACAACCTGTGGCCCGCGGATCAATTTCGCCGATCGGACGCGAAAAAATCACGAATTTCGCCGATCAGAAGCATAGAAATCGCGAATTTTGCAAAATTTTGCCCATCGGGTGCGTATAAATCGTAAATTTCGCCGATCACCTGCGTAAAAATCGTGAATTTTGCCGAACGCCTGCGTAAAAATCGTGAATTTTGCTGATAGCCTGCGTAAAAATTGTGAATTTTGCCGATCGGGTCTGTAAAAATCGCGAATTCTGCCGATAGGGTGCGTATAAATCGCGAATTTTGCCGATCAGGTGCGTATAAATCGTAAATTTCGTCGATCGTATGCGTAAAAATTGCGATTTTTGCCGATCGGGTGCGTGTAAATTGTAAATTTTGCCGATCGTCTGCGTAAAAATCGCAAATTTTACCGATCGGACGCATAAAAATCGCAAATTTTGCCGATTAGGCGCGTAAAAATCGTGAATTCTGCCGATCAGGTACGTTAAAATCATGAATTTCGCCGATAGGATGCGTATAAATAGCGAATTTTGCCGATAAGATGCGTATAAATCGCGAATTTTACCGATCAGGTGCGTATAAATCGTAAAATTCGTCGATCATATGCGTAAAAATTGCAAATTTTGCCGATCGGGCCCGTAAAAATCGCGAATTTTGCCGATCTGGTGCTATAAATCACGAATTTTGCCAATCGGGTGCGTGTAAATTGTAAATTTCGCCGATCGTGTGTGTAAAAATTGCAAATTTTGCCGATCGGATGCGTAAAAATCGCAATTTTTGCCAATCAGGCGCGTAAAAATCGCGAATTCTGTCGATCAGGTGCGTAAAAATCATGAATTTCGCCGATCGGCACGTAAAAATTGCGAATTTTGCCAATCGGGTGCGTAAAAATCGCAAATTTCGCCAAACATGTGCGCAATAATCGTGAATTTCGTCAATCACTAGGATAAAACTATGAATATTGTCAATCGTGCATGAAAAAAAATGCAAGTTCTTTCCATCCTTTCCAACTGAATTGGGTTATGCTGACTAAGGAGGTGGTTGAGTGTAGGGAGCTAACCCTCCTTTTAAAATTAGCATTTTTATGAACTTTTGGGCCGACCCCCCCCCCCCCCCCCAGCTCCTTGCCCGAAACAAAATTTTGTCCACCCTATGGATGTTGACTCTCGACAGTCCAGCCATTTTTGTGACTGCCCCTCCTCTTATAAAGGTTGTGCACCCGTTTGATATCCACATTTTATGACTGAATATGTTAAGAAGTACAATTTAGAATAATATATGTTTCTCCTCCTCTCCACCTTCATTCATGAAAGTAGAATATTTTTTCGGCACTAACAATCTTTAAAGCTAAATTTATTCCTTCAAATAAAGTCAAGGAGTATTTTCACTCTTTGAAAATAATCTTAGCAATATCTCTTGTATAGATACAAATAAATATAAATACTTGTATAAATACTGAATACGTTGACTGGAAGGAAGGAACCTAGGGGGCTAAATCTACCCTTCCGAAATTTATGTTTTTTAATCTGTCCCCCCCCCCCCCCGGTCACACCTCCTCGAAACAAAAATTTTCTAATGGTGGCCCTCGACAACCCAGTCATTTTTGTAAGTGGCCCTTCGCTTAAAAAGGTTGTGCACCCCTAACATAAAGCATCATACTGGGCCTATTAAAGCACACTTTTTTTTAAACGGCAAAATCCTGTAATTTTGAAACTATTTCACTGCATACTGTTCCACAGATGGAAAGTCTATTTTATCTATAATTTTATCATTTCTTTATAATTGTGAGAGGAAAAAATTGAGAAATAATAATTTATTTATTTTCTTCATTATAATAACTAAACCAGCTTATCCACAAAGTAAATAGGCATAGTGTATGTGACAGGTATGACTGCAGTTGATAATAATAATTATAACATCACACTGTTTGATGACAGATTTTGCTTACTGAAAAAAATCCATAGGAAAGTACACAAATAACAAAATTTTGTGCTACATAAACAAAATACTTTCCTATTAAACAAGTTAAGAGTGAATTAGGACCACAATGAAACAATGTAAAAGTCAGATAAGTGACAAATGTGTAAACAGTGCTCTACTATACTAAATTTAAGAAAAAAAGACAAATACAAATAATTACCCATCAATTGGATCAACAGCAAGAGATCGGGGACTGTTCAAATTATCTGTTATAATATTTACTATATATTCACCATCGAGATTACTGGCAATTATTCGACTGGAAGGTCCAGAAGTAGTTACAAACATGTTCTGTGATATCCAATCAACAGCAAATCCATCAGGGCTTTCAAGAACTGAAATAAATCAAAGCTCATAAGTTCAAGTAAGTAATTCAGCACAAGCACTTTACATGACAGAAATATTACAAAAAAATACTTTATTCTACCAGTAATTTTGCAATAAGATTTAAATTAAGTTTGCAGAAGAAAGAATTCAACTTAAGGTTGATTATAATTATACATTATATAAACCAGTGGATCCAACAAGGGGCTGTCGTGTTACAGGTCATACTGTCTAGTGTAGAGAACTTGGATGAAAACATTTACTTACTCATTTATTTATTTTCTGAAAATTCTAACAGACATTTTACATTTAATATATATTTATAGATTACCCACTAAAAACATCTAAAAGCACTTTTATGTGAAAAATATCAATTATGTTTTGAAATTTATTAAAAATGATACTTTTGTATTAGCCATGGACCAGAGGTTAGTAGCCAAAGAAATCACCTACGATTTTGTTACTTACAGCAGTCTGTTTAATTCTGATTATTTCAGTGTTCAAGCATGGAATTTTAATTACATACCTGTTAATTCTGTGTTTTATTTATATTATTCTATTTATTTATTTATTGATGAAGCATTAATTTCAATATGGAATATCAGCTGGAAACTAACACTGAACTAAATGGGTTAATATTTCCTAATAGAGCAGCACACAATAAAGATAGATTTAAAAAAAATTCATGCTTGAAAATTATTTTCAAAACCAGAAAAAATTGAGAAACAGTTTTCATACAAATTGCAACTGAAAGAACACTCCCCCTCCCCCTATTCAATGGTGTAAAAAAATAAATTCTGTCATGTTTAGAAGTAATTAAATTTGTGGAAAAAGGATTTCTTGGCCACCATCGAAATGACATCAGCATTACTCATGGACGTGTTTTTGCATTATAATATAGATTATCAGTCACTCTATCAACTGCCACCCTTGGTTAATTGCCACCCCCTTTTGAATTTTTTTTTTTTTTTTAAATCAGAAATGAAGAAACTCAAATGCACAGTAAACCCAAGTGACGCAGTGCTATTCTGAGAAAAATGCTTGTCTGACCTTGGTGTGAAACTTAACACGTTTAAAAAATATTTCTGCGAATGAAATCACAGACTGGCGTAGTTGTGAAAAGAATGATAATGGTTATGAAAAATTAAAGAATGACAACAAAATTATTCATAATGTTTTGAATGCAGAGAAACCTGAAGTGGATGAATATGAGGAATCAGGGAATGATGATCCAGGAGTCAGTCATGCAGAAATGGAGACTATGCTCTCTAAATGCATGAATTAGTTTGAGATGTATGAGGAAGCAGATTCATTTAAATTGTATTAAGAATGGTTCATTATTTAAACTGTATTAAGATTTTCACACTTTTTATGAGCTGTATCAGATTTTTTAAAACATAGCTGATTACCCAAAAGTAACATTAATTTTCTCCAAATTAATGGTGTATTAACTCTTTTCATGAGAAATACTGAGATTTGTTATTACTTTAACAGCTTTGACTAATGAATATTTATCTGTACATTATTGCATGTTATATGTATTTCTTGATGGCAATAACAATTCATGCCAGAGATTTCATCTTTTATACTTTTATCCACTGCAAAGAAGATTCAAGGATAGCTCTGTAGTTAATTTTCTTTAAAGGCATAGCCACATACAAACAGATTTATTTAACATGGTTTGCTCAACCAAATAATTTATAGAAGCTATAGATTTTCAGGGGCAGCTACACTAAAAAATAAAATCTTCAATACTTTAACGAAATACCTCTTTATCAGTACTCAATGAAGTAAGTACTCTTTATGATACAATAAGAAAACTGATTAAAAATCTTTGCCCATTAGGATGCAGACATTCTGAATAAAAATCCATTTTTATGGCTTTAAAAAACCATTTCAAATTGGTTTCATGCATACTTATATTTAGAATTAAGGCCAAATTTGTGTATTTAAGTTTTTAAAAAAAGACAATTAAAAAAATAAATAAATAAATTCTATATAAATGCTTCACAATAAATAAATCAACATTTGTTCTTCCCCTCTTTAAAGAAAAGTTGTCCAAATTTTAGAGTACATAGTAATAAAAGTGGAAAAAAATATATAGAATACACATTTCATCTTTACTAATCACTTCTTTACCATTTAAACTAATATTTTGTAGAGAAAATTTTATATAAAACATTTGAACAAATTATGAAAAAAAAACATCAAGCAGTTTTTACAAAAATAAACAAATGCTTCTTTTTACAAATAAAAATAAGAAACATGAAAATGAAGAAATAAATGCATAATATTAAGTTCAGTTTTAAAAATAGTAGCAAAAATCAGAAAAAAGTATAATAATAACAATAGTACTATATTACCTGTATCAATCAATACTTTCACTGTAGAAGCAGACAAATTAGCCCTTTTGACTGCATTCATGTCAGAATCAGACCAATAAATTTGATTACGAGAAGCCACAAAATCAATTTGGTAAACTTTCATAACCTAAAAATATAAAAATAAGTTTAAAATATTTTCATTTAATGAAGCTCTAGAATATTAAAATAACTTTTTACTGCCTATTACCGGGATGGTGAAACTATAACAAGCATACAAAAGTGGCACTTGGCAGAATAGTTTTGGCATGGTATTGATTGATGTTTTAAATCAAAATACAGTGAAATTACACAAAATACATGATTTTAGATCAGCTGAGCTTGTGTCAATTCCATTGATTGTAAATTGAATACGTTGAAGCGTAACTTATTTATTTCTAATCTAGTTCAATATGGACTCAAAAATTTAATAAGTCAAAAGAAAACTTGAAGATTATCGAAAACAAAAGAGTATCAGGTAACATAAACAAACCGATAATAATGTTATGGTAACTTAGAATTTAATTGCAGACACATAGAGCTGTTTAAAGATACAGTAGAGGACCTATTATCCGGAATTCCGAAATCCGGAAGGACCCGAAATCCGGAAAAGAAAAATAATCAAATTTTCAAAATTTGTAGATTTTTACTAAAATTTTGTAATTTCTGAAATTTTTCAAAAAATTTACAGATTTTTATTTTTCTATTTATTTTTTTCTTCAGTCCATTGTTTCAATGTGTAACCACTAAAATATGTTATTTAAATTTCGGGCGACCCCCCCCCCAAAAAAAAAAAAATAAATAAATCGGAAAACACCGGTTTTTTTGTCAAAATTTTAGATTAAAATTAATTTATATTACGATTCGTTTAAAAAAAAAATCATTAGATATTTCGCCCCCTCCCCTTCACTCCGAAAGAATATTATGGCTACATAATTGTGTTTATATAAATACACATATGATAGGAGAGTCCCTGTTTATTTTCTTGTATCCTCCCTCAACTTCTCAGCCATTCCAGAACGGTCTATCTGCTCACGGTTTCTAAATTTTTCTGACAGAATTCACGAAAACGGTTAAAAATCGTCGTGTAAAAAGTTTTCCTGCATAGTCAACAAAACCAGAACTCTTTGTTAATGTTCAAGAACTTTCAAGAACTCTTTGTTAAAGAAAAGCAAAAGAAGTTAAAACAAACAAAATTGACTGATTTGTTTAAAAAGTAAGATATATTAAAAATATTGATCATTTTTAATGTAAATTATGTTATTAAAAAAAGCATAAAAATTGTTGATTAAATAATACAAGTTGGCCGATTTTTTGTTGTTTATTCATTGTTACCATTGACTAGTGCAAGAATTTGTTTGATTAAAAAGAAAAAAAAACAGGTAAGTTTTTATTCATATCTTACGTATGATTGTTCCAATTTTTATATTTTTGAAAAATACCGGTGGAATTTCGGTGAGGGGGGGGGGGATTATTTAGAGGAAATAAGAGTTATTAAAAATAATCTATCAAATTTTTTTATGTAAATTATATAGCTGTAAAGAAAAAAAAAAAAAGGGTAGAGCTTGTAGATAGAATATTAGATATACTATAGAATATTACACATTTTATTATTTTATTTATTCAATATTATTATTGAATAATGCAGGAATTTTCGTTTACACAATTTAAAAACATTCAAAACATAAGTCTTGTTAACATTCTACATGGGATTGCTTTAATTTTGTTATTTTTATGTTTTTTAAAAATTCCGGATTTTTTTTTTTTTTTTTTTTTTTTGGGGGGGGGGGGTCTGATTTTCGGAAGGACCCGAAATCCGGAAAGGCCTCGGTCCCGAGGATTCCGGATAATAGGTCCTCTACTGTACTGATGTTAGCCATTTTGACAATTTTTCCCTCTACCTATACCTGCAAATCATTATTTTAGAAAATGAATAATATGAAAAACTCAAGTAAAAACTGCTTATCAGATGTTTCCAATTCAGGTTGCATTCTGCTAAAAGTAATTAAATATGAACATGATATTCCTATTTGCCTATTTGTCACTCAAGATGTAACTACAGAAATCCCATTATTTTTTTAAATTACATTTTAAAGTGTAACTCCTATATGTATGTTAACCATATAATTTTAATCCTTAAAACAAAATTGTAACTAACTTTGATTTATTATTGATTATTGCTTTAAAGGGGAGGGGAAGGGGGGAGTTGGCATTCAGGTGTGAAAAGGTTCGCCATCCCTGGCCTATTGTAACAATTCCACTAGCTTAATTTTTAAAAGATATATATTTTTTTTTTTAAAGAATTTTTTTTTATAAACAGAGCAATGTTTTTTCATACCACAATACTGAATCCTCAACTAGTAATATAGATACACTTTAATATCACAAAGTATTAATAGAATTAAATATTCTATGAATTATTGTAATTTAAATGTTACAGAAAATAAAAGAGCATTTCATTTTTTCAACTTCTGATAGTGCCACTAACAGGTACAATAAGTCATACAAGCTGGAGTTGAGCACAGTTTGACTGTACTCCTTCCTAGTCATAACCCCTACCATTTCAATATCCAAAAGATCAATTGCACTTGAGCTAATAGTGAGTTAATATGGGTGGCATGATCCCTCTAGTGCAAAATACAAGTTATGAAGCAACAACAGTGAATTCAACAATGTGTTCTGTTGAACATTGCAAATACTATGGAAAGTGGTAGGGAGGGGAAGGGGGACATCTTCTTTGTTTTAACAAAGAACAGGGATTCTTGTCTTTGGAAATTGTCTTGTTTCATGACAATCTCCAACTGCATGATGCTACTTCGACTCACAAGCTTCTTTCAAACTTCAAATGAGAAGCATTGATCAAGCTGTTTACAATTCAAGTGACTTTCATCTTTTTTTAAAGATGCAGCTGGGTGAACAGTATTTTTATAGAAATGTGCAAGCTTCAATGTAGACCTGGCTGAAGATGCAGATGGAAAATATTTTAAAGATGATATAAGAAGCCTCAAACATTGGGATGATAAATGTCTTAAATCTTCACAGTGATTATATTGAAAAATATTTTAAACTGTAGGTAGTTAACTTCTGTAAGTAAAACCATTATGGCATTCATGTTTGTTTTGATTTTATGCGTCGTCTGTCAGAAGTTGAAAGAAAAATAACCCTGTTATTTAAAACATGCTTTTTTTTCTATGATAGCATAAAGATGGCTAGAATAGGACAAATGAAGCCCAGAATGGAACACAATTATGCATGGAAATCAACCAAATCACATTTCTTACCAAGTAATTAACAATTATTTATGATTATTTAGAGCTAATAAAAAAGGGTAATTCTCTCTCTCTCTCTTTCTTAAATAAAACCATAACCTGGGGTCGGAAAAACTACTTTTTTATTGTAGCTTACTACAACTACTTTATCATAAATGCAGTTAACTACAACTACAACTACTTATTTTTAAAAGTAGCGACTACAAACTACTTTTCAAAAGTAGTCACTACTTCGCTACTTTCAAATTTTGTCAAAGTGTTCAATTTACGCTAGAAATTGAAGACACGGATTAAATAATAAACTGATCCCTCGTTATATTGCGTCTGCTGGGATACAATTAAATAAATGCGACATAATCGAGGGCATTAAAAAATTATAAAAGATAACTTACAAGAAAATGTTTTGTGTTCGTCTCGAAAATGTTAGTTTATACACACTTAACAAATTTCGTAGCAAAATTAAGAAAGATTTTATGATCTAGAAAATCACAGTAAAACAACTAAATGCAAACAATAAATAAATCTTCAAACAAAACAATTCCGAATAAGAAATATGGCGTTAAAACAAGAAGACTTAATAACGTGTAAATAGACAAGTGTCGCCAGCAAGAAAATTAATTTCTTACTTAATTTTAGCAGTAAGTGTCAATGGGAAAATGGACTTAATGCGATGCGTTGCTATTTACTGCAGCTGAGATTCGTAAATTTTTGAGCAGAACAAACTTTGCACAAAAGAAGAAAGTTTTGACCACATGATTTGAAGAATGACACATTTTTTCCCCCCGAAGTAGCGGTAAAAATAGCGTCGGTTCTTGCTACAAACTACTGATTTTTTGTATCGCGCTACTCGCTACACTACATTGTTCAAAATGTAGCGCGCTACACTACAAACTACTGAAAAATGTAGCGACTACTGTAGTTTCGCTACTTGTAGCGCGCTACTTCCGACCCCTAACCATGACCATGCCTTTGCTGAAAAGGAATGTGAAACTGGCTCAAGATATTGAAATATCAAATAATAAACATTCAACTAATCAAACTTCAACTGTAATTCTAGAATTTGATGATACAGAACAGAATATTTTTGGGCAAGAAAGCTAAAAGCAATTTAAATTTTTAGAAAGAGACATGAATCAATTCAGGGACAAGTATCAGTTTTATTTTTTAAAATCGTACATAAAATGGAATAAGAAGACACATTTTAGCTTTTTTGGTTAAAAAGAACTTGCTTGAAAATTCTAAAATGCTGAAATATGATAATGACAAACATAGTGCTCAAGAAGAAACAATTAAGAAAAAAAAATAGCATAATATTTTATTCAATTTTCTAAAATAAATAAATAAATAAATCAGAAAATATATTCATTTTACACGGCAAGCAGTAGAGGTATTAAAAAAATTGGTTTTTCATTTTCGAATGCAAAATGTATTTTAACATACTTTTGGAACACTTATTGGTGGTATCATATTATAATACGGCATAGTCAGTTCTACACCTCTAATTTCATTTTGTCGGGCAAAAAGAAGAACCTTTTCATTTTCTGGAAGCAAAAAAATCATAATTAGATGATAGAAAAAATGTTATTATAGTTATAAATAAATAAAAACAATAAATATCTTAAAAGTAAGTTATACACTAAATATAAAAAATAAAGTTATTACATAAAATAAAATATATATATGTTATGATTTAAAAATTTGACTCTTAATTTATTCAGGATTTTAACATTTAACTTTAATTTATTCATCAATTTAATTAAACTCATTAAATTCATTTAAATTAATTAGGCTAAATTTCATTTTTGCATTTTAAATCAAACATTCTTTTTAAATTGTTTACTTTTGGTGAGAGTATAATTTAATTTCAGAATCTTTCCATTACATATGTTTTAGGATATTCATTTCAATTTTAATTTACAATTTATTCACTTTACAATATTAATTAAACTTCATTTCAAATTATCTAAAAAGAAAATATTTATAACTAACTTTTTCTAACTTTTAAATAATATACAGTCTAAATTTAATAATTATTCTAAAATATAGCGTATTTCCTTTTAATAATAATTATTAAAAAATGGTTAATAGCTAATTTTATTACTTTCGGAAAGTTCAGATTCGCTAATTTTGATCAATGCAAAATCTTTCAGAATCGCGAAACTTTCATATATCATTTCAAAATTTCTAAGTACAATATTTACTTTTTCAAAATTTCTTAAATTAAATATTTTTACTTTCAAAAACATATCTGGTGGAAAGAACTTTTAATTTTATTTAGATTGCTGAAATTTCATTTATTTTCATCCATTAGTTTGGCAGTTATAGATTTTTAATTACTTTCGTTTATTTTATTTTGATGATCGTCAAGATTTGCGATGAGACGCCATTGACAAGCTTTTAGATGTTTCGGGTAAACAAGCAGGCGTTATTTCCTAGTTCCCGCGCATTTGTATCTGGGTCAGTGACTCACGAGAGGCAAGGTCATTATCAGTCCGATTCAAGGTGACAGTTGGAAGCTCATGGAACATTTGCAATGACGTGTCGTCAACAGTTAATATTTGACTTTGACCGCGTGGGTGAGCTTCTTCAACAAATCCATCAGGTGGTGTCACGAGCGCGACAGTTAAATTTGCAACCGTTGGATAATGCTGTTTTCTGATTGGAGGAAGATTTAAAATAGTAAGTTTTCCAGTATTATCGGAAGCGCTGTGTGAAGTCACTTCTCAACGAAACACCAGCATGTAAAGACCATCTTTTTTTAAGCTGCAAGGCCTCTGGCCTAGCAGCGGGCCGTAGAATGCCGATTCAGCGAGTGTCAATTTATCATTTATTTTTAAGATTCTCAACATTTAAGAAGATCTCTGTTTCATCTTTATTATTCTAGACGAAAGATTATATATCAATCATCCTACCAGGATTCATTTTCAGAGTCATTCAGCATTGCTTTCGATGATGATGATGGGTCCACAGCTTATAGCCACCAGATGATTAGGAGTTAGTTTTTTTTCTGGATGCTTTCTGAATGCCTCATCTACGCCTATATTCACTTCCCAGTGGGTGTCTTGATACTCTGCTTAGAAGTTCCTAATAACAACGTTATGGTTGGTTCTACTGTGTCTAATCTACAATGATCCTCCATCCGTACAAATGTCTTTCGACATGGTCCATTTAACTTTTATAATAACTTTTGCCTCTTATGAACTTAATTTTCTTCATAGGAACATTAGGAAAGCTTCTAATGATGCAGCTACAATTTTTGGAAACTAAATAGATAACCTCCACGATAAATTAAACAATTTGAACTTTGCAGAAATCAAATTATTATTTAAATTAACTGGAAAATTAATATAACGAATTATCAACTTACTTATGTGAACTGAATACTCCAAATTTTTAATATGGTAATATATATAATAAATGATTGATTTGAGAAATATTATATGATATCTATCTTTATGGTGAAACAAGTGATTTTATTCAAATGAAATATTAATATTTAAATGCATTGAAGATGTCAATAAAAGTCTGTGTTTCTTCCATCTGGTGAGTTCTTTTGTTTTTATATTCTCCTTTTACACCAGGATCAAGTTGATATGCAGATAAACTTCAGAATAATCTTTATGATGTGCATATACTGTAAAATCTAGTCTTTGATTTTATATGCTAAATATATAATTTTAATTTTGCTTAATAGGTAGTTAAACATAATACTATGAATTTTAACTTAATATTTTTATTACTTCTCATGGCTTCGCAACGTGTGCTGCTACTTACTGTAAGGAAAAGCTTGGTTCAGGAGATAAAGCAAACAGAAATTCTTAAAATGCCTAAATTAAGACAGAAAATTAGAATAAATGTTTACTCTAAATCCCACTCCAACTTCTCAATACAGGTCGCGCGTATAGTGGAAGCACCAAATACGATGTTAAACCTAGCACTAATGAAACAAAATTAAACTGTAAAAATAATACTGAAATCTCAAATATAATATAAGTTATTCAGTAAAATATAATTTAGAGTAGCTGATGATAAAATTACTCAAATTGGAGTATATGCACGAATTTAGATCTGAAATGAAAATAAGAAAAATACAACTCACCCAAATAAAGCTGATGACAGGAATATAAGTAAATAATTGATTTTATTCACACAAGACATTTTATCTAGTTTAACTGTGGCCACTTCAATAAAATACATACAAATTATTTAAGTAAATAAGCTATCTTCATCATAATCTACTCAGTTCAATTCAACATTAGTAATTTAAATGTTCTAGATAAAAGAGATTACTAGGATCTTCGTTAAAATTAATCGTCTATGCTAAAATTTAAGTTAAATTAGAAATTGTTCTATTGTCTTACAATAGTTCATAAGATTATTTATATATTTATTCTTGCTGTATTCGTTGGAACTTAAAATATCTAATGAGGAACACGAATGGAGAAATTGTAGATGAATCTTTGTCATTCACACCAAGATGAAGAATCGATAAGGTTGTAGATAGGGTGCAATGCTGTATATCTATATATATATATTATGATGTGCTGCCTATCTCTTATGTTACCGAGAGAATATTTATTCCCGCTGGAACTTAGACTTTATGAAATGAGGAGGGACATGGATGTAAAGTTGACAAGAACAGGCATTTATGTAGAGATGACAAATTGATGAGATGGACGACAGTATGGTATATTAGCTTCATAGCAAAATGATGTTGTTGCTATTATATGCAGTGCAGATTGGAACCAAAGGTGCCGAAATAATATTTAAAACTTCATCTTCAAACTTGCGATCAAAACTTCATGAACTATAATAACTAGATTAAATATTAACAGTGCTTTCACTGAATTATATACAAAAATTTTGACATAATGTCAGGCCTTACGGCCCGACCACGGCGTCTTTCTCTCTCAACTACATCTTCATTCTCGTAAAGCAAAGCAACAGACTCACTCAATTTGAATTTTAACTCCACCAAGTCAACTCACACACACGCCAAAACTATCCAATCAGAAGAGTCTAAAAAATCCTCTTCTTCTTTTCGTACGGCTTAACTCTCAACCGTAACTGCTAAAAAGCATTAGTGCCACAACTCAACTCCACACGCGAACGATACTGGCGAAAGGAAAACACTTACTCCCTAGCAACAAGTAGCGGAAATTAAGATCTTACGTACGCGAATGTTCTAGAACAAATTTGAATTCCCCTTTTTCCCCACTGAAAAATGCACCCCTTAACCTTGGAATGTCCGCTCGAACGACCCCTGCATCAAAATGGGTGACAATTACCTCTTAAGTTGTTGTATTTTGAACGCACGAAGATGCGATTCAAAATGGCCAGGCATCATAGTGAAAGCAACCGAAGTAAACATTGAAATTAGAGAAAATGTTTAAAAATTCATATCTGCCACGATTTACGTTGAATCTTGCTAGGATTTTGGCAGACTGCATAATTAATTATGTTTAATCTATTGCATCAATTTTAAAACAAAAATAATTAATATTTAAAAAGTAGAAATTATATATTTTAACTTAGAAGAAAAATCGCGGTACTTTACCGGAATCGATGTCAACAAACGGAAATCTTTAATTCTCTATCCAGAGATTTAAATGCATGATTATAATTTAATTTACAAGTGATTATTGATATTGATTTTTAAAAAGTGATTTAATTCTAGAAGTTATATTTAATTAATAATAATATCTTAGAAGAAAAGTTAAAAAGATTAATTTTAAAAAGATAGAAATTATTGACTGTTTAAATAATAACGATTAAATAATCAATTTAAATGTTAATTAATATGAAAACTTTTAATTAATGATTAATAAGGATTAAATATTTAATTTAAGTAAAATAATTAATGAAAACTATTGAATTTAAAAGTATAAATGGAATGTATCATAACATTTACCCCTAGAATATGGGAAAAAAAAAATTTAAAAAAAAAATTGATGCCAAAGGGAGAAAAAAAAAATCAAATGTAGAATTGAACTGAAAAATAAGCATTACACAAAAATTTTCACAAGTGAAAAATAAAAATTTTGACACAGCCATCGTTACCTCCATTCCTACAGATGGCGAAGAACATATTTCATATCAGTAGGTACAGAATTAACAATAAATCTGAAATACTTTAACTTACAATCCTTAAAAGGATATCAAAAAATTTTAGAGTCCAAATTGTTGCTACGGAATCACAAAAGATAGTTCTTAGGAACTACAATACCTTTCTAAAAATTTTCTATTTTTTAACAGTTTCAAACAATTATACTAAGTACATACCAAAATGCAAACATTAAAATTAAGAATATGGATGCAGACAGTAAAATAGAAAACACGATGCAATACAGACGAATATGAGCACAAAATACAATTAATTGAATAATATATATGATGCAAGTACAGTTCTCAAAACACAAATAAAAAATATATACAAAACAAGAATAGGGTGAGTATGTAAAATTAAAACCTGAAATTAAACCTATCTAACCATTGCACTTAAAAATTTAAAATTTTCCTACCAGCAAAGAAAATATTGGATATCCATGTGCAGATATAAAACAGTGAAATTCAAAATACCTTTTAAGAAATGTCAAACCGCAGTAGTACAACATAGCAGAAGAACATATTTATAAATATAAACAAATTGTTGAGATATATTGTTTAGACAAAAGAAAAATTGAAGTACACTTCATATCATTGTATTCATTAAATAATTCCTGAGAATTGAGAGTCACAGATAAAGTAAAATTTTTATTAATTTGTTGAGTACCTGTCACAAATTTGAAATTTAAAATTTACCACATTTAAAAGTAAAAAAATATATAATAGTTATTGTCTCTTGCTGAGCTTAATTAAAATCAAATTTTAAGAGAAGTTAAAAATTTTGTAAATTTTACAGTAAATATTAGGAAAGATGCTAAATTAAAACCCTTCACAAACTGGAACCCTTCAAAAACCAATTAGGAATTGAAGCAGATAAAGAAAAATTAAAACTCAAACATAACTCCCAAATATTAATAAAATTTACCCTGCCTGATAGTCCTATGCATCATTCTCGGGTACTTTTTAGCAATTAGCAAGGAGAGTACCACTTAACCAGGATGACATGGTGTCTATCAATGAATAATACCGACCAAGGCATTATTTAGACAAAAAAAAATTTTTTTTGGATGTAGTATAGCTATGGTAAAAAAAATATTTACTTATAAAGATTAAAATTAGCATGTTGAATACCTCACTCTCAAATAGACAAAAAAAATTTTTACTTATAGTCATATATAAATGGTTTCACAGAAATTAAAAATATTGTTAAAGTTTAGACAAAATTGTGCCATAAAATCTTCTACACCTGATGCAGTTCTAAAACATTTGTAAGTATTATTCGTATTACATGAATATTGCATAATTTCTCATTAAAATGACAACAAAAATAAAAACCAGATTGATCATGTCTAGTGATAAAATTGCATATCATAATTGAGATATCATTTTAAAGTAATTAACAAAATTTTAATATATATATTAGACTTTTTGATATTGTATTTGATAAAATAATAAATTGACACTTTAAAATAAAGAATATATATTTCTTAATATATATAAATATTTAAAATTCAAAATTATATATTGAACCAGGTAAGTAATTTATACACATGTATATATATATATATCTATATAATATGACCAATAATCAAGAATATCATTTGTAAAAATAGAAGCAATGTAAAATAATAAAGTTCTGAAAATGAAGAGCTTTCACTTTAAATTTATCAAATTTTGGCACATAATCAGATTCCTCCAGAGAAGTTAATTGGGCCTTATTTTTATAACCTCTCTAGCATTTTTGTCAAAATATCAAAGAGTTATCAAAATATGTACGTGAAATTTGGAAAATTATTTAAGAAAAGAACAACATTAGAAAACTTTAAGAGTATTTAAATTTTTTTTTTTTTTTTTTTTTTTTATCACATGAAAGTTAATATGCTGAGGAGACGCCAGACCTAAAAATTTTGAGACCAATATCAATATAATGCATAACACCAATTGTTATCTGGCAAAGAACGAAGGAAGTTTCCTTATAGTATTGCCTAACAATGGTGCAAAAAGTAGGACATGATTTTGTACTAATATATCTCTCTATATACATGTGATTTTATTAAAGAGTGCACTCTGTGAAGAAAGGTTAAAAAAAAATATTGTATGCTCAACCAAAATTCAGAGTAGCCTGCGCATGCTATTGATCTCTAAATCTAGCAGAACTAACAAAATCTTCCTTATTAAAAAAAAATAGTAACTCTTCCTCAATTTGAAAATACTATCCGAACAGACTAAAGAGATATACTTAAGAGAATGCAAGATAGCCTGAGGGCAGAAAAAAAAATTTTAAACAAATCATGCTACTTTTATCCTATATTAATCATTTTTCACTTTTTTCATTTATTTCTATATACATTTCATTTATTTTTCATTTTATATATATATATATCTTGTCTCAAAAATAAACTTTTTATCATTTGTTGTTGTTTTGTCTTTATTTTTTCAATGGGATGTTAAATGAGTACTCTTATGATAAAAATTCTTTATAAACAATTTATCACACTCCTCAGCAATAAATTATATCTATTAACATTACTGAAAAATTTTGACTCATAAATAATTTTATGAATTGGACTGCAATTCTCTAACTGTGACACCAGAAAAATAATTAAACTCTATTGTAAAATTGAAATACAAATAACTACAACCTAAAAAAAAGGAATCACTATAGCAAAAAAAAATTTAATAATAAAGATTCTATCAAAAATCTACTTTGCCACCCGAAAACTGGAGAGCTCCAAGAGACATTATGCTCTTTTTGTGCGGAAACCCATGCAAGCCAGCTAGAATGCACGATTCTTACATCTGAGTCAAAAAAAATTGTGTCTTTATAGTGGCCAAAAATCTAGGAAATTTTTCCACCTGAGTTATCAATGATCAGTCTCAAGGAACACAATCTAATTATAAAAACTCCTGACAAAATAAAAATTCAATAAAAAAGGTAATTAAAATTTTAGTTATTTCATGCGGAATTCCTTAAAAATTTCACTCTGCCTGCGTTATCACAATGATCATTCACAAGGTACACAAACAATAAATTATGCCTTTATAGCAAAGTTAGATTTAAAAGAACTTTCCTAGTAAACTTTAAAATTAAGGAGGATATTGAATTATTGCTATAGTAAAAAAAAAAATATCTAAGGGGAATTGATGTCACGAGAGATTTAACTCAAAGTTTATGCATAAATATTGAAATAAATATAACTCTTAATAAATAAAATTTGCTTTGTAAAAGATATGAAATTTTTGAATAAATGAATTTTCTTGAACATAATTTTAACTGAAATATCTTTTCTCAAGATGAAATAAACTGCAATAAAATTTGTAGTCATTGAGAGATACAATAATTTTCTAAAACTTTGTAAAAACACAATTATCAGCTTTTTACCCAAACTTTTAAAGAGTTGTACCAAAACATTCACAATTTTATATAAATATATTATACAACCAGATATTATAGTCTTCAATTACTTGTATCACTCTTTTAAAATCATAATAAACATTACAAATAAGATTTCTATGAGAGGAAAAAAAAATTGGCACATGGACACCAAAAAAAAATATAAGCTTTTGCACACAGTAAATTTTAGTATTTATTAACATTAATTATTTAAATTTTGTGCAAATATAGTCATATTAAATTTAAGCAAAAACCTACAAAGAACGTTTCACTGAGTCGCGGTACCATTAAATGTAAGGAAAAGCTTGGTTCAGGAGATAAAGCAAACAGAAATTCTTAAAATGCCTAAATTAAGACAGAAAATTAGAATAAATGTTTACTCTAAATCCCACTCCAACTTCTCAATACAGGTCGCGCGTATAGTGGAAGCACCAAATACGATGTTAAACCTAGCACTAATGAAACAAAATTAAACTGTAAAAATAATACTGAAATCTCAAATATAATATAAGTTATTCAGTAAAATATAATTTAGAGTAGCTGATGATAAAATTACTCAAATTGGAGTATATGCACGAATTTAGATCTGAAATGAAAATAAGAAAAATACAACTCACCCAAATAAAGCTGATGACAGGAATATAAGTAAATAATTGATTTTATTCACACAAGACATTTTATCTAGTTTAACTGTGGCCACTTCAATAAAATACATACAAATTATTTAAGTAAATAAGCTATCTTCATCATAATCTACTCAGTTCAATTCAACATTAGTAATTTAAATGTTCTAGATAAAAGAGATTACTAGGATCTTCGTTAAAATTAATCGTCTATGCTAAAATTTAAGTTAAATTAGAAATTGTTCTATTGTCTTACAATAGTTCATAAGATTATTTATATATTTATTCTTGCTGTATTCGTTGGAACTTAAAATATCTAATGAGGAACACGAATGGAGAAATTGTAGATGAATCTTTGTCATTCACACCAAGATGAAGAATCGATAAGGTTGTAGATAGGGTGCAATGCTGTATATCTATATATATATATTATGATGTGCTGCCTATCTCTTATGTTACCGAGAGAATATTTATTCCCGCTGGAACTTAGACTTTATGAAATGAGGAGGGACATGGATGTAAAGTTGACAAGAACAGGCATTTATGTAGAGATGACAAATTGATGAGATGGACGACAGTATGGTATATTAGCTTCATAGCAAAATGATGTTGTTGCTATTATATGCAGTGCAGATTGGAACCAAAGGTGCCGAAATAATATTTAAAACTTCATCTTCAAACTTGCGATCAAAACTTCATGAACTATAATAACTAGATTAAATATTAACAGTGCTTTCACTGAATTATATACAAAATTTTGACATAATGTCAGGCCTTACGGCCCGACCACGGCGTCTTTCTCTCTCAACTACATCTTCATTCTCGTAAAGCAAAGCAACAGACTCACTCAATTTGAATTTTAACTCCACCAAGTCAACTCACACACACGCCAAAACTATCCAATCAGAAGAGTCTAAAAAATCCTCTTCTTCTTTTCGTACGGCTTAACTCTCAACCGTAACTGCTAAAAAGCATTAGTGCCACAACTCAACTCCACACGCGAACGATACTGGCGAAAGGAAAACACTTACTCCCTAGCAACAAGTAGCGGAAATTAAGATCTTACGTACGCGAATGTTCTAGAACAAATTTGAATTCCCCTTTTTCCCCACTGAAAAATGCACCCCTTAACCTTGGAATGTCCGCTCGAACGACCCCTGCATCAAAATGGGTGACAATTACCTCTTAAGTTGTTGTATTTTGAACGCACGAAGATGCGATTCAAAATGGCCAGGCATCATAGTGAAAGCAACCGAAGTAAACATTGAAATTAGAGAAAATGTTTAAAAATTCATATCTGCCACGATTTACGTTGAATCTTGCTAGGATTTTGGCAGACTGCATAATTAATTATGTTTAATCTATTGCATCAATTTTAAAACAAAAATAATTAATATTTAAAAAGTAGAAATTATATATTTTAACTTAGAAGAAAAATCGCGGTACTTTACCGGAATCGATGTCAACAAACGGAAATCTTTAATTCTCTATCCAGAGATTTAAATGCATGATTATAATTTAATTTACAAGTGATTATTGATATTGATTTTTAAAAAGTGATTTAATTCTAGAAGTTATATTTAATTAATAATAATATCTTAGAAGAAAAGTTAAAAAGATTAATTTTAAAAAGATAGAAATTATTGACTGTTTAAATAATAACGATTAAATAATCAATTTAAATGTTAATTAATATGAAAACTTTTAATTAATGATTAATAAGGATTAAATATTTAATTTAAGTAAAATAATTAATGAAAACTATTGAATTTAAAAGTATAAATGGAATGTATCATAACACTTACGATCATGCCTATAATGGTCTTTGGGGAAAGTGTTGAATATATGTTTTGTCTAAATTTTTCTAGGTACTCGGAAGTCACTGGTGATTCACTCTTCCTTAAGTTTTTCCTTTATATTCATCGCGATCCCCAAATATCGTTATAATATATATACAGTCATTTAATACGAGCATGGCTAAAATAAGAACACAGTTAAAACGAGCAATTTGCATGTTAAGAATGGTTCATCATTTACATTGTATTTAGATTTTCAATGAGCTATAAAAGCAGGATCACACCTAATGCGAGCAAAATATATGTGTTCATTTGAATGTGATTTTTGGCAAAAAGGATGGTAGAATTAGGAAAGAAATTGCTTTTTTATCAAACACTCTTCTCTCTCAGTGATAATATTTCTACATTACAAGTGTCTGTCAAAATGTAGCATTTATCAGTTTAACCAGACAGAATTTCAAACTTCAAGGAGACCCCCTCCCCAGACGTGCACACTCAAGAAAATGCAAATGTTCCGAGGTCTTAAAAGTATAGTGAGATGAAGACATTTGAAATGCATCACCTTTGTAAGATGTACAACTGAACCATAGAAAAGAAGGATCATGGGGGAAACCTTTGTTTCTTTTCTTTAAATCCGGACTCTGGGCCATATTAACAGCCTTTTTGTGTCTCTTACTGAACTATTAAAATGAAAAGGATATGTGAAATCAGTAGCTCAAAAATTGTAGTGGTAGTTGCAATATTAGCTGAATTTTTCCAAGAAAAAGGAAGTGATTGGTTGCATTGAGGTATGTCGCTCAAGTCCTTTGGAATTACTAGTTCATTAGAGGTGATTTTGTTTAAACAAAAGGCCAGTCTAAAAAAAATGACACTCGCATAGATAAGACTGGCTATTTTATGTTAACTTTATTATATTAAATTAGCATTGAGATAATTAGAGCAATTAATAATAGAAATTAGTTTAATTAAGTGTGTGTTTTTGAGATTTTTATTATCTTCACTGGTATTACAAGTAACAGTTAATACAAGGACTTTTCTAATTTCCTTGTTTCTCATATAAACAGAATTCCACTGTATATATTTATTTTTCAATTTATTTATCATTTTATTTTTTATTTTTTACTTTTTTCTATCTTTACAAGAAGAAAGTATTGAATTCATGAAAAATTTTTTCTTCCGGTTTTCAATGGATTTATACATTTTAGAAAGTCCTGAACACGATTTGACTGTTTTTAGAAAATGTCCGTCTGTGAGTTTGTTTGTGTGTTTATCTGTATGTAACACAAATTTTGTGGGTGCTCCATCTCAAGAACTAATGAACAGAATTTATTAAAACTTTAGATTCAGTTAGACCTTGATATAAATTGGTGCTGATTAGTTTTTGGTGTAAATCACCCAACAGGTAGTGTTGCTATGCTGCCTTTTTTACCATATTCACGATAGCTATATTTCAAGAACTAATGCACAAAATTTCATCAAACTTCAGATTCTGTTAGACCACACTGATTACGTTTTGGTGTAAATAGCCCAACAGGTGGTGCTGCTATGCTACTCTTTTCATGATTTTCACAATAGCTATATCTCAAGAACTAATGCACAAAATTTCATCAAACTTCAGATTGAGTTAGACATTGACATAAGTTGTTGTTGACTTGGTTTTGGGGTAAATCTCCCAACAGATGGCGCTGCTATGATGTATTTTTCAGGATTTACATGATTTTAGTGATTGCCATATCTCAAGAACTAATGTATGGAATTTAATAAAACTTTAGATTCAATTAGACCTTGATATAAATTGGTGCTGATTCGTTTTTGGTTTATGTGAAACCTGTATGACATAGAAGAAAGTTTTGAGATTGGCACATCTGGCTAGTTTAAAATGTTTTTCTAGTGGTAATAATGCTGTCTTAAAAATTTTACATATTACATCATTTCAGAAATCACAGATATCATACCTTCTTCAGACTTGAGAGGGTTATACATCCAATGAAATGTAACCAAAGAATTTTTTTTTAAGTTTCTGAATAAGAATGTTCTAATTCACAGAAAAACAAGAATTCATAGAAGCATTGTTATGCAGTATCACTAACACCAGTTTTACCACAGATCTTTGAATTATGTTTGCTAAGAGGGAAAAAAAAATGTCCAATTGAATTTTATTCCCTGAAAAAGAAGAAAATTTATCTTTATATCGAGTCTTCATTTTGTGAAAACTAGATATAACTTCTGTACTTTCTCTTTTGGAGTGTTTTAATCTGATTTCATTATGATATTATGAAGAATGAGAAATAGCAATGACTTCTAACTAACATCAACTTTAAAAATAGACCTTGTGTTTTTTCCAGAGTAAAACATGAGTTTTTCTAGATTTTGAAGGGAAATGTTTCCCTGATTTTCTGGTTCTGCTTAAGGCATATAAAGCCTGAATTTTTAATACTGGTGTAAGAATTAATGAGGTTTTACACATATAAATTGTATACAACATTTTAAAATTTTACATAGAGGATTCTAATGTAAACTTGGACAGTTCAAATTATTAGTTAAAATGACCTGAATTTAACTTTTTCAAGAGGAATGAAAGAAAACATATCAAATAGTTCAAAAAAAAGACAATAGCAGACAAAATCTATAATTAGTATATCACTAGCCAACATCATTATTTACTGTGTTGCATCAAATAGCCCTAACGAATAAATAAATTAGAAAATTAGCGTCAAACTCAAAAATTACAATTATTTTTTAGTCAGTTTAATATAAATTAAAAAAGGCAAAAAGAAAAAGGGATATTCTAAACATTAGTAATAACAAATTTGATAATACAATAATAACAGCTATTTTTTTTTCCTAGAAGGAACTGGGATGTATTTATAATGCGTCAGAAAGTATAGGGCAATAAGTATTTAATATCTTTTTTTAAAAAAAGGAAAAAAGAAATAACTTAATTATACTTACTATAGCAAGTTTTCTTATCAGATGCTAAACTCATAAGGTGGGGACAATCACATGTTCGGGTGTTATTAAAATTCAACAGACATAAGTGGGAACAACCCCCATTTTTGGTTTTACACGGGCTAACAGAATCACCTATTAGGAAATACACAATAAGTAAAGAGCTTTACATACAAGTAACTTTGAACATTTAAAAGTAGTTAAAATTGACAGATATTAGACAAGACTAGGACAAAATATATAGCAAATTTCAAATACTTATACATTTATAAAATTGAATTATTTTCTATGATTTTCAGATTAATTTAAAAGAATTATTATCATCATTATTATTATTGTATTTTTCTTACAATATAAAATAAGTAGACAGTGTGCATCATTTTCTCAGGATTAAAAAAAAATAATAATTTTTTCACTAGTCATGAAAATTACTAAAATAAAATAAAAAACTCTAAACTAACTACAGTTATTTATATAATTAACTAAGTAGGTAACTCAATTATACTTTTTTTTTCTTCTTTTTACATTAAAGTCTCTCTCTGTTTGCAAGCTAGGCATATATATAAAAAAAGTTCAGAGTTGAAGTCGGAAGGCTCAATTCTGCATAGTCAAAGTAAAAGGTGGGTGGAGATATTGTACAAGAGATTTGATATCATTGATAAAAATTTCCAGTAACGTTCGTACAGATTTTAAAAAAATTCTTGCATGAAGTTAAGCATTCATGACATTTTCTTATTTTAAAGCATCTTTTTTGCCATTTCTTTAAAATGATTACAGTAAATATACATATTTACAAATTTTTAATAATATAGAATTACATTACAATAATGTAATTAATTTTGTAAAACTATATTTAACTTCGTAATAATTCAAAAGATCAGTCTTTCTACACAACATATAAAAATCATACAAATGATCAAATAAGAAAAAAAAAATTCAGTTTATATTAAAAAAAAATTTACCACAATTTTTTAATAATAAATATAAAGGATTTTTAAATACCTTTTGGCTGTCTTGCTGGATGATATACAATTATATCAAATGGCTGAGTAATGGCCCGCTGCACAACTCTCACATCAGTTCCATTCCATTTGTTCGCCTTGAAAACAGATAATGAATTTATTAATATGTAAAACAGTAAGTAATATGAAAAAATACTTATATACACATGAAATTCAGCCAAACTGTAACTTTAATCCTCAATAACATATAATTTCATTGCTAACAAGATTTTTCATATGTGAACCATGCTGCACTATTTATTCACTTAATGTCAAGGATTTAATTCTAAAAAGCCAACGGAAGTGCATAATCCTTTAATTTTTAACAAGTCAATGTGGTACACAGTAGAGATGAGACAGGCTCAGCCCAAGATTTTTTGAGAGGTCTAACGCGAAATGAATATTTTCTTTTATTTTTAGTCAATCAGCATTAGCTTAAGGTTTGCAAATTTTTGGTCTAATACTGTGTTCGAGTCATAATCACTCTTCATATGAAAATAACGTTAATGAATTTATTTTTCATAGTGAACTCTGTTCGTGCTAAAGCTTCACACTGCATATTTCCGAAGTCACTTCCATTCGTAAATAGATATAATTGTCATGTATTGTTATTCCGATAGAAAACAATCGAACAGTGTTGCCATTTTTCCTATAAAAGCATAGGATCTTTCAGATAACGGTGTAAAATTTTTAATTTAAGCTGATTTTCAGGAACACGAAAAATTGTTTTAATTAAGGGATCAATTATAATTTACGATATACACCTTTTATGAGAAGTAGAAAAACGTTGTTCGATTCTTCTGCATAGAAATAGTAATTTCTTTAAATTCTATGCCTTTATTCATAAAACTCACTTCGTTAATGTATCCATCATATTTGCTTGTTGGGAGAGAAAAATATGAGAATCCTTTTAAGGAAGTATATTTTTATTTGCTAGAAAACTTCTGTTTTGATAAGATTAAATGTAAATTTCCAAAAAAATAATTATGTGCTGGTGAGTAAAACTTATTTTCACGTATAAAGATTTTTAAAAATGGGATATTACTTTTGAAATAATTTTTAAATATTGTGCAATTTTTTTCAGTATCGGGCTTGGGCTCTGATGACACAAAATGCTTCGGGCTCGGATTCCAAAATCGTCGGGCACAGGCTCCAAAAAGAGAGCCCGAACTCATCTCTAGTACACAGTAAAGCAATGTATAACAGTGTACCATTACAATTATATGTATTCCATAATGAATAATGTACATTATATGTTACTTTAAATATGCTTTTATGTCTTTAAGATATGGGTACCCAAAGATAGGGAGCATTTTCCTCACCTTACCTCCACATAGCAGCTACAAACTCTAGTTTCTTGATTTGTCAGCTTTTGAACCCTTTAAAGTATAGGTGCAGATTCCCAAAATCTGGAAGGAGCCAGTGGCTCCTAAACCCAAAAAACCCAGTGGCCACATTGCAAAACATGAAAATATTTTTTCTTCATTAATTTTCGACGATGTGATTTTATAGAATCTTCCCACTGTAATTGTATATAGTTAATAGAAATAAATGTTTGTAATGTAATTCTGAACATTTTATGACTAAAACGGTTATCTAAAGTCTGTTCTATAGATAGACCCCCCACCACACACACAAAAAAAAAAAAAAAAAGAAAAGGTAATTTCATAGCTGAAAATAAACGCTCAATATGGAGATTTGCATTTAAAAAAACATGTCTACAAAAATCAAAATAAAAAATATGCAGAAGATTTATTTTCTTTTAGGTTTCAGATTTTAATAAAATAAATTTAACAATTTCTGACATTCCCAAAATTATTCTCTTCTTGGCACTAATTTTTCTGTGTCGCGGGCTAATTGCGGTATACCGCCGCCGCCGCATAGTTCATTCACCGTGTATGTATTTTATTTTTATTTATTTTTTTTTTTGATTTTGCGGATATCGCAGATTTTTTTTTAAAAAAGAAGAAAACGGGAATTTTCTGGATAAGCGGAAATGTTACATCCATGTTCAATCATGTTTTTTAATTATGGACAATAGAAAAAAGAAGAAAAATGCTAAATATCGCGGAATTATGGAGGACAATCTGCAGATTTGATATAAAAAAGTGGAAATCTGCCGTTCAGCAGAAGAGGGGCATCCGTGTACAACACATGGCGACTTAGACATAGAAAGTTAGTGGCCAAAGCAAAAAATTTAGTCGCCACGTGGCGACTGGCGACCGTGAATCTGCACCTATACTTTAAAGCATTCTACAATGCAGCAGTTGATACATGGTCACTCAGAAATCCAGGCACAACCATATCATATATTAGATTGCTGAATGTGTCAGTGAAATACATAAAAATTCAGCACAGTTTCATTGCATACCAGATATGGTACATAGAGGGACAAATGGTAATATTATTTTAAAGTGATTTTTATTTCCCTGTTTGTATTCATTCATATTAATAAATTCAGTATGCATATTACTGTCTACTTTGACAAAATATCCAAATTCCCTGGAGTAGTTTTATGAAAATTGGAGCATAGATAAAGACACAGACAGAAAGACATATCATACTTATATTTAAAAAAAAAATTACATAGGAATACTGATAAATTACGCTTTTTAATTAAAAAAAAAAAAATCCTATATCAAAATTACTGCATCTGTTAAATTATGCATGGAAATTAGTAAACTGAATCCACTTATAAGTAAATTAATAAATAATTCTTATTAGATGTACATCAATCAAGGCTTGATACTAAAATGCTATTCTTACCCTTGAAACTGAATTAGTTCTCCAGTCAGTCCAGTACACATAATTACCAAAGAGAGTAATACTGAAGGGGTGAGACAAGCTTTCATGGTTTCTGAGTATTTCTCTGTGATCTTTTCCAGAATAAGTTATCGTGTGAATAGAATCAGATCTAAAAATAATTAATAAATAATTTCAATTTTTATAAATAAACTGATCAATGTTCTAAGAAAGTGTTAACGAAATATAACTTTTTAGTTTTAAAGAAAAAAAATTGTGATTGTTTATGATTAATTATGTCATACTGTTTTCATGTGAATGTCTGTTCAGTGCACTACTCTGAAACCATTATTAATATGCAACAGCAAAAAGGGCTAGAGACAAAAATAATTTTAATTATCTACATATTTAAAATACATATAGATTTTTTTTTTTACATCTGGCTTGTGACTGCAACTGAACCAGTTTCAATTTTAATTTTTTTTTTTTTTTTTTTTAAATTATTACTGAAAGCTATGATTAAAACGCTATAAGGAAAATATTTGCAGAGTCAGCACTAAATTTTTCAAAACATATTTAGTCATATCATTTAATGAACTTTTTTCAAATACTAGCAATTGGGATACTCTATTGTGGTAGAGGAAAAAGGAAATAATGAAGATTATTTTTTCTTTATTGATGTCATTTTCTTAAAGGAAAATAATAAAGACTAGATGGAACCCATCAAAACTTGACGGCAAACAACTTGTTAGTACCGAAATTTTTGAAGAATAATTCAAATAAAATAAGAAAAATCATTCTGCTCATAGCGGCGATCAAACCCACGCGATAATCAGAACAGAGAAGAAACATGCTTTATACTATTCGGCAACAGTTTTCGCATTTGAGTGTGTTCTAAAACTGGTTAGGGTCTAGATTTAAGTTTACGCATGCGTAAATGGGGCAAATTCGTGTGAAAAATAAATTTGACAGAAATCCCTTTTCCTTTTAATATATAAGATTATGCTTAGGAGCTTAGGATGTTATTACTGCCGATAGCATTAATGGCGCCATTTGTTTTAAGATAAGAGAATTAAACACATGAACAGACAGCCCTATTCTGCAATAATTAGAAAATGCAAAACTGTAAGGAAATCTACAATATTCAGCTTACTTTGCGAAATTTCAAAGCAAAAGTCTTATTTTCATATATACATTGGAAAAATTAAAGGAATTTGTAAATACTTAGTTCCACACATTTCAGAGAGCTATTTTAAAACAATGAAGGTTTTAATTGAATATTAAAAAATTACAATTGTAGAGCTAAAAAGAGAATATGCTAAGGAAATGAAAATGCCATTACTTAAAAGAACAATTTGAAACATATTAAACTCTTCATAAGTATATCCAGTTTGATTTTTTTTTTATATATAATTCATTGTATGAATATTTTTTTAGTATTTCTTATTTATTTATTTATTTATTTTAACTACACGACCTTTAAAAATTTTCATTCAATTATTTTTTATCAGTCTGATTCTAAAACTCTGAATTTAAAATTTGCTGTTTGCAGCTAACGATTAATAATACATATTTTTTATTAAGTAATCAAAATAAAATATTCTTGGGTGTTACAGTTTACTTAATTATAAAGCATTCTAATTTTAAAAAAAATACAAATTATATAACTTTTCCTCCAGAATTAAATATGGCATTATTAAAGTGAATTATTGCCAATAAAATATGAATAATTATTCTGTTCATAGCAGGGATCGGACCCACACGAAAATCAGCACAGAGAACAAACGCGTCTTTTACCACTCCACTGTTTTCGTATTCGAGTAAGCTCTAAAACTGGTTAGGTTCTAGATTTAAGTTTACGCATGCGTATTGGACACAATTTTATGTGAGTTGACGGAAAAAGCCTTTGCTTTTAAATATATAGATTATTATATCTTTATTGATGCCATTTTTTCATTACAACTAAAAAGAAAAAAATAATAAGTTGAATAGATAACATATAAGACCACCAAGAGGTTTAAAAGCCCTAAAAGTAAAATGACATTCATTTTAAAAGAAAGCAATCACTTTGATTCATAAATTGTAAATGACATCATTAGAGATATTTTTCATTCCAACCGACTCTGAATGAGGACAAATCTTCAAAAGAAGAAATGATTTTATCTATGAAAATGACATTTTTGAAAGGCTTTTGAGTAAAAATGTGTATTTTATTCATAAAACTGCAATGTTTTATTATGATTTTGCCTAAATGACATAATTTAAAGATTTTCATTCCTCCAATATTGAGATTAAGACCAAAATACCTTAATAATTTCTCCCCCACTTCCTCACACATACTACAAAGGGTCCTAATCACAGAAAAGCAAAATGATTTTGTCATTGAAAATAATATATCTAAAAGAAACATATCTCATTCATTAAATTGTTAGGAGGTGTGAGAGACAGTTAAGCATTTTATTTTTGTAGATTGTTTTACATTTTCACAAGAAAGCTTTAATGTATGCATAAAAATAGAATGGAAAACTTTCTCATTTTTTCTCCTGTCCCTTGAAGTGATTTATTAGAGAAGTGAAAACTAACCTTGCATCAATCCAGTACACTCTAAGAGCAACATAGTCCAGTGTTAAACCATTTGGCCAGGCACCATCTGTTATATCATCAACTCTACATATAACTGATCGACCTTCACCACTCATTGATGCCCTTTCTATTCTAGGATAGGATGTATCCCAATCTGTCCAGAATAGCATGCTAAAACAGTTTAAAAAAATTACTTTCAAATATTAAATTAATATGCTCAAAGGAATTTATTTAAAAACACATATAAACTCAAAAATCTAAACAAATTTATTTAGTTACAAATTCAAAGATTTTAAGTTTCAAGTAATAATATATAATTTTGAGTATATTTTATTTCCAGTGTGTAATATTACATGATTTTACTGTGAATACTATAAACTGAAGTAAAATTTTTGGTGTTGTTTTGCATATCTGACAATCTGTGCAAGTATTAATGTATACTTGAAAAGTTAAAATGTTGTGTGTAATCATTAAAAAATATGAAAATGTTCAACACAGAAAAATCTTAAATTCATTAATATTAAAAAAAAAAGTTCTGAGAAACATTGATTTAATTATTAAACATTAAAATTTCCACAGCAAAAAAGATAAATTTTAAAAATTAAAAAAATATATTGAAATAAGAGAGTAGGTTTTATCTTCATTATGAAACTTTAATTGAAATGTAAAATTGGTTTCATTTTTGTCAATAAGTTAATTTTTGAAGGTTGAATTGAGTGCACTTTTTATCCAGATCATATCAGGAGATAAAAATGTAGGTCAAAATTCAACTGAGTAGTTTTACTCAAAATAATTCATGCAACAAACAAAAGCTAGTATAATACTCATTTTAAAACAATACTTGTAAGAGGAAGTTTATTAATCATAATAAATTTAAAAAAAAAAAAGTACAAAACAAAAGCATATATTGCTTAAAAACAAGTGCTGACAAATATTGTTTCAAGTAATCAGTGTATAGTAGAATCAGATAAATGTGTTCTACACCTAATGTGTTGTTACTGACAGTCTTCCATATAAATATGAAATGATAAGAAAAGAAAACCTTTTTAAAATTCAAAATCAAATTCCCAGATTATTTTTTCTAACTTTGAAATCTAATGCTTAAAACTAACTTGCTCCAATTTAATTGGTTTAATCAGTTTTGATTGATATCAGGGCCAGACTGTGCAGAAATCCCAGGAAATGGCTTATGCTGATCTAACTACGAAAAAAATGTAAGTTGTGTTTAGCTCCGTAATTTCTATCTTAAAGTTAATTCAAATTTGAAATCTGGAAGTAATAAATGTTAGGCTGAGAAACAAACTTAACAGTGGTAAATTAGTTTTAAGCATTAGATTTTAATGTTAGAAAAAAAATAATAATAATCTGGGAATTTTAATTTTAATGTTGAATTTTAAAAAGGTTTTCTTTTCTTATCATTTCAAATATGTATATATAGCTTATGACAATGATATTCTTTCTTTCTTTCTTTTTTTTTTTTTTTTAATATAAAATAAATAATCATGATTCATTTTAAACTTATTTAATATAGGTAACTTTTTCCTTTAAATAAATGAGATGAAAAGATATTCCTCTAGAAAATAATTATATTATAAACAAAAAATAACGACAACCATCCTCATAATTTTCTATCAAACACTCTTATTTTTAAATTCCTTATTTAACACATAATAATTGTCCACTACAAGATTCTAACTGAAAAAAATTATTAAAATGAAATGACATTCCTATGCAACATAATGTGACTATTTAAAATATCAAATCCTATCTATTCTATAATAATAACAACTCATTTATAATATTTTAAGCTATTAAATTACATATTATAAAATGAGAATATATATATAACTGATTGTAAGTTAACAGATATTAAAAAAAAAAGAATATCATTATCCTATGTTAGAGGTCTGCACAAACTGAAATCTTCAAGTTTGAGCCCTATCTGGTATGTATGGAAATTTTATTGGCCTGGCCCAGCCTGGTATACAAGTTAAAAGCTCAGTCCTGGCTTATCTTTCGGACTGGGCTCTGGCTTCTACCCTACATTCTATAAATTTACTTAATCAAGCTTAAAAATTTATCATTTACCCATATCTGGGATCCAATGCAATAGCTCTGGGATTTTCCATATTACTGGCAATAAGAGTTCGTCTATGTTGGCCAGTTAATTTAGCAACTTCTATTTGGTCTAAATTGCTTTCAACCCAGTACAAATTTTCACCAATCCAATCAACAGCAAGTCCTTCAGCAGTAGCCAGACCAGTCTGCACAACAACTTCAATGTTGGTTAATGCTGAAATTGAAATATATATATATCAGTTATTTAAGAATATAATTACATATGTGAATGTCATATTTTTCATAATTTTACTTGAAGATACAAAGCAGTTTAAATATTTTGTATTAACAGAAAAATTACATTTTAACTCAAAAGGGAACACTTATTAAAATAACTACCGTAAAATACCGTTAATCCGCCCCCCTAAACGTGACGAAAAATCGTAAAATAATCAGGGGGGGGGGGGGGGCGCTTATACGGTATTAAAATTGTAGTATATGATATTTATCGGTGGTGGTGGCGGGGGGGGGGGGGGGGGGGGAGAGGGGGGAGATGCTAATGGCCGATCGTCGCAGAGTATGCATTATTTTAATAAAGTGACAAAAGAAAAACATTTTGAAAAAAAAAATGATATACAAAATAGAAAAACAGTATAACTTTACGATTAATGGCAATTTCAGATTATAGAAAACTCTGGATTTCAGAAGCTTTGAAACTGGAATGCATTTAGATAAATAATAACACTAATATCTGTCATTAATATGGTAACTGAAAAAAAGAACGAACTTAATAATTTAAAATAATTAAAAAACACTGGGAAATTGCAGTTGAAAATATCCTGAAGTAATTTCAAGAACTAGTAACATTTTATGTGTTGTCGCCATCTGTTGTAAGTTAGGAAGATTAAATAACCGTTTTTTTTTAAAATCATGATTTCGTATATATAAATGCTAAATAAATAATACAATTCACAAAAATTGTGAACATATAGAACGAATTGGTAGTGTTGTCAGATTATTAAAACAAAAAACATTACTACCACAAAGATAGCACAAATTACGCTACAAATTCGACTGTGTATCGACAAATCGATTGATCTGATCAATCAATCGATATATTTTTTTGTGATTGGTTTTCATAATAATGTTAAATACAACTATAAATTCTTTAATAAAATAAATAGATTCTCTTTTAATCAAAATATTTTCCACACAGTATCAAATACACATTTCTTTAACTTATTATATGAGAAACTTTCACTATCGATATTTTTATTACCTTCATATCACCATGGAAATAAATTTACAGCAAAACTAATATTTGGTTATATTGCTTTTTCAGATCGACAATGTGTTTGCACATGTTTGCGATATATCAAAGAATCGTCACGCCTTTCTGATCCGTCGGGGAAAAAAAAAAAACAAAAAAAAAAACAATCAGGAGATAAAATTTTTGGTGTTGATCTTGACGTGCACGGCAAAATTTCTTTTGGGGGAGGGCGCTTTCTCGGGATTTTTTGAATTTTCCAATTTGTTTACAAAGTGGGAGGGGGGCGCTTAATCGGGAAGGGCGGATTAACGGTATTTTACGGTAATATAGGATACTCTAACAAACACAGCATTTTTATTATGCATAGTTGTCATAGACATTTTTACATTATTACAGTGGGCAATGTTTTGATTAAAGTGACGTTTTGATTTGTGTAACACATCTTGTAATTAAATTGGTTACACAGTTCTTAGAAGTTCTTTTCTTTGTTCTCTTTGATGTGTTATTTTTTCATTCTTAAGTTGGAATATTTACCCATAATAATTATGTACAAATGTTTACCATTTACAAAATGGCAACAATATACAATAGTCCAGTAGAAATAGCATTTTACCTTACAAAAATTCGGGTAGTTCTGGTTTTTGGGTATGTTGTAAAGGTTGACCCTCTAATAAAAAAACCAAGTTTTCGACCTTCTAGACCTTGTGCGTTTTTCACAATATTGAAAAAACCAATATTTTTCGGCACTTTTTTCGATTTTTCTTAAATAACTCAATTTTAATGCATTTTAAAGAAAAAAAGCACTGTTACCATTTTGTAGAGCATAAAATTCTCTACAACATGCAGTATTCAGGTTTGTAAATTGTCTAAATAGGGGGTAAGATACAAAGCCGGGAAAATAGGGCAAAATTTGCAAAAAATGTAAAAATCCACAAATGATGTTAGTTTTTTCTTAATAACCTACTTTTAGTGCGTATTAGAGACAAAAGCACTTTCACCATTTTGTAGAACATAAAATTCTCTACAACAGTTTTTTCAATATTGTGAAAAACGCACAAGGTCTAGAAGATCGAAAACTTGGTTTTTTTTATTAGAGGGTCAACCTATAATAAATGAAACTATCGACTATTTCATGCTCTAAAAAGTTGATTATAACAATTTTGTTTCTAAAATGCACTAAAAGTGGGTTATTAAGCAAAAACTAACGTCATTTGTGGATTTTTACATTTTTTCCAAATTTAACCCTTTTCCTGGCTCCGTATCTTACCCCCTATTTGGACAATTTACAAACTTGAATACTGCATGTTGTAGAGAATTTTATGCTCTTCAAAATGGTGAAAGTGCTTTTGTCTCTAAAATGGACTAAAAGTAGGTTATTAAGCAAAAACTAACGTCATTTGTTAATTTTTACATTTTTTCCAAATTTAACCCTATTTTCCCAGCTCCGTATCATACCCCCTATTTGGACAATTTACAAACATGAACACTGCATGTTGTAGAGAATTTTATGCTCTACAAAATGGTGAAAGTGCTTTTGTCTCGAAAATGCACTAAAAGTAGGTTATTAAGCAAAAACTAACGTCTTTAGTGGATTTTTGCATTTTTTGCAAATTTTACCCTATTTTCCCGGCTCCGTATCTTACCTCCTATTTGGACAATTTACAAACCTGAATACTGCATGTTGTAGAGACTTTTATGCTCTACAAAATGGTAACAGTGCTTTTTTCTGTAAAATATACTAAAATTGAGTTATTTAAGAAAAATCAAAAAAAGTGCCGAAAAATATTGGTTTTTTCAATATTGTGAAAAACACACAAGGTCTAGAAGGTCGAAAACTTGGTTTTTTTATTAGAGGGTCAACCTTTACAACATACCCAAAAACCAGAACTACCCGAATTTTTGTAAGGCAAGGCCCTTTTTTGCGCTATTTCTACTGGACTACAATACATTCTTAAGTATATTAAGTTTATCCCTTTGTTGGGACACCTTATAATAGATCATTAACAACATAACATAAATAAGAAAACTAAAGAAATCCACTAAATCTGAGCAAAATTGAAGCATCTCTCTATATTAAAAAAAAGTAACCACCGCAGCCGCAGACGCTGTCAATGAAGATTTTGTGCCTTGAAGTCTTTCTGGACTAATATCCAGAAAACTATTACATATAAAAATTTAAAAATTGGTAGTTTTATAAAGAAATGTTCGATAAACACGCTGAAGCAGACAGTTTTTAAATCGAAGAATTATTTTAAGAGATATTCAATATTAAAGTTGGTCAAAATAGTTTTCCTAAAAAGGTTTTATAGGAACGAAAACTATGCACAGGAATCTAACCAAAATTTATGAGGATATAGTTGACAAGATTGCAGTGTGCAGACTGCAATTATTTTTTTGAGTATTTTTTTTAGGTTATATTTCAATTTTTTACTCAAAATTTTCATTATTATTATGAAGATTTATTTTATATTTCCTAAAATCCATTTTTAGCACTTTCCAACCTAGTTGAAAAGTGCTTATGACTTCGGTTTGTCTGGCCGTATGGCCGTCTGCCGTCTGGCCGTCTGCCGTCTGTCCGTGCTCTAACTCCCGTAAATATGCTCGGAATTCTCTGCAATTTTTATATGTTATTGTCGTTATCTATAGCATGTTCCCTATTGCAACGGAAGTGTGTAGCACTTATAGTTTTTTTACAGGGACACTCAAAAGAATTCCGTTACATTGCGGTCTATGGGGAAAAATCATTTGCGATTTATTTAAATAATGTTTCACTATTTTAAACGCATTGTAATTTATATATATTACTAAGGTGCATTAGAAGAAGCTTAATATGGAACAGGGTGTGCATAGCACTTATAGTTACTTTACAGGGACAGTAAAAATAATTCCGTTACATTACGTCTATGGAGAAAAATCGTCTGCGGTTTATTTAAATAATGTTTCACTATTTTAAACGCATTGAAACTTATATAGATCACTAAGGTGCATTACAAGAGACTTACTACGGAATATTGCGTGTATAGCAGTCATCGTTCATTTACAGGGACACGCAAAAGAATTCTCTACTGTCTGTTAACAATAATTCCTGGAAGTGCGTTTTAAGTTATTGAACGCGATTTTAATTTTAACTTGCTTTTTGTCTATTACGTGGTGTGTATAAATTCTGTAGATCCTATACAGGGCAGCACAAAAGTTCGCGAACACATTTCCGTTTATTGACAAACTCCAGACGGAGAATTTTAAACTGTGCTATGCGTTTCCTAACTGAACTAAAATTATCATCCTATGTAGTATATATAAAAATCTATAGATCCTATACAGGGCTGAATAAAAGTATTCGGATATTTTTCCGAATATTGTATATGTTGGAAAATCCTGAAATTACGTTTTTAAATATGTTATGCGTTTTCCAAATTGTTTACTTAGATGTTAGCTTTTAGCTTATTAAACGGTATGATTTGTAAAATTATTTTGGAAGCGTTGGAAAGTGCTATATAATCTATGCTTGACGCATGATTTTTCGTTCTTGTTTGAATTGTTGCCAATTTGTAAAACAGCGCACATAATAATATTCCCTTTCAATTAAGAAATGTGTTTACACGTGACTATTAAAAACAGAAATAAAGCTTTAAAATAATAATTAAATGATCCCGTGTTAAAAGCAGTAAATGTAGAAAATTACGTAATAAAAAATATACTCGTGAATATTAAAAAGAGAAATAATTAAATTATTGAGCGTTTTCACGTCATATTTAAAATGCTCAAATAACAATATTTCGAAACGAGTTTCAATTAAAAAATATATTTACACAATAAATTAATTTATTTCGACAAATCTTTTACCTATATTTTTCATTATGTTTTACTGACTTATTACTTATTTCATCAATTAAAATAACAGTTGCATCCTTAAACAGCATTGCCATGATACTAAAAAAAGAAAAAGCATTGAAAAATGTTGCGATGAACAGTTACATACAATTAGTTCAATTTCAACTGACGTCACAAATATTTATGGCACAAATGTCATATGCGTGATTTTTACACTCGCCAATTTGGTGAAAACTTTGTTTTTGAATATTAGTTACGAATAGCATGCAATTTTTTATTTCAATATAGAAATAAAATAACGTAATAAATGAAATAGCTTCTATTATTTTAAAAAATGAAATAAAAATAAATAAATGATAGTTTGATATAAATAAATATTGATATACATAATAAAAAATATTTATAGAATTAAAATAAAAAATAAAAGTAAATAAACACCAATTTTGTCATAATGAACAGAGGAAAGTATATTCAACTAGGTAAATTATATTCAATGGTTGGAGTATCATAGTTGAGATTTTTTCAAACAGAGCGAAAATATGCCGGGACCAGGACTCGAACCTGGGTACTTTGGTTTGCCGTACCAACCATTGAATATCAATTTTGTTTTCGCCAAATTGGCGGGGGAAAAAATCGCGCCAATGTGGTGCGTATATGACATCTGTGCCACACTTATTCACTAGCCGATAGGGATAATTAGGAAAAATAATGTAAATAAATATCCAAAATTATTTTTTTTTCTGTTTTCATTAATATTTTGTAAATTTTATTGTTTAAACTTACTGATACTTGACACTTTGCTGAGTGGGTTTTTTCCAAATTTCTTGTATTTTATTTATTTATTTATTTATTTATTTTTATTTATTTATTTACAAAGTTTTTATAGCATCATTTTAAAATTATATGATGCAGCGACATTGTTTACTTAACCATTTTACACAAATTAATTTTTAAATGTTTAATCGATCTTATTTAATCAATCAGGAAAACAGTTGTTAGATGTTTCGACAGCAGTTGATTCGGCCTTAAAATCCTTCAGTCAAAGGAAAATGAATGTAAACCAGGTTACAGCAGATCGCCAGTGGTCGTTTAATTATAATAAAATCTTCCGTAATCGTTTTAGAGTTGATCAAATCAGAGTGTTTTTAAATCATGCAGTGCCAGAACGGGGGTTGGCGAGCCTAGCTCGTAGGGGGCAGAGCCTCCTAGTTATACAAAAAGCAATTACTCAAAATGTTTTAAATATATATATATATTTTAATTCAGCAAGTTTATTTTTGCTATCCGAATTTTGGTTGCTTTTAAATTTCTAAAAAACAAAAGGTTACATTTTTAATATCAAAATCATGAACTTATATAGGAAAGAGATAACCATAGCAAAAATATAGATAAGAAAAGCCATAAATTAGATGTTTACATACTTCATTATTATTGTTATTGAGAAAGACTCTTTCAAATTGAAATAAGAATCTTCCATCACATTCGAATAAACATTTTGAATAAACTTAAACCAACCTAAGCCATATAAATTTTTTAATAATAGAACAGATAATTAACTTTAAAGAAAGTTGATTCTTTTTTTCTCTCTCTCAAATAATAAAAAAGTAAGCAAAATACTATATTTTTCTGAAAATAAATTGATACACAAAAGCAAAAGTTACAATGCACAAAAATATCACATGACCAAAACGAAATTAATTTAAATACTATGATAAAAATTTATAAAAATAAATAATAAATATTGTTTTTTTTTTACACAAATAGCTGAGCCATCTGCACTAAATAAAACATCACCAAACTACATTATTATTGTAATTATCAATTTCTCTTGAAAGAGAAAAAACCTACACTGAAATCATGGGTCAGAGATAAAGGGAATACAATGCAGATATTGTTGTTAATCATATGTCTTCTTGATGACCATTAAAGATTCCCCAAATTTGATTCGCTGCCAAACATCTTTTGACTCTATACCTTTCTCATAAAACCAACCTTTCACTGAGAAGACATTTAGTCTCCAGACTTAACAAATTCATTCAAAATTAAACAGGGCACAATGATATGTCTAAAATGTAAACACACAGCTTTCCAGTCCTAATGCTTAAGACACTACTATCGAACTTGGTTATAAAAATAATAAAGAGACCAATCATAGTAATCGCTTGTTATAACACAATGCCATAATAACCAAATTTAAGATTTCATGCAATGAAACATATGAAAATAAAGTTTAGATGAATTATTAAAAATTGTGGAATGATTATTCTGATAGATTCAAACTTTATATTTCTGGATTAGAAGGGTAAAATTAAATTACTAATGACAGCTTAACTTTCACTTTATTTTTTTCAATTCTGAATTTATAAGTAGGTAACAATTCTATGAAAGGATGATAGTTAAAGAAAATATGCTAGCATTTATTAATTTAAATATATGTGTTTTTAAAGTATTCTTCTATAAGATTTTGTTGTTGATGCCACATTCACATTATGTATTTCTCTTCTAATTATTTTAGTGAACTAAAGGAGGGAATACTAATACAATTTGAATGTTTCTGAAAAGTCATTTAAGATAAAAATGACTGCATAAATTATAAACTCTCCCAAACGTTTACTCCTATAGCATTAAAAGCATAAAACACACATGGATTAACATACTTTGCTCAGAAACAAAATGAGAAAAATAGAATTTTTTTTATAAATTTGCAAATGTTTTGGCCACTGTATCCAAGTTTTTTTTGTTAAATCGTGTTTTTTATAATGCATTTTTATCTTAGGCTAATGTTTTCCAGGGTTCGTACACATTTCATTACATGAAATTCAAGGACTTTCAAGGACCAAAACCAAAAAAATTTAAGCACCTAAAAATTGAATAAACTAATGAATTGCATGTTTGAATTGAAAGTTTCATTTTTGTAAATACATACAACCTTTTAAATAAATATAAGTACATTAGATGTATAACGAATTGAACTTTACAAAAAACGTATAATATATTTAATTGAAAATATCAGTAATAATTTTAATAATACAAATTATGAAACGAGAAACACATTTAAATTTTCTTTAATTCTGAATTTTTTTCTGACAATTTTAGATAAAGGCTATTAATGGGAATTTCTTTTTCTTTGATAGTTTTTCTCAGTTCATGAGATTGCATAAACAAGTCTATGTTCTTAGATGTTTCAGTTTTATCAGCCAAATTATTAGCTTCTACATTTGTACTTTGTATGTCCTTTTTCAAGAAAAATCTTTTTTTTTTCTTTAGGAAGGTGATTTTATCCTCTAAAGTTTTCCGTTTCAGCTGTTTTGTTTCAGCCTGAGCTTCTTTTTTTTTTCTTTTCCAAATGCTGCATGTACTTTGAACGAGCAGATGAAGCAGCTATTCTGATTTCTTTTGTAATTTGCAAATTGTGAATTTCCCCAGACAGCTTGATAGATTCATGAATCACACGTTGAGAAATATCAGATGCCTCTTTCAAATTTTCAACTTCAAGGGCTTTATTAACTGAGAAGCCTCTTTCGACAGATGCTTGTCCATGGGAGAGTATAAGAATCATTTTAATAATCTTCCATAGGTTTTCATATTTGTTTCCAGAAAAGTAAGGTTGAAAAAATGTATCCAAGGAAAGATTGTTTGGGTCAAATGAAGCAAAATCTAATGAATTTGGCTTGACAACATTGGATTTTGGATAGGAAATCGGCATAAAGTAAGAGAATGTCATCACAATTTTTCTCTAAAACACGCTTATTCTGAGATAGTACTACTAAGATGCTTTTCATTTTTTCTCTTGCTTTCTCGGGATCCACGGGGAGGGGGGGGGATCTTTTCCATGGGGCCATCATGCGTGGATCAATGCTAATTGCATTTCTTACTAATGAATAATTAACTGGACATTTTTGTATTAAATGTTTTATCATTGTTGTAACGCACTTTAGACAATCTTGTCTAAGTGAAAATATATCATTTTCTGTTATTTCTGTTTTCCTTCTCTTTTCTTTTATTAGTTGCTCTGCAGCAAAACCTAAATATATTTTACCCTTATCGTTGTGCATATTTGGATCACTAAAATTAAATTTGCATAATGCATCAACTTTCTGTATCTGATTTTCAGGTTTCAGAACCTTAAAATGCTGAATACAATCATTTACAAGTTTCAACAAGTCAGTGGCAAAAAATGGAATCATTGGTTTATCACTCTGATATAGCTTCAAAAATGGTAAGAGTATTTTTGACAGCATAGAAAAAAATTCAATTTTATCACAAATGTTTTATCTTTAGTTGTTTCCTTAATGATATAAAATGATTTAGATGCAATTTTTGGCAAAATACCCATATCAATCTTCTTTACGTATGTTATGATATCATTCCATATTTTTATGGCCCTTTCGGCTGCTGGGACATTTTCCAACCACCTGTAACTACAGAATTTTACAGGGAATTTTTTCATTGATGAGATATTTATAAAATCATCACGTCTTGCAGGAGAATCTTTAAAAATCCAATACAAACTTGACAGAACTGAAATTATGTCCCACCTGATGGATGATTGCCGTGCGCCGACTAGGAAGGGGGTGGGGGGATGTCGCTGCTTTGTCTGGTTAAGGTTAGGGCATTTGTTACAGTATTACCAATAGTAATAAAGATAAAAAGAAGGCAGACAGTTTAAAAAAATGATTATCATTGAAATTTTTCAGACAAAAATTAAGGGAAAAAAAATCAAAGAAAAATTCAAGGACTTTCAAGCACTTTTTGCAAATTTTGCATAAAAATAAGTACTTTCAAGGACCAAAAAATCTTTTAAAAAATTTAAGGACTTTTAAGCACTTTCAAGGACCGTACGAACCCTGTTTCTTTATATTTGCTCATAAAAATTGGACTCTTGTTAAATCCCAGCTCATTATAAATGAGTTTAACTGCACTACCTGATTGGCTAAGTATCTATTTACTGAGGGTTTCACATATTTACATACAGTGATTATACATTTAAAAAATATTTGCAAAATAAAAGACAATATAAAAAAAAAAACCCTTAAATCATCACAGATATCACTGACATATAAAAATAAAATTCCCATAAAAAATATAACTTACAACCAGATATTACATAGCCTCGGTAAATCTTATCTTCAACTACATCAGTCCAAAATATTAAGTCACCTTTAGGGGAATGATAAAAATCTACAGCAACAGTGTTTTGTAAGCCTGATATTAGGGGCTTTACCATCATTGTTTTTAAGTCAACACTTCTTAGCTCATGTCGATTAGAGAAAATGATGTAAGGCTCAGCAGGATCTGAAAATAAATAAATAAATAAATAAGCATTTTAAGAAAGTTTATTCATATATATATATAATACACAATATCATTAATTATCTCTTTGGAGATTTAAGTAGAATGATAATAGAACTTGATATGTTTTTTGAAAATCATAGATATTATAATTATATATATATATATATATATATATATATATAGTCACAAAATTTAACTTTTTTTTTTTTTTTTTGGTTAAAACAATGTAATATAAAATAGACAGTCTAAATTTAATATCAAAAGACTTTAAAATGCTTCATAATATTTTGAAATAATTAGGTAATAAAATATATTTTAAACATTACAATCTCATATTATTAATGTAAAATATTAGAATTTAAAAAACTTTGATATTATTGTGAGAAAAATGAAACATCTCAACTTGATATTCATATATTCGCAGGTCATGATGATGATGATAGATGATGTCATTATTAAAACAGTATTTGTTGGAGTAGTCCAGTTGTTATGCTCAGCTTAGGTAGCTTTCTGTTTTTGTTTAATGAGCGAAAAGCAAAAGTGCTTCTCTTTTATGTTATGATTGTAAAATCATCATATGGCCATTTAATGTTGTGTTAACCCACTATCCCAGTATCTGGTGTTTATTTCTTCATGTATTTTATGTCTTATGTTTGTATCATCTTCAAACTGAGTGTAATAAACTGAAATATTGAGGTGAAAGAGTTGTGGTGTATTTAAAGTTATTATGCTATTTACTAATCTCACATTATTTAAAAATAATTAGAAATTCAGATTTTTTTTTTTTATGTTGTAATTTTGTATGAAAAATCTAAAATATTAAAATTGTATCATTAAATTAATTAAAACTCACCTGTGCTTTTGCAAGTATAATGATCTGGCTCTATAATGTAACCAGGCTGACAAAAGCATTTGTGCTTATGTTTCAACTGCATGCAGTTTTGACTACAAATGCCCCACTGTTCACATGCTGGTATTTCTGAAAAAGAACAGATAAATAAACTAAATTTAAGGATCTATAAAAAAAATTTTAAATGTACATTTTTATACAAGGATATATACTTTAAAATTAAGACAGGGGTAAGAACAAGGTAATGGGAAAAGCTTACAAATTTTACTAATGGTACACATATAAGTAACAATTAACACTCAAAATCATGACCTAAAAATAAGCAAGCAACAGTAACCAAAACAAAGTACCACATAAAATTAAAAAAAAAAAAACATATGGATAAAACAATAACAATTACATAAGTTTTCAAGAAAAGATACCACCCCCCCTTCCTGGGAACCTATATAATAATCAAATGGCTCAAACTCATTTTGCATGCAAAAGATAACCATAACCAAAAAGACGATTGAGATCAAATAAATATGTCAGTCGAATAGTATCTTTTGCATCTCTTGGCAGCAATTTTGTGATAAAAGAGTATTTGGTATTTCTTTTTTTACCAACTGCATATAGTTTTTCTATTATAATAGTATAGAACAGCAGTGTTTTATTTCACTTGAATATTGGTGGGTAGTGTTTTTCAAGCTGACATTTAATTATTAACTAAAATTATCGGAGATAGAAAAATTAATATCAAAAGAAAATACTGCAATACTGACATATTATAAAAACAGGTAAGACTGTTTACACAAACTTAACTTTTGGCTCTATTTATACACACTGCAGGGACATATACAATTTTTTAAAAAAAAAGAATTTTCTTGAATATTGGTGGGTAGCTTTTTTCAAGCTGACATTTAATTATTAACTAGAATTACCTGCGATAGAAAAATTAATATCAAAAGAAAATACTGCAACACTGACATATAAAAACAGGTAAGACTGTTTACACAAACTTAACTTTTGGCTTTATACACACTGTAAAAACATTCACTTTTTTTTTTTAAATAAAAGAAAAAGAAATAAATTCCTTTCAAAAACAAAGAAGACCAAAAATTAATTACAGCAAAAATTACATAAATAAACAGGATAATAAATATTTAGTGTTTGCATTTGTAGAAAGCTACTGTAATTACCTGTACTTGATTTTTGAACAAATACAAAAACAACACAAAAGCTTACCTGTACACGAATTCCCATCTACTGTTCTTGATAAACCAGGAGGACAATAACATACATGTCCATGTGGAGTTGTTTGGCATAGATACTCACAGTGACTAAGCAGACATCTATCAAAATCTAAAAAAATATGTATAGCTTATAATATTAGCATATTATATAAACTCATATAAACAAAATATTTTGCAAAAAATAAACTGGAAGTTAGGAATTTTATTTAAATGTGACAGAAAAAAATAAAATACTAATTGACAAAAGAAATTTTAGACTTTTTCTGTAACATAGGATCATTAAAATTCAATCTTCAAACTGATTATGTTCCTTTATATATATATATGTCAAATATTGGGTTTATGTAGAATATTAGATTATTGGTGCATTAAAATAACTTGACTCGGAAACTTGTTAATTGAACGAACTTATTTATTTAGCAGTTCAATCATGCAGACATAGATGTGGGACATTTGGAGGCGGTGCTGGAAGCCATGAATATTATTTTAATTCCTACATCGTTCCAGGACAGGATATATATATCAAAATCAGCAAAATTTAACCTTTTCACATGCATTCTGAGTTTTGATCCAGTACTTGTAACATGTTCCAGCAGAAGGTGAAGGTGTCAAATGGGAAAAAACTAACTTAATTGGTTTTATAGCTTTTGACTGATGTCTGGGTCTCTAATGAAAGCAAGGCATGGCCACGCCTGGACCAAGTATCACAAACTCTTGCAAATTGTGCTTAGCTTGTGTTTTCAAACTTAAAGTTGGTTACAATTTAATATCTGAAAGTAAAATTTTCTGAGCTGGGAAAACAACTTAAAAAAGTCAGATACACAATTAGACATTCAGAGTTAGAAAATATATAGGAAATTGATTTATATTTTATATTTAAAATTGGATTTTCATATTTTAATACCTTTCATATATATCTCAAGAAATGGCAAATCGGCATATGGATTTCATTAATAGTAATTAGTAGAATCATGAATACTGGCATGGGAGAACAAGGAGTACCATAGCTTCTGATTGGATTTGAAAATTTTTACAAAATTTTCTTTATTTCTGATGATTTTAGAGAGGAAAAAAAGGCAAAATAAAATTTATTTTTCAAATGTAACTTACAATAATTAGAAACTAAAAGAAAAGTGGATTAAAATGATTTTATTTATTATAATAAGGCATAAGTTTAACACAAAATTCTTGCCATAAAAATTCGTCTTTCTTTGGGTTTGAATCTGCCAGTAACACAGGCATAAAAGTGAGAAATGTGAAAAAAGTGGAATTTTTTTTACCATCTCAATGTTATAAAACTCATCATTTAGACATATTTTAACAGTTATTTATACAATAAAATGAAATGTAACTGCATATAGGTTTGCTATTTTCTTTTTATTACTTAGAAAATATTAAAAACAAAAAACAAATTTAAACTAACAATAAATGTATAGGTTCATTGAATCAAAAAGAAAAAACTGAAAGTGGTTTTCTAAAGGCGTAAATATACATATATATATATTCATATATATTCTGGATTGTTTGGCTATTTAAGATTTTTTTTTCCCCTTCAATCAAAAGAAAAAATATCCTCCATATGTACATGTCAAATTGATCCATACTCCTGAAATACATCTTCAAAAATTAATCACAGAAATTGCCCAAAAGTGTTGTATAAATAGGACAAAATATTCTATTCCAAAAAGATCCTTATGAAAACTTCCTTTCCATTTTAAAATCTTAAAAAAAATTCCCTCTGGAAAGACACTTTAAAAAACTTCATATACATGACATTCAGATGCTTATGAATTAAGCTCACCTTCGATTTGATGATCTTTTAAACAGCAATTTAGAAACAAACTCCAAGGATATGGGTAGACAAAATATCTGATTATTAAATTTCCCAGACCCCCCCCCCCCCCCAGGCAAAATTCATCCTTTAGAAGGAATTCTTTCATGTCTGTAACAGTACCCATGAACAAGATATCAGTAAATATCATAAGGGAGGTATGCACATCTACAATGTGTATTTGGAAAAAAAGAAAAACTTATCAAATGTGAGTCATGCCAAGTCTATTTCTGTTTAATTCTAAATACTTCATAAATATTCTATCAACTATGAAAACAGAAAAAATAACACAATTTAATGTTTTTAAAAATAAAACATCTTAACTATTAACTTGTTACTCCATTCTTCATACCCCCCCCCCCCCCCCCAAATCAATAATTTTTTTCCCACTACATCTGAATAGCAAAATTTTAATTTTCCTTATGTATATCCTCTATAATTAATCTTGGCAATCTAATATTATTCCTGGCATAATATTGGAGACAAGGGGTAGCAGATTTTGGATTTATAGTTCATTCAAGCTTTTTAAAAAAATTAAATCTAGAGCAACATAAGGGTTGCAAATTTACGAATACTTCATAAATATTCTATCAACTATGAAAACAGAAAAAATAACACAATTTAATGTTTTTAAAAATAAAACATCTTAACTCTTAACTTGTTACTCCATTCTTCATACTCCCCCCCCCCCTCCCCCAAATCAATAATTTTTTTCCCACTACATCTGAATAGCAAAATTTTTATTTTCCTTATGTATATCCTCTATAATTAATCTTGGCAATCTAATATTATTCCTGGCATAATATTGGAGATAAGGGGTAGCAGATTTTGGATTTATAGTTCATTCAAGCTTTTAAAAAAAAATTAAATCTAGAGCAACATAAGGGTTGCAAATTTACGCCAGGGAATTCCAGTTTTGTGCTTTTATTACTGATTTGTTGATTTTTACAAAAATAAATAAATAAATATTAGCTCTCTTAATCTATTTAGAAAAAAAAAAATAATAAATATTTCTTGAAATGACCATGCTATTTTTTCCCCTTTATCCATTTTAAACAATATAAACTAATTGCATTTTGATTATTCGACCAAAGATCATCTTCTTGGCAGGCATTGATTGTAGATAAGAGATTGCACAGACAGCTAATGTATGTGTTTGATTTAATTTCATTCCCTGTTAATTTTGAATAAACTATAGGGCAGTTGTAAAGTAATCAACATAAACTATAGATATACCGATTTTGTCTTCATATAAAAAGACTTAATATGCTCGAAAAAAAACTCAACACAAAAGAAAATAAATGTAAAAAAGGGGGAGATACAGATTGAGGTTACAAAATAAATAAATAAATAATAAAAAGAAAAGTGCCCAGTTAAACTGATGGCATTGAGCTCACAGGCTATTCACACTAATTGTATATTATACTCTTATTTCACTGAATAATGCCCCTCAAAAAATAAAGAAGTCAACAATAAATTAAGGGGGGATTAGACCCCGTTCCCCCCTTTATATTTAACCAATGAACCCCCAAAACTAATCAGGGAAGTGCCTTATCACAATGGACCTATATATAAAATTTGAAGCAAATCAGATAATTCTGCATGAAAAACCCATTTATCTAAATTAAGGGGGATTAGTCCCTCGTTCCCATCCTTTATACTTTACCAATGAACCTCCAAAATTAATCAGGGAAGCACCTTATCAGAATGAACCAACATACAAAATTTGAAGCAAATCGGATACTTCTATCAAGAGTTATCGTGTTATGTACGTACATACAGAACTTGCAGGCACATTAGCTTTCAGGCTTTGATAGCCTGTGAGCATGACAGAAAGCATTTTTCTGAAGAGTGAAAATAGGAAACAAAATTTAAGTTTTCTGCCTTTTGTGATGAAGATCAGAGTGTTGCAATACATAAGAAAACTTTCTCCTTTTATAAAAGGGGAAAGATTGGATTAAATACAAGCTTGGACACATGAGTACTGAGCTTTGTAATGAAGCAATATTCATTACAAAGCTCAGTACATACCTTTAAACCCATTGTAACAAGCTTAATTGCATTAAACTTGTTACAATAGTTCCTGACTATTTATGTTTATCACACAATCAGGATTGATCTGTACACTTAAAGCTATAGAAAAAGTGAATTGTGAAAGTAATATTTTACATTCATACCTAATAAACTATTTTCAGTATTTACAGACATATTATTCACATATATGCTTAACTTAATTCAATAAAATGTGACCATATCAGACCATGCTCCAACAGGAGTGAACTTTATGCCAAAATGATAGAGCAGAGTTACTTGGTTTTAAGAATTCAGCTAATTTTACTAGAAAACACAAAGCTAAACCCAATTATAAAGGATTCCTAGTTTCCAGTAATACCAAATTTGAATGTGAATTTCTAAAAATTTGTCAGATATCACCAAATTGGCTTCATATATCATATATTCTAATACGGGCAAATCTTGTGTGTGGTTATATATATATATATATATATACAGGGTGTCCCAAAAAGGAGTACCTATTTTTAAAAATGAATAAGAAACAAACGAATAAAGTTATTTAAAAAATTCTTGCAGGAAACGGATGTGTGAAGTCTGGAATTTTGTTTAGAACACGTTATTATGATAGTTCAAAATCTGACCGACAGATGGCGCTACAGCACATTTTGGTGGCTATATGAACAAACGGAGCATGCGTGAAGACCAGACAGAAGCAGACGTGGTCAGTGAAAGTTCATTCTAAGACTCCGGCATGTTATTGTGATGAATTGAGGACATATTGAAAATATTGTCATTTAATTTTTAACTATTGCTGATGAATGCAGTAGCCGCAGCGCCAGTCGGTAAGAATTTTAACTAACATAATAAAGTACTCTAAACAAAATTCCAGACTTCACACAAACGTTTCCTGCAAGAATTTATTCAATAACTCTATTCGTTTGTTTCTTATTCATTTTTAAAAATATGTACTCCTTTTTGGGACACCCTGTATATATATATGAAACGAATCGGGACTCCTTCGGTGGTTGGGGCCCTCGATCGTGGCTTCGCTGGGCGCCGGGCCAGTGGCTGCGCGGACTGATGGCGGCTTACGTCAAAGCGCTCACTCGAAGTTATGAGCATATTCCTCTGTAGTCATGGGCCGTGAGTGTTTGCTATTCGGGATGCAATTGTTAAATGAAGACACAGTTTATTACGGAACCTGGTTTATTTCTTTTTATTACATGAGTCCTTTTAAACCAGGCCCATATTGGCATGAGAGCTGCTTTTTAAGTCTGTCTGGACATCGAAGGTTCGTACATCGCGAGGCAATTCCGAGAGAGCAGATTGGCGTGGATTGGTTAGATGAGGGAAATCGTAAAAAGTTCGCTCCTGATAGCCGTGCAATGGTATAAATATGAGGTTTTGCATTATTTCTGCTAGAGGTCGTCGAAGTCAAAAGAGGCGTATTTTTAATTTTAATTGGCCGCGAGCTGAGTGATTGATTGTGCGGAATAAAGGCGTTGGCTCCATCGGCCGATGGGATGCAGCAAGACTTTAAAGTTGCGTTAGCATCAGCACAAATATTCTTATGAAGAGTCAGAAAACGATCTTTGAAAGTTATAAGATGCGATGCAGGAAAACTAATTTAACAGGGGCAACGGGAACTTCAATCAATTGAAACACAATTATTAAAACATTTAAAAAGTTTTGATTTAAATTTCTATTTTTTAAAATGGTAATTTAAAATTTTAAAAGAGGCAAAAAGGGATTTTGCATTTTAAAAAGGGGTTTAGCTTTTATCCTTTCATATATATATATATATATATATATATATATATATATGCAAATTTTATCTTAAAAACGGCTCTAAAGATTTTGACAAAATTTCGTATCCTACCATTTTGGAGCACCAGAAAACCATTGGGCTAGGTCACATGTTCGAGAAAATTCGATTAGTGGGTCATTTTGGGTCATGGTCTAGCTAATTGTATCTAAAAAATGGTTCAAACGATTTTGACGAAATTTTGTATCCGACCATTTTCGGGCACGAGAAGACTATTGGGCTGGGTCACATGTACGAGAACTTTCGATTAGTGGGTCATTTTTGGGTCAACGTGGGTCAAATTAATTTTATCTAAAAAACGGCTCTAACGATTTTGATTAAATTTTCTGTCCTACGAGTTTCAAGCACGATAAAATCATTGGGCTAGGTCACATGTCCGAGAAAATTCGATTAGTGGGTCATTTTTGGGTCATTGTGGGTCAAGATCTAAAAACGGCTCAATTTACACTAAATTTTGCATCCAATGGTTTTCGGGCACGAGAAGACTGCTGGGCTAGGTCACATGTTCGAGAAAATTCAATTAGTGGGTCATTTTGTGTCATGGTCAAGCTAATTGTATCTAAAAAATGGTTCAAACAATTTTGACGAAATTTTGTATCCGACTATTTTTGAGCACGAGAAGACTATTGGGCTGGGTCACATGTTCGAGAACTTTCTATTAGTGGGTCATTTTTGGGTCAATGTGGGTCAAATTAATTTTATCTAAAAAACGGCTCTAACGATTTTGATTAAATTTTGTGTCCTACGAGTTTCGAGCACGATAAAATCATTGAGCTAGGTCACATGTCCGAGACAATTCGATTAGTGGGTCATTTCTGGGTCATTGTGGGTCAAGATCTAAAATGCTGCCCAATTTACACTAAATTTTGCATCCAATGGTTTTCAAACAAGAAGACTGTTGGGCTAGGTCACATGTTCGAGAAAATTCAATTAGTGGGTCATTTTGGGTCATGGTCAAGCTAATTATATCTAAAAAACGGTTCAAACGATTTTGACGAAATTTTGTATCCGACTATGAAATTTTGTACCCGACTATTTTTGGGCACGGGAAGACTATTGGGCTGGGTCACATGTTCGAGAACTTTCGATTAGTGGGTCGTTTTTGGGTCAAAGCGGGTCAAATTAATTTTATCTAAAAAACGGCTCTAACGATTTTGATTAAATTTTGTATCCTACGAGTTTCGGGCACGCGAAAATCATTGGGCTAGGTCACATGTTCGAGAAATTTCGATTCGTGGGTCATTTTGGTCATAGGTCATTATGGGTCAAGCTATTTTATCTTAAAAACGGCTCAGACTATTTACCTAAATTTTGCATCCTATGGTTTTCGGGCACGAGGAGACTGTTGGACTAAGTCACATGTTCGAGAAAATTCAACTAGTGGGTCATTTTGGTCATGGGTCATGATATTTGAACTCAAATTTAATTTTGACCGAGCATAGCTCGGTCTTCCTTGCTCGTGGTGATCTATTGCAGTAGGTTGTTTCTTACTTTTTGTAATGGAAACTACCTAAAACAAACAATTCACACTATGCAGAAAGATAGCATAAGCTGATCATCTAAGAAGCAATTAACAATAGAATAATGTAAGCAAAACATTTATTGACTAGTAGTTTGTAGTTAAGCAAAGAACTGCACGGGATACAAAAGATTACTATGTTTATTAGTGGGTAGAAGATCCAACCTTCATACATTGCGACTAGCATGAAACTGGACTGGCGATTGCTGATCACGACTGGAAAATATTTACAGCCGCGGATGGCGTCATCTAGTGAGTTACATGTAAAACAAATCAGATTACAACAGTAAGCATAAAATATAATTTACAGCTTGTTGATCTGAACACAGAACTTAATATACCTGAAAGAGAGCTCTGGTGTCTATCTGTAATGGTTGGGGGAAGATAAAACTATTTCTAGGTGAAGCAAAATTTCCATCTATCTGAAATTTTCACTACTAGAATAACAATTCCTACATGTTAAGCTGATTACCTGTGTTATGATTTAAAAATTTGACTCTTAATTTATTCAGTATTTTAACATTTAACTTTAATTTATTCATCAATTTAATTAAACTCATAAAATTCATTTAAATTAATTAAGCTAAGTTTCATCTTTGCATTTTAAATCAAACATTCCTTTTAAATTGTTTACTTTTGGTGAGAGTATAATTTAATTTCAGAATCTTTCCATTACATATGTTTTAGGATATTCATTCCAAATTTAATTAACATTTTATTCACTTAGCAATATTAATTAAACTTCATTTCAAATTATCTAAAATAAGAATATTTCTGACTTACTTTTTCTAACTTTTAAATAATATCCATTTTTCTTAAATAACAGACAGTCTAAATTTAATAGTTATTCCAAAATATAGTGTATTTCCTTTTTAATAATATTTGTTAAAAAATGGTTAATTGCTAATTTTATTCTTTTCAGAAAGTTCAAATTCATTTATTTTAATTCATGCAAATTCTTTCAGAATAACGAACTTTTCCATATATCATTTCAAAATTTCTAAGTCCAATAATCATTTTTCAAAATTCCTTAAATTAAATATTTTGACTTTCAAAACATATCTGGTGGAAAGAACTTTTTAATTTAATTAGATTGTTAAAATTTCATTTATTTTCATCCATAAGTTTGGCAGTTATCGATTTTTAATTACTTTCGTTTATTCTGTTTTGAAGTTCGTCGAGATTCGCTAGGAGACGCCATTGACACAATTTAGGATGACTTCAAGTAAACAAGAACCTTTTTTCCCGCGGAATTTCGAACAAGGTCGTTTTGACAGCACTCCAAGGTCGCGATCGAATGTTCTAAATACTATTTAATGCTGTTGCTAGGGGTAGACGTGTCAGTGTGAATTTTAGCTGTAACTTTGACTACGGTCTGTTGGGGCTTGTTCAGTAACTTTCAGACGGTTTGGATTTTTTGATTGGTTGTTTCGTAACCGTCAGAAAGTTCTGCCTGAGTGGGAAACTGGGAAGACTATTTCAGTTCCTAAAAAAACTTTGGATGATGTAGCGTAGGCTAGATCTTGCTCTTCGGAGCGTAAGCCAATTTTGGTATGCGGTGAGAATGAAGAAAGTCATACATCTAAATATATTGCTATTTATAATTAATTCTTCCTTCTGTTCAAGTTCAACCAACTAATAAGAGGAATGCTACCCTGGTTGTTATTGGCGATTTTTCAAGGAAAGTATACTCCCTCTAATTTATAATAACTTACTTTGGGCGTCACAGTTAACTACAGAAACTTGGATTCTTTCGCAGAGCTGAGTGATCCTGATATTTTATATCTTTCTAACAGATGGTTACTACTTCATAATGTTTGACATTCCGTCTGCAATTTAAATTCTCGACATACGGTTGAAGCATCTATAAAAGAGTGCTGAAATATTTCTACTTTATAATGATTTACATTCTATCGGCAATTTAGAATCTCAACATACGGTTGAAACATCTTTATAAGAGTGCTGTAATAATTTATTGTCCTCATTGTTATACACCTGTTGGTGGCCAAGAAATCATCATCTAGTAATTCTTAAACATTAAATTCCAAAGCTCTACATTTAACACACAATGAACAAATTGAACTAATACAACGAGATTATCATTATGACAAACCCATCTTATTACTTGCAAGTTGAGCACTGAACAGAATCAATATAATTATTAATTAAAATCATGATATTTTCTCATAATCTATTACAACGTTTGTGAATGATGTAAATTTTGTTAAAAAGAGTAACGAATTAAATGATAATAATATAACAGAATATAATTTCGCATTTATGTATATTTCAATAACAAAATAATTTATATCGATATAACATCTTATAAAAGCAAATATATTGGTTGTAAAAAGTGTATAAAAGAAATTTTCAAGTTGATATTTATACTTTATTTATGTGAGTGCTCTATGTGAATAAACAAGAATTTACTTTGATCTTGGTGAGTTTGTCTTTTTTCTATCAGTTATATCTGTATATTTCAGCTTTTATTGAAGTTATGAAATAAGTTCTATTTTATATATTATTAAAGAATATTTTAATGTAAGTATTAACTTTAATATTTCTCAGATGTATTTAACGTAATCCTAAACTTTAATTTTTATGGCTTCGCATTATATACTACCACTTTCGTTCACGCCTATAATAGTGTTTGGGGAAAGTGTTGAATATATGTTTTGTCAAAATTGTTTTAGGTATTTGGAATCACTCCGGTGCTAGTCGCTGGTGATTCACCCCTTTTATTAATTTTTCCTTATATATTCATCACGATCCTCAGATACCGTTATATTTATTGGCGCCGTGAACCAGTCAGTGACTTGGTGTTTATTTTTTTTCATGCAATATTATGTGAATCTCATTTTTATTATGTTTTACTTCTCAAACTTTAATGATTATTCTTGTGCCATTTCTGAAACTTATTTTATTTTATTGAAAGCAAACAGTAACATTATTTGAATTTGTCTAGTGGTTGCCGTTGTTAAAATATTTTTGTCTATGATAACAGATATTCAAGATAAATTAATTGCAGATAAAATTAACTTTACATAAAAATACTATTACTTTTGAAATAAGTTAAAACTTAATAAATTTATTTAGTAACGTAATTGAAAACGGTAATTTCAAATTTTTTTTAAGAATAGATATTGTGATAACATAATTATTAGCAATAATTTAAAAATTATTTTTTTCAAAAAAAAAAAAAAAAAAAAAAAAAAAAAATTATAATATGAAAAATTTAGATGGCACAGTTGGTAAAAATAAATTGGGTCTTATTGGTTAAATTTCAATGTGTTTACATACAAAGAATATGGCAAACAATTTCTTTTATATATATATATATATATATACTTAATAAGTTCTATTAACTGCAATATAATTTTTTTTATATTAAAATTTATAATTTAATTTTATGATTGATTTAAAATAAATCATACTTATAAATTTTACTTCCCTCATGTATCAAGTTTAAAATATTCAGAAAATTTTTGAATTAGCATCTAGGATGTTGCAGGTAATTGTAGTGTGTGGAATATAAACTTGTGCAATTTTATTTTCAATGTGTACATAAAATTTTATAGATTATTATGATTGTCTAATTTAGAATTGAAATTAATTTTACTTATTTCATATGTGACTCAACTCATTTACAATAAGTTTAAAAGTGCAATATTTAAAAAATTTTTAATTTCTTGACTCTCCATTAAAAGATTGATATGATTATATTCTTTAATAGATATTCTGCTACAGGAATTTTAAACAAAAACTATATAAAGTCTAATAATTTTTTTTTTCTGTCAATTATTTGAACTGAATATTTTTAATTTTCAATAATCTCAATAATAATATAATAAAGTTAAATATATAAATTTTATGTTTCAGTGAAAATCAGGTTAGGTAGAATCTTCTGACAAATACTTAAGCCGTATTATTTAAAATTAATTATTAAATCTAAGAGAATGAATGGCTTAAAATAATTTATATTTGCAGAAGCGAAATGCGGTTTTAATGTTACTTTGACTTTAAAATTAATAAATATTATTTATTAAACTCTAAATACTTCTTTGAATCATAAAAGTGATATTTTGAAATAAAAGATTTTCTTTAAAAAATATTTAAAATAAAATACTATTTATATTTAATTTGAAAAATGGAATATATAGGTTTTTCTGAATTTTATTTGTTTACAAAGAGTTGTAGTAGGAGAATACACACAGAAGGGAAACTCAGCCTAGCATGGGAATTAAAAGGAGAATGACACATTCTTCCCCTCTGACAAATCCTTCACGGTAAATCCTTATAATTTAGAGTGAACATTATTAATTTTGAAATTCTGATAGATTTTTGAAACATTTTGGATATAAAATTACTAATTTGAAAAAAGAAAAACTATTAAAGATATTTAAAAAATTCAATTATTAAACAAATTTGTAAAATTACCTCATGACACCATTATTCCTTAGAATTGATTTTTTTTAACTATAGCAATTTAAAATTATTACTCCCTATTATTACTTACCCATCATACGTAGTATAGGGTAAGTCTTGTAATCGTTTTGAAAATCGAAAAATTTTTTTTGACGGATTTACACGTTTCAGACACTGGAGATTCCGAAAAACATATTTTTAGAAAAAAAATTTTGCCGTCCGTCTGTGTGTCTGTAAACGCTCTATCTCCTGAAAAAATTGAGATAGAGACTTGCAATTTGGTATGTACTTAGTATGTAATAATGGGAAGAAGCCTATTTCATTTCAATAACCTCGATTAACCGGAACAATTTTTTTCGGACTCTCAAAATATTCGTTCTGATAAAAGGTATATAAAAATTTTCGAAATTGTTTATTTTAAGAAATGAATATAAAAGACAATAAAAAAACATAAATTTTGAATAAAGCATGAAGTCGATCGGATAATTAGTTGCCGAGATATTTGGAATCCTATTTTCCACACTCTTCGATTTTTCAGGTCCCTGTATTTCATCCAAATTTCACTTCAAAGATATATTTTAATTGGAAATTTGACGCTTAATCAGATGCAATAAACTGCTAGTTAATAGGATTATTATTTTTGGAGTTATAAGGAAAAACCTCTTTCAAGCAATTCAGTAATCGAGCCTTTAAAGTTTGTGACGTCATCAAGCCACGATTTTATTTGAATTGCAATTCATTTTATAAGTAGTTTACACATTTTAATTTTAATATTTTACATTATGCATATCCATGATGGGTAAGTATTACGGTGGCCCCCAACGACTAGTTTTTCATATATTTAAGATATATATAGTTTTAAATTACTAGGAAAGTGCTCTTGCATCTATTGCCACTATAAAGGCACAAGTCAATATTTATATTGTGAAAATCTAATTGTGTTAACCCTTGAGAGTTGTCATAGTTTGAAATCTCAGGTGGCGAGAAATCCTGAAGCGTTTCTGTCGATCATATAGATTAAATTTAATTTCCTACTTTTGCTTTTGTTTTGTGCTGTCTGGTAGAATTGAAACAATAATTTGTTCCGGATAACATAGGATCCGCACACATGAGAATGCGCCTCATTGGACCTACTTGTTTTTGGATGATGGCATAGGACTTCAGTAAAAAATTTTGATTTTTTTTTTCTAAAATTCATTTGCTATAGTTCAACTTTACCTTTTCATACTTTAAAATCCTCTATTTGTACAATATATTTTATTTTTTTTTGGGTGTCATAGAGATTTTGATTTCGCTGGGGAATAATGTTTAAATTTACTTGTAAATAAAATTCATCATTATATATAAAATGAGTACAGCTCATAATTCCTAAAGGATAATTAATATGATGAAAATATTTTTTTTTTGAGACTGGAGAAATGTGATAAAGGATAAATTGTAAATAAAAATAAATGTAAAACCAATCAAAATTGATGTATAAAGAAATATATCAAAAATAATGGTTGATAGATAAAAAATAATATAAAATGTCATGAGCTTTCAAAATTTTTTCCTTTCCCTCAGGCTGATATACATAGTAATATTATGATCCGACAGTATCTATCAAATTGAGGCGAATTGTATTTTTTTTAAAGATTCTTGTGAAGTTTAGCTAATTTTGGAGATCAATAGCTTACGTGCGGGCTACTCTAATTTTGGGGACAACAAACAGTTTCTTCCTTTTACAGTGTACACTTTAAAAAATTGTGGATGGCTAATGTATCCAAGAGATACAAATTTAATCATGACTTGTTTTCCGCCATTGTTGGTAAATACTATGCTGAGAATCGGTAAGTTCCTTTACCACACAAACAATAGGCGAAGTGTATGAACCATTAAGATATGGTAGTCTCAATGTTTTTCGGCTTTTATTATCCTCAGCAAATCATTTTTTACTTTTTAGAAATTCAATTAATTTTACCTATTTCAAAATTTTATAAATCTGCATTTCTACAACTGATTTTCTTTAATAAAATTCCTTTTTACATAACTTTACTGATATATTTTGCGTAGGATTTTGGGTTATTAGGGATACTGTTTACTGGCCGAACAGTATCTTTGGTGATTTAGAGTGTGTGCAAAATTTGGGAGCTCTAAAATGTTTATTTATTCATTTAAGAAATTTTATAGTTTATTTAAAAATCATTGAACAACAATGATTCACAATATTATTTATTTATGTAAAATTTTTATTACTTTTAATTGCAATCTTGGAGAGTCATATTCATTTTTTTTTTCCATAGTCACATATATCTCACTAACTTCTTAGTACACATACCTTGTAAAATATATTTCTAATTTCTGTTGCAATATAAAATTTATTCTTAAATTGTTTTTATTTTCTAATTATTTTATATTTATTACTCACAACTGTTTGATTCTCATACCTTCAATTGTGATAACATCTGTAAATTTTTCATACATATATATACTTACAAGTCACTTGCAGTCTCTCTGAATTGCTTTATGTATATAATTCTTCTCGGATTTTTATCACTATTCAATATGTTGTATTTTGTAAATGGTATAATTTTATTATTTGTTTGTATATTCTGCACAAGTTAGATGAATTTTTAAATGTGCAATAGATATTTTCTAGAAAGTTTGTATATCACTTATATTTTTCAGATGGTAAATGTCATACTTTAGTGTTTTCAGGTGATTGTTTTGTAATGTTATTATTTCATTTTGCTCTGGTTCGGTTCCGTGCGTCTTATTCAAAATTTTTAAAAAGATTTTCAACCCTTTGGCAAAAAAATTTTTTTTACTCTTTTTTTTTCCATTTTCTGGAGGTAAAATGTTATGCTTTAAAAATTTGACTCTTAATTTATTCAGTATTTTAACATTTAACTTTAATTTATTCATCAATTTAATTAAACTCATAAAATTCATTTAAATTAATTAAGCTAAGTTTCATCTTTGCATTTTAAATCAAACATTCCTTTTAAATTGTTTACTTTTGGTGAGAGTATAATTTAATTTCAGAATCTTTCCATTACATATGTTTTAGGATATTCATTCCAAATTTAATTAACATTTTATTCACTTAGCAATATTAATTAAACTTCATTTCAAATTATCTAAAATAAGAATATTTCTGACTTACTTTTTCTAACTTTTAAATAATATCCATTTTTCTTAAATAACAGACAGTCTAAATTTAATAATTATTCCAAAATATAGTGTATTTCCTTTTTAATAATATTTGTTAAAAAATGGTTAATTGCTAATTTTATTCTTTTCAGAAAGTTCAAATTCATTTATTTTAATTCATGCAAATTCTTTCAGAATAACGAACTTTTCCATATATCATTTCAAAATTTCTAGTCCAATAATCATTTTTCAAAATTCCTTAAATTAAATATTTTGACTTTCAAAACATATCTGGTGGAAAGAACTTTTTAATTTAATTAGATTGCTAAAATTTCATTTATTTTCATCCATAAGTTTGGCAGTTATCGATTTTTAATTACTTTCGTTTATTCTGTTTTGAAGTTCGTCGAGATTCGCTAGGAGACGCCATTGACACAATTTAGGATGACTTCAAGTAAACAAGAACCTTTTTTCCCGCGGAATTTCGAACAAGGTCGTTTTGACAGCACTCCAAGGTCGCGATCGAATGTTCTAAATACTATTTAATGCTGTTGCTAGGGGTAGACGTGTCAGTGTGAATTTTAGCTGTAACTTTGACTACGGTCTGTTGGGGCTTGTTCAGTAACTTTCAGACGGTTTGGATTTTTTGATTGGTTGTTTCGTAACCGTCAGAAAGTTCTGCCTGAGTGGGAAACTGGGAAGACTCTTTCAGTTCCTGAAAAAACTTTGGATGATGTAGCGTAGGCTAGATCTTGCTCTTCGGAGCGTAAGCCAATTTTGGTATGCGGTGAGAATGAAGAAAGTCATACATCTAAATATATTGCTATTTATAATTAATTCTTCCTTCTGTTCAAGTTCAACCAACTAATAAGAGGAATGCTACCCTGGTTGTTATTGGCGATTTTTCAAGGAAAGTATACTCCCTCTAATTTATAATAACTTACTTTGGGCGTCACAGTTAACTACAGAAACTTGGATTCTTTCGCAGAGCTGAGTGATCCTGATATTTTATATCTTTCTAACAGATGGTTACTACTTCATAATGTTTGACATTCCGTCTGCAATTTAAATTCTCGACATACGGTTGAAGCATCTATAAAAGAGTGCTGAAATATTTCTACTTTATAATGATTTACATTCTATCGGCAATTTAGAATCTCAACATACGGTTGAAACATCTTTATAAGAGTGCTGTAATAATTTATTGTCCTCATTGTTATACACCTGTTGGTGGCCAAGAAATCATCATCTAGTAATTCTTAAACATTAAATTCCAAAGCTCTACATTTAACACACAATGAACAAATTGAACTAATACAACGAGATTATCATTATGACAAACCCATCTTATTACTTGCAAGTTGAGCACTGAACAGAATCAATATAATTATTAATTAACATCATGATATTTTCTCATAATCTATTACAACGTTTGTGAATGATGTAAATTTTGTTAAAAAGAGTAACGAATTAAATGATAATAATATAACAGAATATAATTTCGCATTTATGTATATTTCAATAACAAAATAATTTATATCGATATAACATCTTATAAAAGCAAATATATTGGTTGTAAAAAGTGTATAAAAGAAATTTTCAAGTTGATATTTATACTTTATTTATGTGAGTGCTCTATGTGAATAAACAAGAATTTACTTTGATCTTGGTGAGTTTGTCTTTTTTCTATCAGTTATATCTGTATATTTCAGCTTTTATTGAAGTTATGAAATAAGTTCTATTTTATATATTATTAAAGAATATTTTAATGTAAGTATTAACTTTAATATTTCTCAGATGTATTTAACGTAATCCTAAACTTTAATTTTTATGGCTTCGCATTATATACTACCACTTTCGTTCACGCCTATAATGGTGTTTGGGGAAAGTGTTGAATATATGTTTTGTCAAAATTGTTTTAGGTATTCGGAATCACTCCGGTGCTAGTGGCTGGTGATTCACCCCTTTTATTAATTTTTCCTTATATATTCATCACGATCCTCAGATACCGTTATAACCTGATAGTGTAATCCTAATTTCTATGCTAATATTAGATGTTCAAGAAATTTCTCTAAAAATTTGATCAAGTTACATAGCATAACTTAGATATAACAAGCTTGTTATGCTTAAATAAAATTTTATGTAAAGATTATATATTCTATATATTCATGCTTTATCTAACTCAAATCTCTAAAAAATACACGCAAATAAATATGATGACGTTTGAAGATCTTAATACATAATTTTATCCATGTAAATCATTAAAATAAATTTAACAAATATATATATATGTATATATATATATATAAATCAACTAAAGTAATAAACTATAAATGTACTTTCAATTATTTTTAAAACTTTTATTTAATTAAAACTTTAAAAATAATTCGCACTTACCACACATTCCACCTTCATCAGATCCATCATTACAATCTTTCACATCATCACAGAATTGAGTAACATTGATGCACTTTGTTTTATTATCACACAAATGGCTTGGAAACATACATGAATGAAGTTTTTCATCTGTAAATACAATTACAAACTTAAATCTTTGAGCACACTTACAAATGTCTTTTATACATAAATGAATAAGTTGAATAATTAATAATTGAAGATTGTAATAGAATGAATTGATAATCAGAATTATATATGTATAAATTTTAATAATTGTTTAACAAGTTTCCTTTTTGTAAAAAAAAAGATACAACTGTTATACAAAAAAAATAGCTTCTTTAATGATGAAAAATTTCAATTAGCAAATGAATTTCATAGCATGGAAATGAGAAAAAAAAAAAACATAAAAGCAAGTTATATTATAGCACAATATCAGTGAAATATAGTTTGAAAATTTAAGATGAAGCTTTACAAAAAAAGATTATTAAAAATCAAAGTACATAAAAAATGAAAAATTTGTTTATCACAGTATCAATTGATATTCAACATCACAAATACGACATTGATCTTAATCATTTTGTAAAACATTATTGAAAACCTACGAAGAAGCTTTAGAGAACTAAATTTTAAATATACAATAGAGCCCTGCTAATCCAAACTAATTGGCACTGCTCAGATTATTAAACTTTTGGATTGGCCAAAATTATGATATAAGTAAAATAAGAAAAGGAGGGAAAAAAAGGAAATTATGTTTTTTTCTGTTTTTTCCCTTCAAAATTATAAAATAATATGCATGTAAGATATGTAGTTTCACGCATTCTCTTTTCGTCATCTCACTTATTTCAGGTTTCTCATTTTTTGTGTAGTGTGGCTGATTCAGAGAGTGCAAAGTTTTTTCCTGAAATCTGACTTTATTCCTTTTTTATTAGTTACGTGCTCATTTTGTAAGTCAGACCCGGGATACTTTGAGAGCTGATTGATGTTAAAGGTTCATATTTTAGAGCAGGGCCTCCAACGCGGCGCCATGTCGCCTTTTGGAGGAGTTCTTGGCGTCCTTTCGAATATTTCTGTTACTAGATTTTTTTTTAAATAAAAGTCTATTTTAAAAGATGTTTCTTTAAAATCATCAGTGTTCCACGTGATTTTTTATTATAGGCATTGTTAAAATTTTTGCTTTTTTCTCTACCACATTTTTTGAGATAAGCCTCTCTAAGAAAAATATAATTCTTAATTTACTATGATTTTTTTTCAGTAAATTTTTTTTCACACCGAGTCCAGCATAGCAGATCGCCTTATGGCTGTGCCTACCACATACAGTGTATCATATAAGACGTCTGCATACCGTTACCCATTTACCAAGGTAGCCAGTTTCGCCTCCTTTTTTATTGAAAAATTGCGAATTCATACCCGAAATTCCGAATAGTAATTTTTGCTTTACTTAATGGCCGACATTTCTGAATTACTAAAAGTAAAAATACTTCTTTCGGAATTTCTGTTGGAGGCCAAAGTGGAATCCCTGCCCCCTACCATAGTGAAGTAATGTTGTTCTATGTGAGTATTGGCGCCCTTCATGGTTTGCCTCTAGATGAGATGCACCCGCGCTTACTGAAAGGATGGACAGCCCTGTTTGAGTATTGAGCCTAGTCTATTGAGAACGGCAGTTTCAAGATGGGCCAAGTGGGGCCGGCCGTAAGTGTTTGAGCAGGTGACAGACGAAATGAGTGATGCAAAAACGTGTGCTCCTGCTTTTTGTTAAGGTTAATTCAGATTTTTTTTTCAGCTAGAATGAGCCACTGAATGGGAGGATAAAAACGACATTATTGGTTAATTAGCTCTCGCATGATGCCTGTGTCTCTGACGACACCAAGTCCTGCAAAAGCTGGTTGCATCAAAAACCACAAGCGACTGCAAAAAGCACAAACTCAGCACTTTTTATTCTTAAAGATAGACTGAAATTGATGGATGAAAGTAATAATTATGAGGATAGGAAACCAAGATAACAGGGGCAAATTACATTTAAGTATGGATTTATAAAGTTAGGAAAAATATTTTCGAGATTTTAAATTTTAAATTTTGAACTTTTAATTTTGCATTTTATAAAGGTTTAGCATTTTATCCTTTCATGCATACTAAAAAATATTTTTATTTTGTAAAATTAATATTTTTTCTTTATCAAGACTTATTTCTTTCCTTCTTTTAGTTCATATTATCTGAACTTTCAGACTAATAGGATTTGAATTAGTAGGGTTCTGCTGTGTATAAAAATATAAATAAATACCTACATAAGGTTTTGTATCATACAGTTAGAAGAGATAATTAGTTTTTGATCTATGCATTATATCTTACCACAATTTTTTTCATCCGATTTATCTTCACAATCATGATGACCATCACACAAAAATGCTTTCGGGATGCATTGATCTTGGGAATTACAAATATGTTCATTCAAAGCACATGTCACATTATCTGAAAAATTCAATGTATAATTAAACTAAATTTTAAAAAAAAGAAGAAAGAAACTGAATGTTTGTCATACAAAATGGTAAAGATGACATAACTGTCTGTCTATTTGCTTTCCTGTCCGTTTTGCTATAATTTTCATTCCATAAATAAATACATTAAGGTAGACAGCAGTATTTTTCTTTTGAAAATGGTCATCATACTATACACTGCTTTTTAATTAGGAATACATTAAATATTTGAATAAATACTTTCTATTATTTCTATAAATTGTTAAAATTGCTATAAAATTTGACTGTATTTCAGGCAAAGCACTACTTGAAAACAGTGCGCAATGTGAAAAACTATAGTACAATCTGATAATAGTGATCCTAAAACTCATAATTATTTTACAGAATTATAACAAAATTCATACAATTATGTATGATAAACTATTTTTAATACATATACAATTTGACACTATAAAAGTCTGACATAGTTATACAATGGTCAAAAAACTTTATATAATAATGACAAAAAATTCAGCTGCATTGAGTAATACAAGCTTGAATCTAAAATAAGGTACAAGTTTAACCCTTTCAGGGACAATTAACTGTGTTTCTGTAATGTTGAATTCACATAAGAATATTCAAAAAAATTATTTAAAAATAATGAAATAGAATTTTACAACTTTTTTCCCTACCAAAGTTATAAATGGAAAATTTTGTTTAAAAATTCTGGTACAAATCTTGATTAAAATGAATTGGTATAAAAAATATTCCACTGCCCTTCAAAAAAAAAATTTTTTTTTTAAAGAAAGAAATTGATTACAGCTTTTTAAAAATACTAACTAAATGATTTTTTTTTTTTCAGTAAGCATTAATGCTGGATAAACAATATTTATGTTTCACATATTTTACTTTAAAAATAAATAAATAAATAAAAAGTATAATTTTAAAAATGTGACATGAATGCCAAAATAAACTGCATCGATTTATCTACAGAATATATTAGAATTTTAAGTTTTATTAATAAATAAACTTCATAGTTAATTTATTATTAAATTTTGAGTAAATTTGCAAATATTGTTCCAATAACAGGCCTTGGTAAGATTTGAATAGGCTTAGTTGTCACTTTAGTACAAAGTAAATTACCAGAAAAAATAAGCTTTGAAAAGGTAGTAATCTTTATTACTTTTCTTCCCTTTCTATCTTATATTATCTTTTTTTTTTATGTTATACCGAATGATGATTCCTCAGACACTAATATTGAAATGTAATTTTCAATCTTTTACTATCATCAGTAAATTCTTTTCTTATTCATACTTTTTACCAAGTCCATTACATAAATTTAATTAAATTTCAATAATAATTAAAAGTTAAACACTTTTCACACAGAAGTCATTTTGAAAGGGAAAGGTTCAGACACATGATTCATACACTTGAGAAAAATTAAATTCAAGCATTTTTCAAGGAATTATTTAAATATTTTCAAGGACTGTGTAGATATATGCAACATTACATGTATTGAAATGACTTTAGACTAAATATAATGCATAGTGTTCCCTCTAGGCAATTTTTTTTAGAATGTAGTGTCTTTTCACACAGAAGTCATTTTGAAAGGGAAGGGTTCAGACACATGATTCATACACTTAAGAAAAATTAAATTCAAGCAATTTTCAAGGACTTATTTAAATATTTTCAAGGACTGTTTAGATATATGCAACATTACATGTATTGAAATGACTTTAGACTAAATATAATGCATAGTGTTCCCTCTAGGCAATTTTTTTTAGGATGTAGTGTCCTGCCTTATTTAAAAGTAGCAAAATGCACCCTGTCTTTTTTAAAAGTAGTAAAAAACATCACTAGTTGTACTCAGAAATTTCTAGTAAACATTTCTCAATACCACAGTATTTTTAAATCTGTGTGCCTGAGAACTTGCAAAAATTATAGAATTATCCCATTTCTTTAAGAGAAATGTAGGAAATTATTCAGTCATGTTGAAATTTAATTGTACTTTTTATTTTTAATTAATAAAAACATTAAAAATTGATGTTACTTTATTTATCATACCTAAAAACTACACATTTCTCTCTATCTTTATCATAACTAAATGCAATATCTTTTGCAAAAATACCCTTTTCAATTGAACTAAAGCTCTTTTTAGTGACTAGCACTCTGACCATACTTTTTCTAGATTGGACAATATAAATACATAAGGGAAAGAATCACCACATTACCTGTTTATTTCAAAGAGTTTTTATCAGATCGTTAGTTTTAGTAATAGATACTTTCAACACACCATATTAGAGAATTTTTAAAGAATAAAGGGTACTTCTCTATTATCCCGTCGACCACTTTTCATAACAAAAAACTATCCCAAACTGTAACACCAAATAAACGGGAGAACGTTGCCATTAGAATATCAAAATAAATAAATAAATAAAATATAAGAATTTAAGGACACAATTGTTATTTTAATTAATGAAATAACTAATAAATCAGTAAAACATAATGAAAAATACACGCAAATGTCGAATTAAAAACCACTTGATGACATAACAAACACGTACAATGCTGACATCAAGTAAATGGGACTGCATTTTTGGTGTTTAATCTTACAGTTTGGCGATAGTTTTTGTTATGAAAAGTGGTCGACGGGATAATAAGAGAAGTACCGAATAAAGTATTTTAGCTTAGTAAGGTACCATGTAAAGAAATTTCATATAATAAAAAGTTAAGAAAGCTCCTAATGAAAAAAGCTTGAACTTTTTTCATTAGGAGAAAAAAAGTGCGACACTACAAGAGCAGAAGTGATGTCTCAAATTAAGTTTCTTTCATGATATTGCATTTTTAACAGTATTTAAAGATTTGTTTGTAAAGAACATTACTTCAAAATTAAAAGTAAGATAGTTCTTCTTTAGATTAGTTCTTCTTTAGAGAGTCTTTAGAGTAAGCTTCTTATTAAACAATACTATTACTTAACATTTATCATAATACATTTTTTACCCACAAACAGTTTAAGATGATAGTAAGGAGGAAAAAAATGAAAATCTAATAATTTCCTTCAACATTTTTTTCGCCTTCACTCAGTAGCAAAAAGTGCAGATAAAGCCATCAAATTAAATTTGCTGGCCAAATTTCATTTGAAAATGGACTGTAATTTCATTTTCAAAGACTTTCAAAGCACTTGAAAATGAGCTTTTTAACACTTTCCAACCTAGTTGAAAAGTGTTTATGACTTCGGTTTGTCTGGCCGTCTGGCCGTCTGTCCGTGCTCTAACTCCCGTAAATATGCTCGGATTGCCCTGCAATTTTTATATGTTATAATCGTTATCTATAGCATGTTCCCTATTTCAATGGAAGTGTGTAGCACTTATAGTTTTTTTACAGGGACACTCAAAAGAATTCCGTTACATTGCGGTCTATGGGGAAAAATCATTTGCGGTTTATTTAAATAATGTTTGACTATTTTAAACGCACTGAAATTTATATATATCACTAAGGTGCATTAGAAGAAGCTTAATATGGAATAGGGTGTGCATAGCACTTATACTTACTTTACAGGGACAGTCAAAAGAATTCCGTTACATTACGTCTATGGAGAAAAATCGTCTGCGGTTTATTTAAATAATGTTTCCCTATTTTAAACGCATTGAAATTTATATAAGGTTCATTACAAGAGACTTACTACAGAATATTGTGTGTATAGCAGTCATCGTTCATTTACAGGAACACACAAAAGAATTCTCTACTGTATGTTAACAATAATTCCTGGAAGTGCGTTTTAAGTTACTGAACGCGATTTTAATTTTAAATCGCTTTTTGTATATTACGTGGTGTGTATAAATTCTGTAGATCCTATACAGGGAAGCACAAAAGTTCGGGAACACATTTCCGTATTATTTAACTCCAGACGGAGAATTTTAAACTGTGCTACGTGTTTCCTAACTGAACTAAAATTTAGCATCCTATGTAGTATATATACAAATCTATAGATCCTATACAGGGCTGAATAAAAGTATTCGGATTACTTAGATGTTATCTTTTAGCTGATTAAAGAGTATGATTCGTAAAATTATTTTGGAGGCGTTGGAAAGTGTTACATAATCTATGCTTGACGCATGATTTTTCGTTCTTGTTTTCAAGTACTTTTTGTTTTTTTATCCAAAATGTATGAACTATGACACATTCACTTTTATAACCAGTGTAAATGTAAACACTAAATTTTCCTGCCATTTTTACAACTAAAATAAATGACTTCTGCATTCAAAAATACATTTCTTTTTTAAATACGGGAAGCAAGATTCATGTAATTTCATCAAGAATTTGGCAACATTTTGATTTCTTTTACAATTAAAGATATATATTGCTGTGACTGTATTATTTTATTACATGTAAACATTTAATTAATATTTAAATAATTTTTTTATATTAATTAATGATTTTTTAAGTGTGCATTTTTCAATTACATGCAATTTAAGTAGTATAAATTACTTTAATTGTAATAATTAACTACATTAAAATAAATGTAACATCAGTGCATGGTGATATGAGAATTTCAACATCCTCTAATCCCACTACAGATACACAATGTAGAAATAATAATAATAAAAATTCCAAATAAAAATTAAAAACAAGACCATCTTATATCTTATGCAAAATCATTATTTATTTTTAAACAAAATAGATAAAATTATGCACTTACTGCAATTCAATTCATCACTTTTGTCAATACAGTCCCACTTCATATCACATTTCCAACTCTGTGGAATGCACATACCATCATGACAGAGAAATTCATCATCATGGCACAGATATTTCCTTCTAGGCTTATCTGATTGGGAAAAATAAGAAATTTAACATGGCTATTTTAATACATAACCTCATATGCATACATTTCACATGACAGCTTAAAAGATAAATAAGTCAGGCAAAATTGAATGAAATAATGGGAAAGAAAATAATAAATATGCAAGTTGAAAACTAGTTTCAAATTATATGTTTGAAAGAAATCCAGTCATACCTCGTGTAACAAAAATTTAAATAACACAAGTCTGAAAATATATATATATATATATAAATATATATATACGTTAACTTTTTAGAAGATGATTTAATATTCCATGAGAAACTGGCAGCTGATTAAAGATACTGAACGATTGCAGTTAGTAACTCAAAAATCATGGCACAAAATGAAGGCAGACAGGAACCCAATTGGAATTTCTCCAATAATACTCAACCAGTTTCACAGATAAATCATTTATTCATAAACAGGAAAAATGCTGGAACAGTTCACACAGGGTACAGGTATAAACTTATAGCCCTCAGGCTTGACGATAACTCACTACATCATTTAATAGATCTTAAGTGGCTGTTGTGAAATTCTAAGTCATTTGAACACCAGATAACGCTTTGGTTAACACTTCCAAACACGACAAAAATCTGCTCTCCAAATGCTTGCAAGCGAGTTTTTTTAACTGTGTGCAAAGTTACTGAAACGAAGTAACGTATGCACGAAGAATGAGTGAGAGACGAAATTAAGCTAAGCGAATGAGGTGCGATAGAGAAGAATTAACAAGAAAGAAACTCTATCCCAGTTGCGCATTGATTTTGACGGGTAAAATACCCAATGCGTGAAACGAAGCATGGAATTTAAAAAAAAAAAAAAAGGCTTTTAAAAAACATTCGAAATGACAACTAGCATCTCTCAGAATATTATAGACTGGAGAGTTGATAAAAGTTACGGATGAACTTAAAGTTTAAGATTAAGATTTGGAATAATATAATTATTAATGTACGTGTTATTACTTTTAAAAGGACATTAAATAGGAATAAATATTATTAAGAATTAAGGAAATAATGACTATGTCAGAATTTAGATTAATTTAAAGGAACAATACGAAATAAAATTTTTATATAACATATATATATATATATATATATATATATATACTTTTTGAATTTTGACGACCGATTTTTATGTTATTTTCAATGTTGACTCAAAAATTGATTTTTTTTTTTTTTTGTATCATGTAAAGTTTTTTACAAGGGGAAGGAAATAATAATGAAAATTTCACGTTTAATTTAAATTTTGTTTATTCATAAATCCAAACAAATTACATTAATACCCTATATCGGATAATTATTAAATGAAAAATAAGTATATATAAAAAGTATATATTACAAGTAACTTACAATAACCTCCCCCCCCACCCCCCAAAAAAAAAAAATCATATAGGCAATTTGCAAATTCGGAAGAATAATCTGAATTTTTAATAGTTTTCTTCTTCACTCTTTCGATTGTAATGTATCAATTTAATTTACTTTTTGAAATCAAAAAATATGTTTATGAAACTCATATAAATCACATTTTCTTGTTTCTGTATATATATGAAATTCATAAAATTTAGATGGATATGTCATGAAACTGCACATGTGGGAATTTTTTGATTATTTTTCCAGTAATTAGTATCTAAAAAACACCACTTAATTTACAACTTTTTCATTGCAGACATGTAAATTCATTCCGAAATCACATTTATTAACCAAAATTTGGTTCTCCGTCCAATTAAAATGCAATGCACCTTTATTTTTTAGTGTGCACATTCCATAAAATTCAGGTCTTCATCCCTTCACACTTGAGGGCCACATCAATATATTTTTTTTAACTCTGCAGACCATCCGTAAGTCATTTAAATAGCATAAGCAAGAAATGTTGCATATCTAGGAGCTATACTAGGAACAAATTGTATATAGGCATTCCAGAATTGCAGAAGTTTAATTTTGTTTGGGATTCATAAAAAACATTTAATATTTGCAAGTTATATTTAATTTTATCACCAGAATTTCTATACAAACTTTTCATTTAGTAATACAGTGAAAACAACTTATAATAAATGTGAAGGGGACAAAAAAAATTATTTGTTATACACAAACTAACATCATTATAATCAGTTTCCTTATAACATATTGCAATTTGCAGGGAATTTAAAAAAGTTTGCCTTATCCAATACCTTGATTTATTGAGGCCCCCAAAGCATTTAGTGGATTCGTCAAATAGCGACAGCCAAAAAATATATATAATTTTCATTTTGTTGTTCTGCATTTTGTAAACCTGCTGCTGCCGTGTTAAAAAAAAAAAAAAAAAAAAAAAATCTTACACCGCTTCTATCTTAGCAACTCACTTCAAAATTTGTCTCATCCTCCCTGTGTAAGCATCTTACAAATAGTGTGATATCATTTGCATTAGACATATTGAGGAAATTAAAAGAGTTTGTTTATTTTTTGTTGATGATCCCAACTTAGGAAATGAAACTAAAATGATTCATGAATGGAAGTTGTTTAGGCAGGTTCTGGCTACAAGGCGTAAAGAAATGAAACAGCTGACTATTTTTTTTTCCCATAAAAATGGCATTACTGACATGTTTCCCAATGTGACTTTTTTGTATGAATTTATAGCAACAATTCTGTTGTCTACAGCAGATTGTGAAAGGGGGATTGAGTCTCGTGAATATAACAAAAACTGACTTAAGAAATAGACTGACAATCAAAAATTTAAGTAACTTAATTATGATTAATTTGGAAAGGGAAGTTTGAAAAGAATTTCCATTTAGAAAAGCATTTGATGTGTGATGTATGGCCAAATCTCAAGAGGGTCAATCTTACAGAGTGGTGTACTGTTTGTGTATTGTATAATTAAAAATAATACTCATTTATATAGAAATTTTGTATGAATCAGGGATGCACAACCTATGGCCCGCGGGCCAAAAGTGGCCCGCGATGCCTGTTTCTTTGGCCCGCCAATCCCAAAATAGATTAGTTTTTTTTTTTCCAATTAAAAGCTTACATCTTTTTACTTAATTTTGCAACTGAGAACTGCTTGCGTTTTTAAAATCAAAACAATCGCCTTCTTGATTGACTGGTTGGATGACGCGATAAAAGCATGCTATTTGTAACTTTCACATATTCAACTGTCAAGTTGCGATATATCGGCACTTCTTTAAGATCGACAGAGAGAAATTCGATGCGAGCGTATCGCATCTACAATGAGACTAAAACTGAGCTCTGATTGGCTGATAGCATGTAACGAATGAAGTGCCTAGTGGCTGAAGGAATGTATCTTCTCAACTCTACGTTTATCTTTGGAATGCTTGCCGGTCGGCAGTCGGTTGATGTTTATTACTTGTAGATGGCAAAATGAGCGGTGAAAAAAGAAAAGGCGATTTTCCGAATCGAAAATTTGTTGATTCGTGGACGGATAGGTACTGTTTTATTAATCATAATGGTTGGATTATTTGTCTTTTGTGCAATTCTACTATAGCTGTAGCCAAGGAATATAATGTGAAACGACATTATGAAACGAAACACATGGCGTTCTCATCTATTCAAGGATATGAACGATCAGTAAAAATTGAACATCTGAAGGAATCTTTGATAAACCAGACCAGTTATTTTCAAAAACAGACATCTGAATTGGATTCCTGCGTTGAGGTAACCCTGAATATTGCCGAGCTGATAGCTAAACATGGAAAACCGTTTACTGATGGTGATTTTGTGAAAGATTGCTTGTTAATTGCTTTGGAGAAACTTTGTCCCGAAACAACAAATAAATTTAATAGAATGACTGTTCAGAGAAGAATTCAACAATTAAGTGAAGACATTGTAGATCAAGTAAAGCTTGCTGACGAATCTACCGACATTACCTCAACAGCCCAACTCCTTGTTTTCATTTGAGGTATTAACAAGGATTTCTGCATTACAGAAGAACTTCTTGGAATGTACCCTATGAAAGGCCAAACAACTGGCAAAGAACTTCTTCACAGCTTATTAGAATTATGTAATGGAGCTGCTTTGAATATGGAAAAAATTGTTAGCATTACAACAGATGGAGCACGATCAATGACTGGTGGAATTATTGGAATGATAACTCTGCTAAAAGAACATCTGGGAGAACGTGAAATGGAGTTACTTCAATATCACTGCATCATACACCAACAAAATTTGTGTGCCAAAGAATTAGGTTATGAACAGCTAATGAAGCGTGTATGTGAAGCAATCAACTTTATTCGTAGTAGTGCATTGCGGCACAGAGAATTTAAAGAATTTTTGGCTGAATTTGAGGATATTCCTAGTGATGTTGTGTACTATACAGAAGTAAGGTGGCTCAGTCGTGGAAAAGCACTTAAGCATTTTATGGAATTATTTGATAAAATTATTACTATTCTTCAGCGTGGAAGGGAAACCAGGCGCTTGGAAGAAGCCCGTTTTCAGTGTGATTTAGCATTTTTAACTGATATTACAAGTCATTTAAATGAATTGAACATCAAATTACAAGGAAAGAACCAATTCATCTTTCAGTTGGTAAACAATGTAAATGCTTTTAAAAGAAAGTTAGTGTTATTTCAACAACAGTTACGGGTAAAAAATTTTGCTCATTTCCCATATTGCAAAAAAATGAAAGAAAAATTTCCAAAGATGAAAATGGATTACGAAGATCAGGTAAAAATTTTAATCAATTCATTCCATGATAGATTTTTAGATTTTGAAAAATGCCATTGTCAAATTGAGTTATTTTCAAATCCATTTACAGTAGATGTCAATTTGGCACCTGAAAATGCTCAATTAGAGCTCAGACTTTCATAAAAATGAATTCAAAGAAAAGTCATTGCTTGAATTTTATAGGAATTTGCCTAATGAATTTTCCTATTTAAAACGCAATGCATCTATGTATGCAACTATGTTTGGAAGCACCTACATATGTGAACAATCTTTTTGTATGATGACTGTCAACAAATCAAAGACTAGAAACCGACTAACTGATGAAAACCTTTCAGCCGTTTTACATATTGCTACTGCAACTTTAGAACCAAACATAACAAAAATAGCTTCAAAAATACAATCCCAACCATCACATTAATTGTCTCGTCTGTTAAATAATTATGTATGTATATTTGGCTTATTAAAATTAATTTATAAATGTATATATATATTCAGAATTGAATATGTTTTCATCAAAGTGGTATATTGACTTTTTATATTAGATTAGAAAAAAAATATGTGTTTATAAATGCAACGCTACATTGGCCCCAGGTAAGGTACTTTTTCTTTTTTTTGGCCCGCGGGTTGAAAAAGGTTGTGCACCCCTGGTATAAATGAAAGTTTTTTTTTCCTTGGCTAAAGCTATTTTTATTTGGCTAACAGTTATTGGCTGCAATCAGCCAAAAAGATACAAATCTTTTTCCTATATTAAACTCTAATAGTACATAAAAAACATAAAAATAATCAATTTGACAGCACTTTCAATGGAGCAAAATATGCTACAAATACTGTTTACTTCAATACCGTATTGATATATGGGAAAGCATACATGTATGCCATCGGCACATTCATATATTAGCATAAACTGGTACTGCCTGTCCTGCAAAGTTCCAGCTTTTATTAGCACAAAAGGAATACAATTACTTGACTAGCATCTGTGAGAAAAATTATATGTACAAAGTAGCATTTTTCCGGCTTTTTTGGTCATTTTTAAATTCTAAATAATGTGCTTTAAAAGTCTTTTTTGATGTTGCGAACAACTTTTGCCTTTTAATATTAAGAATGACACAGCAAGCCATGGGTTCAAAGCCTCTACTATAAAACATTCACTAGCCAATTCTATATTTGTTAATCTAGTCCACAAAACAGCAAAAAAATAATCTTCATTATTCAAGCCGTTACTGTATAAATAAATATTTTAATATAATTATTATTAATTTTAATTAATTGTAGTAATGTAATTAATTGAAAGCAGAATACACAAATACAATCAGAATTCAAGGATTCATTCAATAGTCATTCTCGTGTGCTGTGTTAAATCGGCTTCTAGGCATGCACAAGTTCTGAAAGCCGGCTAGCAAAAAAAAGAGATCAGTTATTGATCAGTTTTTAATTAATTGTTTTGTTAATTTTCTAAGTATAAAAATTCTAAGACTCAGGTGCACCAGGCCAGGCCTTGGACTATCCACACCTAAATTTTCAGACTTCTAGGTTGGCTAGATTTTGCCAGCCATCACAGACAAACAAACAAACACACAGAGCGAAACTTTCTTTTATTAGTATAGATAAGACAAGAAAGTTTCTGACCAAATAAGAAATGTATACAACATACCACAATCCATTTCATCATACCCATCTTGACAATCTGGAACACCATTACACTTCACATTCTCACTCAAACAAAGAGTATTATCATCACAAGAAAATTCATTTGGGCCTTCACATTTCTGTTTGCATAAACGTTCATCACTGCCATCTCTGCAGTCATCATCAACATCACATACATATTCCAAGGGAATACAACGTTTATTGTCACACCTGAATTCAGCAGGACCACATTCAGGATAAACTGAAAATAGCAAGATAATTAAAAGTTAAAAAGAAGCAATTAGAAAGTACCATATAAAATAACCCTTTATGCTATACATAAACAAAGAGAGAGATGCAACAAGTATTTAAAAATAATTATGTCACATTCCTTAAACCTGGTTTTAAAAAAGTACATGGCATGCTAGGTACAAGATTAATCCAAGCAAAGTATCTAGTTATGCAGGTTTATTATTAACATAAAAAATATTGAAATTATGGTTTTAAAACTAATTCAACACTTGCATTAAAAACATTTTTTTTTAACTTTCTTTTCTAAATTATATCACCATTTGATTACAATCTAAAAATTAAGATTGATTAAGGATAATTATTATTATTATTACAATTTAAATTACTTTTATTTGTCATATAGGGAAAAAAAATAAACTGTAATAGATAAAAAATAAAACAGGATTATGACATTTAAAAAATAAATAAATAAATAAACTTTTTAGTAAACGTCACATTTAAGCCTCTTATAATGGACATAAGCAATAATCATTAAAAAGTATCAGGAAAACTATACTGGCAACATTACTAACAATCAATAAAGAATATCTAAAACAACAAATTCTTTTTATTTAAACTTTTTTTGCTTGATTGTTTATAAGCCAAGTTTATTGAAATATAATTTCCCATTACTTATACATGTATATTTGTGGATAAAATGAACATTGTAAAGAGTAAAAGACACTATTTTAGTGATAATTAATACTCAACCTGAAAACAATTTTTGTATAATTTAATTTGCAATATATATAATTTTGAATCGAAAATGGTCATCATGTATTTTATTTTAGCTTTTTTGCTCTTCTTGGGCCTTTTGTAAACTTTTTCAGTGTTACTGTTGTTCTAGACTTTGGTTATGGTCATAATTCTAAAATCCCCATTGTTAATACTGGAGATATGGATTCCATAACTCAAGGGACTCTGTTCTTGTTCCAGTTCAAAGAAAATAATTTAAATTAAAATAAATAATACAGTTAATTACAATTAGTTTTACAGAAATTTTAAATCCTACACAATTTAAGTATTAATAATATCTAATGTTTTACATTCAAAGAATAATTTGCCACTGTATACAGCCAAACTTTGATATTTTGAATATTTATATTGAGAATCTTTTAACATCTTCCAAAACAAGTAAGTACCGATTTGTTTATTATTTGATCTAATTCAATTATTTGTTCTTAATAACATATTTTAAATATATTTAAATACAAGATACTTTTTCTGCCATTTAAAAATAATTCATGCATGAGGGTTCAGAGACATTTTTAAATCAGTGATTTAAAAGCAATACATACCACAGTCTTTGTGTTCATCTGAGTCATCATTATCGCCACAATCCAAATCAGAATCACATGTCCAGCTAGTTGGAATACAACGACCACTCATTTTGCAAGTAAACATAGTGGAACTGCAAGTGGTATCTGAAAAAAAATATATAATAAATAAATAAATAAATAAAATAAAATAAAATATATAAGGGCAATTTGTGTTTCTGGGATAAAAAAAACAAGTTCATACAGTCATGGATGCCGTAAAGTGGGAAGCAGGGAAGGGCAATTAATTGTGCTCCCTTGATTTTCAAATTTGTTTAACTAAATTTCCCTTTTCTTTCATGATTTAAAATAATAAAATTTATTATTATCAAATAAGTTAAAATAATTATACACTAAAAGAAAAATGAGCTAAGGATATTTTGCCAGGATGATGGTTATGTGTGTGTGTAGGGGGGAGGGATTGCCCCCTTACACACACAGATGTGCCTGTGGTCTGCAACATTGGCCATTTTTTTTTTCTTTTTCAAGAAGAATACAAACTTGCAATAAGCTAAACTAAGAATTTTTTATTAAAAGTCCTATGCAAGAAAAATTTTAACAATATAAAAAGCAATATAGCAACATAACCTGGTTCCTCAATTTAAGATAGTTTTTTAAACGCACAAAAGTAAAAAGATAAAAGTACAAAGAAAACTCCTTAGTTCTTTTTTCGCGTAGGGTTTAAATATTTAAAATTACTTCAGGACTAGAAGTTATCATTTCATAAAATATAGGATTTTTCTAATAGGGTATTTAAAAAAATATCATATGTAAAATTTTGCTACATAGCAAACTTTTACATCTTCCATATTACTTAATAAATACATATCCATAATGATACTTAGAAAGAATAAATTTTACTTTCCACAAAATCATTAGAGAAAAAAAATTATATTAAATTTCAAAAATCAAGGAGGGGCAATGGCCATTTTTTGCCTCCGACCCTCTTTGCTAGTGTCCATACTAGAAACCCAAGTTCACTTATTGTAACTGAATTTTAAATAAATGTTTGAATGAATAATTTTATAGGAAAGATGATAAATGCTTACTTTTACACTGAACACTAGGTTCCTCATCTGATCCATCAGTACAGTCTTTCTCGCCATCACATTTCCAATGGACTGAGATACATCGGTTGTTATCACACTGAAACTGGTCTTGACGACACTGGAACTTTTCTGTGTCAAAAAGTATATAATAGATCTAAAATTAATTACAAAATAAAATACTTAAAACAGAACAATTTTATTACTTTGTAGTCTTTTACCTTTTTCAAAAGCAGAAATGCATATTAGCAAGAAGAAAACCCGCCAGATTAATAAATCTAAATTTTTTGGTAGTTTGCAAATTATATTTTTATTAAAAAGTACTTTCCCAAAATTATATATTTAAATATTTTTAATGTGACTCTGTAAATATCAAATTAGTTTATCATTACAATTTCCATCAGAGATCACAATAGAGTTCAGATGAAAAGGGAAATTTTAATGATTCATTACAATTTCAGTTCTATCTAGGCATTTTTATGCAAATTAAGGAGCAAAATAATAAACAACTAATTAATTGGACAAACTGGAGTCATAAAAACCCATTTTAACAAAAACTGATACAATGATGATGATTTGATTCGTGTGTTGCATAAAATTAGCAACTTGATTTTACCCAAATTTAACCCTAATTCCTGAGTCAGGTTGGATTTTATTTTTTTTCTTTTGCGAGTTAGATATTGGTCATATTAACTTAAAAAAAAAAAAAAAAAAAAAAAAAAAAAATCAGTGGATTAGTTTTATGTACATAGGATGTGCTGACTTTATCTGGAGAGAAAGTTTTACACAAGATTTGGGTACACTTGATTTTTTACAAGAAAGTCCAGATTATTCAGATAAAAAAAATTATAAACATATGAATATGAATGAGTATATATGCATTCAATTTACTGCATAAAATATAAAATTGATAAAGATATGACTGAAAACTATTTTTCTATAATTGTATTTAAATATGACATTAATTTACATTTATTTTGGGCTTTAGATCTGGTTTGGCCAAAAGTACTTTGAATTTGTATCTTTTGCTATTATTGAGTGCTGCAGATTTACAATTTTTTTTTTTTTTTTTTTTTTTTTGAGGTTTTGGGTCAGTGTGTTGGTCAATGGGATAGTTTTGTTGAATTGTGGTCAAGTTGAGAGTTGAATTTAACTGGAATTTTTTAGTTCACATCAGAGTATGTGGAGACAGATAAATTTAACATATAACAGGAGAGGTGCAGACTCTCAGGCCATACTGTGTTGACTATTTTTAATAGGATATTGGATGAAGTATACATCATAATTTTAAAAATTCTGTGTAAAAATTTCTTTGAAAGCTGAAATTCTTTTGTAAATCCTTCTAATTATTTTTAAATTATCTCGAATGTTTAATGTTAAAAAGTACACATTTGTACAATATCATGTTCATTTAAATATGGAAAACTTTATTGAATATGCTAATAAATACAATCTCTGAGACTGCATGCCCCTTGTTATGTTTTCCTTTTTCATGCCCCCCACCTCCCCCAAGTTACAGATTAATTTAAATAAAAACATTTACTTCAAAAGTAATAAACAAATTCCAAAAAATAATTTGATACATTAAAAAAGCAAGTTTATTTTTAAACATGAACAAAACTTGTTATGCTAAAGAAGAAAAGGGCAGATTTTCAAACAGCAGTATGAAAAATGCAATTTATGTTACAAATGATATAATCTATTTATGAACTGAAATACATAATTTAAAATTCCAAAAACAAAACCTAAAATAAAATAAACAGAACATGAACAATGCTTCTGGGAAATAAAAAGGTTATGATTAGTTTGAAGTGTTTATACATGTATGTAGTTTACAACAGGATTTAACCTGGTAAACAATTTCCTTTTGCATTTTAGCAAACATGCCTAAAAAGTATTTTAGCTCTTACTAATGTCTTTTAGTGTTTTTTTTTTTTTTTTTTTTTTTTTTGGGGGGGGGGGGGGATTCTGACAATTTTTACTCTTACATACTTTGAGAAAACATAAATCTGATTACAAATTAATGTTATGTAATTACTATCCCTGCAAACATTTGCATAATAATTGAAAATTTTCAACTTTTTCTTCTTTTTTTACAAAAATTCCTCTGCCATATTTTTGCAAAATGTGGAAAAAAAAACTAACATTACAATTTCCATTATAAACCCTGGTTTACAGCAATAATAAAGACAATAAAGGAATTTGTTAAAATGTGATGTTATTTGACTTGTTTAATCATGACAGAAATTGTAATACACTGGAGCAAAAATAACTTAAATTATTAGGTAAAGTTCAGCCTTAATTTTTTTATATTAAGGTTTTAGTTATGGCTACAAGTGTAAGCAATGAACCTGACAAGTATTTTAAAGAGATAAATGACCGGAGAGATAACAGAGATAAATGACCAGAACTGCAGAAAAAGGCTGGGAGCCCTGGTAATGATTCAAATGCAGGTTCTTTATTACGTATAATACTAGAAAATAAACTTGTTAATTTTTGGTACTTTTATGTTAGCCGGGTGCCAGTGACATATAGACATATATATGCATGTAATATGTGTATATACTTATATATAGATATACATATATGTGTGTATCTAAAGTTGGGGCACATCTTACTTGGCAGTGGAGAGAAAGGCTAGCTAGCCTCTTTACGCAGTTTCACCTTAGTAGGATTACCATATTGGGGGATTATCATTGATTTGGCGAGTAGGAAATCACTTTTGGGATTTAGCGCGTATATATTCTGCAGAATTTTTTTTCACATTCTTTTAAAACTTTAAATGTACTACTTAATCGGTTATATACAGCCTAACATGAATACATGCTATTTTAGGCAGAATTTTATGTGCACCATTTTTAAGTGTGGGGGGGGGGGGAGGGAGTTGAATATTTAAATATTTTGAGGAGCATTTAATTTTTATAATGTTGTAATAAGGCTGTTATAAATTCCAAACTGGTTACTTTATGACAATTTTTTTAATTCATTTTTGTTCGCAAATAAATGTATCAAATTAGCAAGTGCTCTTATTAAGAAACTTTGTAATCAAAAGACGTTTTCCAATTTTCTGGTAAGACACAAGATCTTTCATAAAATACTGTCAAAAGATCAGGGTCCATAAGCCGTGTTTTTGGCCCATGAAATAAGACTAAAATTCGATTAATAAGAGTAATACGAACTTTGAGCTTGTGTAAGTCATATAAATCCGAACAAAATGCAAAAACTATTGTTAAAATCGTACAGGATTAACCTTCTAACATTAAAGGGTGAAATAATTAAGTCAGTATAACAAAACTGAGTTTTAGTCTATTTCATGGGCCAAAAACATGGCTTATGGACCTTGATCCTTTTGCGTTTTGAAACGAATTCTTGATGTGACAGCACGATAAAGGAGAAAAACCGGTCGTCACGTGACACTAATCGCTCATAACTCAATAAGAAATGTATTTATCAAAAACTGGAAACTCATTTCGATTTCAAATCGAAATGAATCGTCAGGCATGCCTTTGTCTTTAAAAATGAACCAGAAAATGTGTCAGAAAGTTTTGCGTTGTTGAGCAGATCATTTGAGAACCACCTTAACAGTGAGAATAACTTTTTAAACTGCATTTATTTTATGTTCAAAAATGCAATTTTAAAAATTAAGTCAAATCTATTGTGACATAAATTAGCAGTATTTAATGAGATTTTTTTGTAATACTTCTCTGTAATAATTTTCTGTAATACTTACGTAAGGTTTTTCTATAATATTTGCTGTTAATAAGGTATTTTTAACAGTTTTTATCCTTTATCGTGCTGCCACATTAAGAATTCGGTTCAAAACACCAACTTTGACAGTATTTTCTGAAAGTTTTCTTGTGCCTTACTAGAAAAATGGAAAACGTCTTTTGATGGCAAAGTTAGAGCACTTGCTAATTTGATACATTTATTTGCTAACAAAAATGAATTAAATATTTTAAGCAGCAATACCTTTTCTGTTGCATACATAATCATTATTATGCATCATATCATTATTCACATAATCACACTTCATGTTTTGAATTACGGGAGAAGTTCTAAAAATATCTTTAAAATATTCTTCTCAACATTAAAAAACTGATATTACAAAAGCAATATTTTCGATTCTTCATTTCGAAGGAAGAAGTAAAATATATATTTTTTACAGTAAACAATCAGTGATGTTTTTATCGAGAAAACTATGAACTAATTACTCCTAAGAAGAGTTTAGCGCTAAACATCTGCTAAAAAATGCTAGCCCAGGCACTGAGCCTTTTTCAGAGCTTGTACTGTTGTTTTTAGAGCGCGCATCTGTACCTTTTGATTTTTGAAAATACACTTCGTGCTTAATTTAAAAAAAATATTCATGATTTAATGTAGAAAAATATTTAGAAATAACGTTGCGGTTGTTGTTTCGGTTCTCATCATTTTGGAATGCATTAGGTTCATTAAATTGATAGTAAAATACACAGAACATGCATAAAAATCTTTCTTCTGTCCTTATTTTCGAAATAAAAAAAATCGTGTTCAGTGTTTATTTAGATTTTAATGCACCCCAAATTCTTATTAAAGTATCTCAACTTAACAGAACTCAAATATGCTCATATTTAAAGTAAAAGTAAATTTTATAAATAATCTATTAATTAAATCTCATTACAAATTTCATTCCAAACATTATAATATCACTTTTAAAAAATCTATAGAAATAGAATGGAAAACTTTTTTTTACTTATTCTGTTCTAAAATAAATACAATCATATTCACATTTTGGATTGCACTGCAGAAATTATTTTAATCCATCTCTATAATCTAATAATATGCTCGTAATAAAGACCCTCTTTTTTTTTTTACAGAAAAGAAAATTCTTGTTATTTTATATATTTTATCAACATGCTTGGTATGTACTTCAGGTGAAATTTTCCGAAAAATTCAAATTCATCGAAGTTTTTACCCTATCTTCAACAGTTTAAAAAATGAAACATTTGATTGAACATAAAAAAATCTATGATCTCCTGTAATGACCGGAGAATTTTCTGTAACACATCAATCACTCTTAACAGTGAGGGGTCGTAGGGTTATAAGTCGATTTGTTTCAAGCGCCAACATCTCGCGAGAAATTTTTTGCGCGAAGAAATACATGCATCTTTAATATTACAGGTATTTATCATAAAAATGACTATACATTAAGCTAAATAAATTTTGTTTAATCAGTCAATCGCTTTTCAATGGAAAAATATGAAAAAAATCAGATTTAAAGTGCATTTTCTTTCAAATTCAGTAAAGACCTATTTTTTCTCGCGGACGTATACTTCTCTCTAGTATAATGTCCACTGCCAAGTTAGGTCTTCCGTAACTTTATATCACTGGCACCCGGCTAACATAAAATTACCTAGTTTTTTAAAAAGTAATATACTGTTGCTAAAATTTAAATGTTACTGTGTTAAGAAAATGTGAAAAAAAAAAGGGCATAAGTGGTCAAAAGCCATGAGGATGTATGCAAATTTTTTGCCACTATCGGATCATTTGAATTTGGGAGTTCAAACCTTTTTACTGAATTTCCTAATTTATATAAATGTTTTCTAGAAAAAAAAAAAAAAAAAAAAAAAAAAAAGATTACTTTTTAGAAGGGAAAAAGTATTTTAATACACAATATTTCTATAATAAAAAAAATGCTTTGTGAAAAATACAGAGACAAATTTTAAAATTTTACATAACTGTATAAACATACCACATCTTCCACCAGGAGACGAATCTTCATCAGAACCATCCCCACAGTCATTATCACCATCACACAAGTATCGTTCATCAATACATCGCAGGTTTTTCACACATTCAAATTCACCATCCAAACAACGAGTTGGCTCAGTATAGTTGACAGAACCTTAAAAATAACATCTAATGAATATTCTGCAGAAGAATATTTTTAAAAGCACATCGAATGCACAAATATAGAATCACACAATTTTATTCAATTTCATATCATTGTCTTTGAAAAACTAGGCTCTAATTGATAAATTTGCCAAAATAAGATGATATCTTTTGAAAATTCTCATTACTAATAACTTACAATATATTCAAGCGAGTATTTTGATAATTAGCAGATTTCAAAATGTTTTAACTGCAGTGTTGCTTATAGAGAAAAGAAACGTTTGCCTCATTGTTCCCAAATGAGTGGTCAAAGCAGTTAGAACTTTGTCATTAAAAAGCAACAATATATTAAGCCTGGAGACTTAATGCACATATTCCATTTTGATTGAATTTTTGGAGATAGATTATTACGTACACATTCTAGTAATTGAGGATTGGGTGTAATCTAGAGTGGTCATTCAGCTAGAAATGTACAAAACGTCACAGAATATTTATTTAAAAATAATTGCAATTAAAAAAATGTTATAATACAAATAGGGTGTGGTATAAGCGAACAATACACAAGAGTAATTAAATAATAAAAAATATTAATTTTTCATATAAATAATGTATCTATACAGACTGACAAATCACATCCATGGATTGTCACAGTTTGTACCACTTTCTGGGTCTGTAAAGTTGATTTTAAATATCTTTTCTTTGTCATGATACATTAGTCATTTTTAATTCAGTGCTTTGTAAAGCTCAGGATCTTAGATTCAGTTTCAAATGGCAAACTTTTTTTATTTATAGTTTTATTAAATAAATAACTATTGTGAAAAAAAAAAAAGAGTCATGTCTGTGGATAGAAAAGTAATAGTTTCTAAATAGCTCAACAGATGGCAGCAAAAAAAATCCTTCAGTATGATAGAGAAGTTTGTTAGCCATTTTAAATGCAGTAACGTTGCAAGTTTTATCTGTGTAGCGTAACCAAAGGATTTTGCAGCTAACTAGGGTTCTATGGGTTCCATCCCGACGCGATTTGGCTCATTCGACTCTACATCGATAGAGCTTACCGATTTTAGTTCGGAGTTTCACAACCAGGGAGCACTTTCCTATCTCTGATTCTATGGGCTGGATCACGACGGGGTATGTCTCATTCGACTCGACATCGATAGCCTTAACGATTTCAGTTATGTTCGTATTGTACTGATTGCGACACCTGGCGGTGGAAGGTGGAACTAATGGATGTTGCAGCACGCCTGCTATAAGGTGCTGCAGGCAGCGGGGATCCGATCCGGAGTTTCGTTAGGTTCAAGGTTTATCATATTCGAGGCCCCGATGTAAATTAAGGGCCCACTAGCGGCCGAAGCCAGCTAGTGTAATATTAATTACACAAAACTTAAATCATCAGCATCATTCAATTCAATCTAATATTTAGAGTGTTACAAATATTTATTTAAGAAAAGTCAGTTCTGTGGACATCATGATTACAAACAAACATAGCATCTACATAATGTAATAATGCAATTTTTATAAATTATTTCTCACAATCTGGAAAAATACTGACATGATGTGTTAGATAAGTTCAAAAGTAATATATATACAGGGCTGTCAACTATTGCACATTAGATGTAAAAACTACACTTTTTTTCAAATTGTTTTTTAATGAGAGATACTCTTGTCTTGTTCCTGATTTGTTTTTCATTTTTCAACACAAATTTCCCATTATAAATTTCCTTATGATTTAAAAAATGTATTGTACAGGACTTTGTATACGGTGCGAAGTATTTAAAAAATATATATTCCAGTGATAATTTGGCCAAACTTTATACCTTGTAATGTTTAAAAAAAAGATATTTTATTCAATATACAACATGATTTTAGATTAAAAACAAAAAATGATAATGAAGGTATGCATATTTGTGTAAGGCTTTTGTATTTTTATTAGGGAAATTTTAAATAAAAGTTCATTTTAAACTATCATATTTTAGATTTTTCTACTTTGAACATGTTCATAATTTTAGTGACTATGCCTGACACCTTAAAATTACACATTTTCTGAGTTTTAATTACACATTAGTACTCACAAAGGTTGGCAGCCCTGTATATATATAATCCTTAATTTGAAAATTTTATTTTCAGAAAATTTAGAATAGAAAATGTACATTTCTGGCAGACTGGCCCATGACCGAAAATAAACTATTAAAAACTGACTCATAATTAAGTTGCAAAAAATGTGTATTTATATATTCTGTAGGCATTTTGTATCATTTTATACAAATCAAAACATAGGATTAAAAAAAAGTAAAATAAGAAAAGTAATGAAAAATGACTGTAAATGCACTCTGTCTTATTGCAGATTTGATTCACAATATAAAGTTTTGTGACAGAATAATTAATTTACTAAGATTTATTATCATTTTACACTACATTTATACATTCATCACATTTATACATTCAATGTGAATGGTACACTTTTCCAAATAAGTGTAAAAAATAAGTAGCAAATGTTAAACAACAAGCTATTTTAGTATCATTTGACAAAGAAAAAAAGAGAGGTAAATACAGCATATTCTATAGTAAAAATTCTTAATTGATTTTAGCAAAAAATTCTAGTTTCATTCCAATTTTAATACAATCTATATATAGTATAAAGGACAAACGTGTCCGTGCGTAACGCTGACATCATTTTGCGAATGGCAACAGTTGACGATGAAATTTCGGTTTTCCAATTTTTGCTACTGCAATTCTTTTAATTTCTAAACAGCGCACATTTTTAATGTTTATACCGTTATATAGGGAAAATAATGTACTTTAAAATTAAATTTGTTTGAAAACTGTATCTTAATTGACTGATTTATTACAGTATTTAAATTACATTTCAAGCATGATTTTTTTTTTAAATCTATCTCTATCGCCTGCAGACGATTACAAAATATTAATCCGTTTGCAGTTTAAACACTATAAAAAGTTCAGCACTTGTTTCCAGCTAATATTCCATAAAGAAATTAAAACTTCATTAAGGAACAAATAAAATAGTATAAATAAAACACAGATTTAACAGATATGTAATTGAAATAAGCGCTTAAAACAGCTGAAATTATCAGAATAAATAATAATAAAAAAAAACTGCTATAGATAACGAAATTTTAAGCGATTTCTTCGGCTATTAACTTATGGCTGGAGGTCAATGCAAAATTACCGGTTTTAATAAATTTCAAAATTTTATTTGAATATATAATTGACATATTTCATATAAAATAGCTCTTTGGTGTTGTTAACTGACAATATAAGAAAAAAAAATTATTAAATGTAAAAAATCTACTGGAGTTTTCAATAAATAAATAAATAAATAAATGGTTTTCACATATATTCTTTATCCTGGAAAGCCGGGTTGGATGCCCTAGTAATAATAATAGTACAGTAGAACCTCAATTATCCAATGTAATTGGGATCAAACCTAAAGTGGATAATCGAAATTTTATTAATAATTATCTAGTTTAATATGTAAAATCATCATTGAACTGCTATTATGACTATTTAAACTGCTAAATAAATATCTAAATTCAAATTATATATGAAAATTAATTTATTTTGAAACAAAAAACTTACAATGATTTAAATGGAAGCTTCATCTGGCGAAAATTGGCCATTCTTTGCTGCGCAGCTCTATCCTAAAGTTTTCTTAAAACATTACTTTAGAGAACTGTTTTTGTTGTTCTAACCAAGCAAGGTGTTTTTGTTTAGAACAGGGATATGTACACAGGGGGCAGGGGGGAAGAGTACACTTATACCGGGATCGGAGGTTGCAGGAGCTCAAGATAATTTCAAAGGAATTCTTAGAAAGTGGAACCAAAATATTTATCTGTACTAGTTTTTCAGAAAGGACCACTTGTACAAGGAATTTGAAAGTAAAAAAAAAAAAAATGCTGAAATAAAAAGGTCAGGAAACCGACATCGGTTTATGGAGATTTCCGGTTAAACGAGGATACGATAATCAAGGTTCTATTGTAATAAAGTAATAATAAAATAATAATAAAATAAGCCTGAAAAACTTCCACAGTCCATTATGTGGCTATTATGAACTTGCTTTCATAATTTTATGCAATATCATTTCAAAATTATGAGGTACAAGTTAAGTTTCTTAAATTTATTAATGCATATTAAATATGCATACTAATGTATTAAATTGCTAAACATCAATACCTTGACAAGTCAGTCGATCATTTGAAAGACTAAAACCATCTCTGCATGAACAGACAGCATGACTAGGAGTTGCTAAACAAAGGTCAGAACATCCTCCATTGTTTGTTGAACAGTCATTAATACCTGGCAAAAAAATTGAAAAGGATTACAAATAAAGTAAGAAAGTTTCTTGAAAGAGACACAATAATGTATACAAAAATAGCAATTAAAAATAGCATATGAAGAATCCTTTTTAAAAACGATCAGTCTAATTTGAGATGTGCTAACAGTGTCATCTATTAGCTTGAGAAGCATACTATCCTTTGACAACCTTGGATTGAGCAAAGATGAATGTAATCCTTTGAAAAACAAAGTTGAAAATTGATATAAAGGGAGAAGGGTGATGAAAGTTAATACTCATAAAAGAAAGAACAATGGATAAATATGACCTAACTATGAGTGACTATCATCCCTTTTCTCCATCAACCCACATTTTTGCCACATTTACCAGCTTTTTCAGATGTATATTATTTTAAAATCAACATCTATAAATTGTAGAACCGATAAAATAAAATAGAAAAGTTCTTCTGGCCTATGCCAGGAGAAAAATACAGCTTTGCAATTACTTGATTTTAAGAATTCAACAAATTTTATTCAAAAACACAAAGTTGATAACTTTGAACTTCGTTCATTGATTATTTCCTTCTTTTTGTTATCCATGCTCGTAATTAATTTATTAATAGTGCTGTCTTTATATCCACTATTTCTTGCAATGTCACAATAACCAATGAAATAAATAAAATTCATGACATCGCAAGAAATAATAGATATAAAGACAGCACTATTAATAAATTAATTATGAGCATGAATAAGTAAAAGAAGAAAATCTTCAATGAACAAAGTTCAAAGTTATCAATTTTACGATATTTTCCTGGGTTCTTTGAAAGATTAAAATATAATCTTAGCAAATTCAATATCTGTCTTACCGCAAAACCTTCCATAAAATTGAAAAACATAGTATGTAAAAATAGATGCAATAGCACCTGATCAACTTTCTGGTGTTTATGAAATCCTGTTCACCAGTGCAAATAGAACATTACAGTATTATATAGGAATGACAAACAGAAAATTTAAAAGGAGAGTAAAAGAACATATGGCAGATATCAAATATGACAGAAGAACTACAGCTTTGGCCAGACTACATAAGACAGAGCCTTTGCAGATTAATTTCAAGAATAATGAAAAAAACCCGACATATTTGAAATACAATTGACATTTTTAGATATTTGTTGATAATACAAGGATCATGAATATCAGTAAGTGGACAAAACAGGTGAATATAGTGTCATATTTAAAACAAAAATTTTAAATAAGACACTGATTACTAAGCATGAGTATCAGCTACATACAGAAGAAAGTTGTATGTCAAAAATTTCGTCATAATTAAAAGGAAAAAATATAAACAAGAATTACATTATTAAAAAGAGATTTCAGTGTGAGAAAAATGACATCATATTTGAAATAGAATGGGCATTTTCAAATATAAAGATGTGTGAATGTTCAAATCATAACACAAAGAACATGAATATCAATAAGTACAGAAAAGTTTGTATGTCAAAAATGGCATTATAATAAGCAGATAATGTTGATTTTAATAATATTTTAATAATTTAAATTTTTACAATTATTTGAGGTATTTAATTTTTAATACTATTATTTGAAATCGACATGAATTCACTTCATTTTCTTTCTTGCTGCCAAATTTCTATATCAAATCAAAATTTTGATAACTGTTCATTAAATTTCAACTTTTAAATGTAAGTTTTTTACATGAGAAAATGACATCCTATGTGTATTTTCATTTATAAAACATAATTTTTTTAATTTTCTTCCAAAAAAATTTTTTTTAATTAAGTTTATTTATTTAGGTACAGGAAATATTTTTTTTATTATATGTTTTGAAATGGAAACATAATGTAGAATGTTGATATATTTTATTATTTTAAACACCTCAAAGTTATGTCTGAAGTGACCTGTGAATTAACAAATTTCTTAAAAATGTTTACAATCAGAATCACTTTAAACAAGACTCTTTGAGATGGGAACATAAATTAAATCAATATCCATAAATTAAAAAGAAAAGCAAATAGACACAATAAATGAAAAATTAAATAAATGGAAATGATAAAATAGAATAACAAGGAAGTAACTGTATTCAAGACACTTAAATCTTAAAGAAAACAGATGAAATTTCAAGTACATGAAAGAAATTTAAATGAGTATATATATATATACATATATATATATTTAAACCCTATCATCCATATTAACTCTGCAGTTCTCAATACATTACATTCTCCAGGGTGCACCAATTTTTGGCTCCGTAATTCTTGAAAAAAAATGCCAATGGCAAGTTCAGGTCTATCTATTGTCTTTTTGAGAAACTAAGAAGATATGTAATATAATTAACACTTTCTGTTATAACCTGATGCTTTTTATAACTTTTCAAACTTCTTTGTGCTTTATTGACTTGTAATACTTTGACACTGCCTAAGTTTTGTATTTTCCATGTCTTGTAAAAAATGAATAGTACTAACATTTTTTCATGATTTATCATTACTATAATAGTTTTAGAAGACTTGTGTATGAGAATTGTGAAGGAATTATTGCTCCAGTGTGCAGAACTATAAAAATAAAAAATTAACAAAAATACATTAAAGTTACATATATTTGTCTCATTTAAAAAAAATGAAAAATGTTCCAGTAGACCCAGAGTGCGAAATGAAGGGTTAAACATCCATTTGAAATTTTTAAAAAATATTGATATAATGAAGAATATAAAAAAAAATATTGATATAAAGAAGAATATCAAATTTAAATCTTAAGAAGTCACTTCATACCTGACTGTGATCCAACATCAAAAACTCTGATTTGGTACAACGGAGGATTTTCTTTGATAACTCTGGTTATTGTCTTGTCAACTAAATTAAGTCTTTGGACTAACCCATGTTGAAACTCAGTCCAAAATACAAAATTATCATAATGAGCCAATCCTTTGGGATGACCAAGGTGTTCACCAGAAAATAAAATCTGTAAAAGAATGAAAACAGAAAATAAAAAACAAAGTACTTTTTTCTCAGTTGTGGGTAGAAACAAACATCAGATATAAGCCAAAAATTAGAAACAAATTTTCAATATAATATATCAATTATATATAATTTTAATATTAATAATTTACAGCCTTCATTTATAAACACCAACGAAATACTGAAAGCTGGAGTTTTGTTTTAGAACATTCAGGGCTACTACTCAAGCAGGAGAATGAAACTCCTTGACATTTTCAGGTTTTTCATGTGTATTTTAAGAACATTTCAGTCCGAACTGCAGTTTGTATTGAGAAAATTCCACTCCAGCACTGCAGTGTGTATTGTTCATGATGGGGGAAAACTATTATTGTATTACTCATGGTAAACTAATTATTGTATTACATGTATAATTGTTACATTGTATTAGACAACAATCCAATACTGTAGTGTGTATAGCCATGCTGAGGGTAAATTAAAATACTGTTTTACTCAAATTTTCAAATAACGGATGAATTGATTAAAAGCTCAATTTTTGATTCTCTTGAAATTAAAACTATAATAGGAGTTGTTCTTCTTAATAACTCACAACAGAAACAAATTAGAGATTGCTGGAGAATTTAAACAATAAATTAGTTATTTATTGTAATGGCAAAGTTACAAACATGGCAGAAAAGTTTGCAAAAATGAAAGAGTTTTAAAGATTTTAAATTTTATGTGCTGAGAAGGCAAAGAAAGTAAACAGAAATTTTGAGGGGTAGAGTATTAGATAATTTGTTATTTATTTATTTATTGATGTGGTATTAACTTGTGTATTTTTTATCATTTCCTTGATTTAAAAGTACAGGATGTGTACATTTTTATAGTATTATTTTGTGACCTAAATGTATCAGTTTCAGTATTATAAATGTATCCTGTCACTGCATACTTTTATTGTTATATATAAATATGATATTCTATGGTATTAAAAATGCCTTATTAGTACTACATTAAGAGTGATATAAGGAATACATCCTTGAAAAATATTTCACCTTACTAATTAGTATACATATGTGGACCTTGTATCAAGTTTGTGCCTAGGACCCTCCAAAAGTCATAGTCCGACTGTGTAAATAATCAAGTTTATGGAACAAATTGAAAAAAAAATAGTATTAAAAATGATACAATCAAAGAAAGAATGACTCTTCTACATCAAGATTTTTTTATACGATTATCGTGTCGCTATCCCCACCTACCGTGGTTTGACACAACATTAACTTGTGGTATGTGTGAAATTTACCTACCACGAGTTAAGGAATTTGAAATTGGCCGAAAATACCTAAACATGATTAAAATCAGAAAATTAATCATAAGAATAAATTCTTGTAAAATAATTTCTTTTTCTTTTTTGAATAATTTGAAATATAAACAAGGGGGGCAACACAAGCTGCTGTTGGATAGAAGATATTTGTTGAAAATCCCGCAGTCATCATTTCCTGCTCCAAGCCAGCTCTTCCCCAAATCAGTCCCAAAAACTCCAGAGCCAATCTTCTCTCCTCCTTTTATGGTCAGGCCGCGTAACTCATCCACATGCACACATAAAAAAAGTCCACTTGCACTCCGTGAATAAGCACTTTAGTATTATTTTTTTAAATAAAAACATTTCATATTTCAATTAATTACAATTTTTTTTTACTTTCTGCATATAACCTTTTTTTTCAGGAACAAAACTTGAGATTACTTAAAATTTTATATACATATGCGAATTCTTGCTGCCTAGGATGAAAAAGTCACCGACACATGTAGAAAACCATGTTTTTATGTCAAATTGAGTTAATTAAAATTATTTATTTCTATTCAGAATAATTCAGAAAACAAATTATATAAAAATAAGTAATCAATTGATCACATATTTCTATGAATAATATACGAAATATTATTAATTTAAAATTTAACAAAATACTTTAGGAATTACTTTAAAATATTTAAAACTCAAAAAATTATTTTCCTTAAACCAAAATTTAGCATAAATACTCGGGAAAAAAGTCCTTTACGGCGGCAGGCACCAAGCCAACGTAAAGGGAACTTTCTCAAATAAATAAAAAATGAAATTACATGTCTATTTAATATGAAGTACAACGAAATTTAAATGAAAACTGATACTGGATTATACCAAAATAAAATTACCTTACCGTAATTTTACAAGTTTAAGGAAATTACTAAAATTTTAGTTAAAGAGGAAAAACTAAAATTATCACTATTTTATCTAAATGATTAAACTTTAAATTTTTGTCTTAAATTTTAAAAACTCAAATTATCAACATAACACAATTGCAATATTTTTACAATTTCATTTTTAAAGAGAAATACATGGGATTTTTCATAAAACCAATGTTTAATTTAATAAATTATTATCTTAAATACAGAAAAAGACTTACCTCACGATTGCTACCATCTAAAGAAATTCTTTCAATCCTGTGCAAATATGAATCGCACCAATACAACTTCTTTTCATAGTAGTCAATAGTCAATCCGTTAGGCCATTGTAAGTGAGAATAAAGGAAGACCTCTCTGTTAGACCCATCCATATAAGCCTTTTCTATTTTCCCACCATATTCTTCACCAGTTACATCAACTTGTAAAACAGTAGACCAATCAGCCCAGTACATCATACTGCAAAATAGAAAGAATAATATATTGAATATGAATTCTGCTTATAAACATGAAAGCAATAGAGACTGCAGTGACTTAAAATTTAAACATTTCTTTTTAACCTGGAAGTAGTTGCATGTCAGTATTTTTGATTTCCATGACAGTCATAAGAATAAATCCTTCTAATATAAGTCTCCCTTATGTCTCCTAACATAAGGGGTCTTCAATCCACGGGCCACGAGTGGCCTGTTATCTCATTTCAATTTGCCTTATTAGGACAAACCCCTTCTTTGAATATAAAAGAAGCAAAAAGAAAATACGGGAAAAAACACTTGATATACATAATTTTCTTCCATATCAACACAAATGTTGGTATAAAACTAAGCTGTGGCACCCGGCGCGTCTCAACCATCGCTCCCGTGTCTTGAGGGACACATAACTCGCACAACTGGGGGCTGCTCCCCGTATGCACTGTGATTAGTCAGGGGACCGCCACCTGCAGACCCCCTGATCTTACCCAGGTGAGTTAAGGACAGAGGTCGTATGCAACACACAGAGGATCTCATATTCAGAGAAGACCTCCATAAAGAAACCTGATGAATCGTTGGAAGACACCCGACAGCTTCGCCGCTGGAGCACCATAAGAGGAACCGGTCCCTAGGCGATATATCGAGTTCTCCCGACGATTCTTGCTTTTCCACGACGTCCAAATATTGAGTCCTAGGGGAGGAGGAAATAGTGAATTTGCTCCATTAGTGCTGTAAAAAACTGGAACTTCCAACGAGGAATATTACTGCTATAAGTAAAGTAGACCTTATCTTTAAACTGATGTATAACAAAATATTGACTTAAAGATAACATTGGCAATCTGATTTATCTGTTTAATTTTCCATGAAATTCTGGAATTCTAAAGTATCAATGTATTGAACCTGATTTAGCAGATTTAACACAAATGCCGCACGCCAACTTTAGCATGCTCCAATCTATTCATTCACAGGCAGAATCCAGTTTACTACTGAACATGCTGCAAATGCTTTCCTGTGTAGTAATCTTATCTGTTCTTTTCACTCTGAAAATTCAAGTTACCAATAAAAGATGCACTTTGTTATAAGCCCCTATTACTTTTACTGTATTACTGGGGGGGGGCTCGAAAGACAAAGCACCGCGACCAGAGGTCTATTGTACTATCCCCCCAGGTCTCCTAATTTTGAACCAATTCCAGATGAGAGACCTGCATCTGGATTGGCACCCCCAGAGGTAGCGCTTATACAGAACTTGGAGGACTTTGGAGCCACGAACAGATTTAATGTGCACCAGCTCCCATTAACATACACGGTCCCACAGCAGAGGCAGACGAGAGAGGATAGGCGATGCACCCTCCCAAGCAGTGACCGTGGTCGATGCTGCTTGGCTTTCGGCGATCTTACGAGAGCCGAGCTTTACCATCCGCGCCACTGCGGGACTATAAGCCCCTAACCTAAAACAACTTGAAGCAGAATATTTCTCTGCTAGATTATTCTAACATAAATAATATTTCATATAACATAATTTTATTTTTTTTTAAATAATTTTAAAATTTATTTTAAGTGAAACCATCTCAACTCTTTAAATAAATAAGCATCAGTTATTGAATAAAATAAACCACTCAAAGAATACACAAAAATTCACTTATACTGGATAAATAATATTATAATTGGATTACAAAGATGCTCTACACCTGGAGAAAACAAGGTAAGTGATTTATCTTACCTTACTTCGTTCAACTGTATTAGAACAATAAGAAGTATTTAATAGACATTATAAAATAACTCATACAAATTTATCTAAAAGCAAGTAATTAAATAACAGTGTTGTAAATTTCTAAAAAAAATAGCAAATATTCTCAGGTTAAAATGTACATTGAATATGTTATATGTAAATAGATTTTTCCAGTTTAAATAAGTAGAATGAAAAGCATATTTTACAAAATAAGTACATTTACTGAATTTTTTAAATTCATGAAAATTTCTAGAATTATAACAAAAAACTTGCAAAATTTTAAAATCCTGCCCATTCTTAAAATTTATAGTAATATTTTAATAATCTTTTTATATTTATTTATTTACAAAAGGTAATAAAATCTCATACACATCTGTGATATTTTATCTTTTTTCATTGTGGTAATTTTTTATTGACAATTGCCAGCATTACATCTGAGTAAACATTTAAACAAGTAATTCCTTGACGGTCAATATAATTTTTAAAAAATACCTGAAGGGACTACTTCACTCACACAAAGACACTCTCATGTTAATGCTAATCCTATGAGAGAGTTCTTTTAAAATATCTCGTTTACATTTCAATATTTAATAAAAAAAAAAAAAAAAAAAAAAAATTGCATTGAATAGCTGAGGTTGATCTGTACAAAGGGCCTTTTTTTACTTTTTTGATTTTGGTTGAAGTATTTTTTTATAAGGACACTTTCACTTTCAAAACCAATTCTGAAAGTGAAAATATCAATATAAAAAAACTGCAACCAATATCAAAAAAGTAAAAAATGGCCTTTGTAGAGATTGACCAACTATCCTATGTAAAAAAAAGTATTAAAAAATATTAAAAGTACAATACAAACAAGGTATTTTAAAAGAACTCTCCCATAGAATTAACATTAGTGTGCGAGTGTCTTTGCCTGGGTGAAGTAGCTCCTTAATCCAATATTTAGTTTATCTAATGAAACTACAGCCTATACAAACAAAATCTTTAAATGATAGCCCTCTTAGGGTTTTCTTGCATTTTCATAAAAATTATCATAAAATTCATGTAAACATGAATTTTCTCTCATGGTCTGATGCTAAAACATCTCTCACATAACTTCAACTTAGATACTTCTTTTAAGGGGATTTTGCACCTTTCATTTGGCAAAAAATTATGAAAATATCAATTTTCCAATTTTTTACTTACAGTGTATTTAGACATCCCTAGTATAAGTCTGCCGAAGTTACATAAAGATCTGATGGTTATAAATGTGAAAAAAGTTTTTTATTGCATCCATTTTCCTTTAAATGATTTAGAGTTGCAATCTTTAAATTAATTTTTCTGAGTTTGTATTTCTTCAATAGATCAGTATGATCAAAATGTTAAAACCTCAACATATACTTTTCAATTGACTTGCTATTTTTTAAATTTATTTTATTATTAACCTTAAGGTGCATTTCATAAAGTTAGGGATTGGTTATTTCAGTAATATAAATAGTTTATATTTCTTTTAAGATTATTTCTACCAGTATCAAATGATACCTTTTATAAAGATTTTGAATTTATAGTTATGTTATTTGTAATTTTTAAATTAAAACAATCACAAATCATTTTCAATAAATTGACGACTTGTTATTATACTTATTAGCTTTAAAAATTACAAGTAAATAAACATTAATCAAAACCTTTAAAGCTGTAATTTGACACTGACAGAAATAGTGTTAAAAATGAAAATGTTAGGTAAATAGTCATTTTTCTGAAATTTTAGATATAATATTTTTCTTCCCTCTTAAACTAATTATTTTTTTGGAAATACCATTATAGAACACATTTGTAAAAAAAGCATGCAAAAGAAAAAAAAAGGGGGGGGGAGTTAAATAAAATTCAAAATTGTAAGAAATAAAGTTTTAAATTTTTCTTAAATTTTCCAAATTTTACCACAGAAATTTCAATTTTTCTTGATTAATTTTTTTTTTTCCTAAAAGCATTTAATAATATATAAAGTATTATAAAATATTGAAAAAAAAAAAAAAAATAGTTCCAAGGGTACTAAGTCTAGTTAAAAAATAATTCTGTTAAAAAAATATTGATGTCTACAGCTAATTAATTTAACTTACTCATGCATGAATTATTTGTAAAAGGATGAAAAGAATGTTTTTCACTTGAAATACACTATATTGCCAAAGGTGATGGGTCACTTGCAATTTTAGACATTTTGTTAACTATCTAGAAAAATACATGAGGAATTAACCTGAAACTGCAGGTGTGAAAACAGTATAGTATAGCTTATATATTTCCGTGAATATTTTTTTCCGAAACCCCATAGGGGACTGTCAACAAATTGAAAAAGAATGAATATCTTTTGGATTACCCTGTAAAACCAAATGTAGCAAAAGTGTTCAAACTCGAGATTATTAATAAGTGGTTTATTGTAATATATTGTGTTAATTTTTATGAAGATAGCATGTGTACTCGAAGAGAAATTAAGGTTTTTATAAAAACTGACCCAAATTTCACCAAGTTTTTTGCTTATAATTTGCAGAGTTCTTAATATAAAAAAAAGTTATTTTAAGAAAATATGTCAAACAACATTGTACATAATACTCTACAATCGGAATTAAAAAATAATAAAAAATGGATGAAAAATGAGCAGGTTTACTAAAAAATGTTTCACTGCGCATGCGCGAACACAATGAAAATATAATATACATAATGTATTAGCTAAGTATATACAACTCCGATTCAAAAAATTAGAATAATGAAAAGAAATACGGTCAAGGGAAATGAAAATCGAATTTATCAAATAAATAATCAACAATATCAAATATAAAGTACTATAATATGAATCTGCATATTTTGCAGATTATAAAAATGTAAACACATTACAATGAAATAGAAAATATATTTAAATCAGCTAACAACAAAAAATTCAAAATATTAGAATACTTTCTAACATAGTTCAAAAAATTAGAATAATGAAAATATATTGAAGATAATTTAAACTCTAAGTATTTTTACTTGCTAATCAGTACTTTGTTGCATCACCCTTAGCTTTAATGACAGCTCTTAAACGTTCTGGCATGTTTTTAACTAAAGGTTCACAATGTTTTTTATCCAAATTCGCCCATATGCTCTTTATACTAGAAATAAGTTCTTTTTTGTCTCTAGGCGGAACTTCTTGAAGTCGTTTCTTCATAATTCCCCACAAATTCTCGATAGGATTTAGATCGGGTGAGTTTGCAGGCCAAGGGAGTACAGGTATGTCCTTATCTTTGAGCCATTTAGTTGTTGATTTGGAAGTGTGGGGAGAAGCTAAATCTTGCTGAAACAAGAAATCGTCATCACATAAATCCTCAGCTGAAGGAATCATGAAATGTTCAAGAATTTCTTTATAGACTTCTGAATTGACTGTTGTGGAAACAATACACAACCTGCCTGGGCCTTCAGCAGTCATGCAGCCCCATACCATAACAGAGGTCGCAAATTTAACCGAACGTTTTAAACATTCTTTCTTATAAGCTTCATGTTTGAGTCTCCAGACACGTATACCTTGATTTCCGTGAGACACACAAAACACACTTTCATCGCTGAAAAGTATCTTTTTCCAATCGTCGTGATCCCAAAATAGCCTTTGTTTACACCATTTAACTCTAGCAGCCCTTTGCTTAGATGATAAGAATGGCTTTATCTTAGGCACACGTGATCTAAAACCTAATTTGCGAAGTCGTCGTAGTGTTGTAGATTTGGAGACATTTATACCCATTTCTTTCCATTTTCTATGCACATATCTCACACTCCGAAAACGATGTTTCTTCACAATCTTTTTCAATTGCCTTTCATCTCTTCTTGAAGTTACTGGCTTTCGACCACTTTTAAAGTGTTTATTTTGAAAACACTTATTATTAGAATATTCTCTCAAAACTCTACTCACACTTGCTTGAGAGCATTTCACTTCTTTTGCTATAAAAAGTTGTGTTTTTCCTATTTCGTGCAAGTACACAATACGATATTTCACAGCCTCAGATAAATCGCTCTTTCGTCCCATATTAAGCAAATACTACGCTACAATCAAATGCCAAACGACTTCTCATTTTCAACGGAGCACATTTTATAGTCCCACAGATGTTAATCCCGCAGCCGTTCTCTCAACTTATAAGAAAAATTTGAATATTCTAATTTTTTGAACCATGCTATCGAGGTATTCTATTTCTTTGAATTATTCTAATATTTTTTAAATAGTTAATTATTAATATATCAGATAAAAATAAATATTTATGTTATATTTATAAATGCTCTGAAGATAATTAGATACTTTTAATATATTTTTTCCTGGACGCAGTATGCAAATTGACGCGTTAGCAACATCAAACTCATTCTTTTTTACATTATTCTAATTTTTTGAATCGGAGTTGTAGAGCAACTTTTGTGAAAGTCTAAAAATCATAGCTGAAAATTCTGAAAATTATCGTCGATAGAATAAGCTCAAAATCCGTTGTTCCCAAAAAGAAGCAAAAATATGAGGGGTTGTATCAAATATCTGTTGATTAGTGCCAAGATAGTGTACACAATATTGCACGTACTACTATATTTGAATACAACCCCTCATCTTTTTGCTTCCTTTTGGGAACAATGATTTCAAGCTTCTTCTATAGACGATAATTTTCAGAATTTTCAAGCTATGATTTTGAGACTTTCACAAAAGTTGCTCTATATATTTAGCTAATACATTATGCATATTATATTTTGATTGCATTCGCGCATGCGCAGTGAAACATTTTTAGCTCACAGGCTATCAAAGCCTGAGAGCTTATGTGCCCGCCCGTTCTGTATGTATGTATGTATGTACGTATGTACGTACGTAACGCGATAACTCTTGACAGAAATAACCGTTTTGCTTCCAATTTTGTTTATAGGTTCCTTGTGATAAGGCGCTTCCCTGATTAGTTTTGGGGATTGATTGTTTAACTATAAAGGGGGGAACGGGGGGCTAACCCCCCCTTAATTAAGATAAATGGTTTTTTCATGCAGAATTGTCCAATTTTCTTCAAATTTTGTATATAGGTTCATTGTGATAAGGTTCTTTCCTGATTAGTTTTGGAGGTTCATAGGTTAAGTATAAAGGGGCTAACGGGGGGGGGGGGGGAATCCTTCCCCTTAATTTAGATAAATGAATTTTTCATGCAGTGTTATCCGATTTTCTTCCACTTTTGTTTATAGGTTCCTTGTGATAAGGCGCTTCCCTGATTAGTTTTGGGGATTGATTGGTTAACTATAAAGGGGGGGGGGAACGGGGGCTAACCCCCCTTAATTTGGATAAATGGTTTTTTCATGCAGAATTATCCAATTTTCTTCAAATTTTGTATATAGGTTCATTGTGATAAGGTTCTTTCCTGATTAGTTTTGGGGGTTCATAAGTTAAGTATAAAGGGGGTAACGGGGGGGGGGGGGGGTTAATCCTCCCCCCTTATTTTAGATAAATGATTTTTTTCATGCAGAGTTATCCGATTTTCTTCAAATTTTATATATATGTTCATTGTGATAAGGCGCTTCTCTGATTAGTTTTGGGGTTTTTTTGGTTAAGTATAAAGGGGGCATGGGGGGCTAACCCCCCCCCCCCTCCCTTAATTTAGATAAATGGATTTTTCATGCAGAATTATCCGATTTTTTCAAATTTTGCATATAGGTTCATTGTGGTAAGGCGCTACTCTGATTAGTTTTATGGGTTCATTGGTTAATTATAAGAAGGAGAAACGGGGGATGGTTCCCCCCTCTTAATATATTGTCGATTTCTTCATTTTTTGAGGGCTTATTTCAAATTCTTTGAAATAAGAATATAATTTACAGTTAGTGTGAATAGCCTGTGAGCTCAATGCCGTCAGTTTAACTGGGCAGTTTTCTTTTTTATTTAGTAAACCTGCTCATTTTTCATCCAATTTTTTATTATTTTTTAATTTAGATTGCAGAGTATTATGTACAATGTTGCTTGACATATTTTCTCAAAATAAGTTTTTTTTATAGTAAGAACTCTGCAAATTATAAGCAAAAAACTTGGCGAAATTTGAGTCGATTTTTATAAAAACCTTAATTTCTCTTCGAATATTCATGCTATCCTCATAAAAATTAACACAGTATATTACAATAAACCACTTATTAATAATCTCGAGTTTGAACAATTTGCTACATTAATTTTTACCGGGTAATCCAAAAGATATTCTTCTTTTTCAATTTGTTGACAGTCTCCTATGGGGTTTCGGGAAAAAATATTCATGGAAATATATAAGCTACACTATACTGTTTACACACTTGCAGTTTCAGGTTAATTCCTCATGTATTTTTCTAGATAGTTAACAAAAGGTCTAAAATCGCAAGTGACCAATCCCCTTTGGCAATATAGTGTAGATTTAAAATGGATTATTAAGAAGAAATAATGTTGAATTTTAAAAAAACTTATATTTATTGTAAAATTACAAAACAAACCTCATATGAGGTTTACAAGCATTAAAAAAATTATTATTATTAGTTAGTAATAGTTTTTTTTTTCTGATAATTTAAGCTTTGGATACATCAAGTTGAAAGTTAAAAAAAAACTTTTTGTTGAGACCTTATCAGAAATTCTTTAAAAAAATCTTCTCTCACACATAACAGAAACAAATTTGTCAAAGGCAGATTTTCCAAAATGAATATTTGAAAAGAAAATGGTTCTGTCATCTATTACTGTATTTCACAAGCATTATTGAACTTCATATGAGGTTTATGTGTGATAAAAGATTAAAAATTAAAAGTGCACAGTCCTCTGAAAGTTGTTTTTCAATACAACCTCATATGAGGTTATCATGCTTGAAAGGGTTAAGTTGTTTTCAGGAAACGGAAAAATAAAGCACGTGCACTTAGACAGTAAAATAACAAATATTAAATATTTGATAATAGAAACTACTATGAAGATGACAAAACTTACCCCCTCTTAGGATCAACTGCAATTGCTTTAGGATGAGACATGTTTTCATGAACAAGCCTTTTCCTAATGGTTGGGTTATCAAGACGGGCAACATAAATCGCAAGCAAACCTTCATCTGTCCAATATAAGTTTTTTCCCATCCAGTCTACAGCTAAGCCCTCAATATTATTAATACCTAAATGATTAATAAAGAAGATACTTCAATATCTAAAAATATAAATCTAATTTTTCAGGTGCAATAAAAGTTTTATAAAACTGAAAGAAAATAACAAAGAAATGTTTTTGACAGTACATAAAATGGATACATAACTCATTCACCCTCACACACAACCAAATCTTCCAAATTTCTAACTGCAATTTTTCATTACATCCACAAAAACAGCAAATTCTAATTTAAAAAATAAAAATATAATTTAATACTGTAGCTGTACTCTGACCTGTTAATAAATTCTGGTGTGTAGCTTTAAAGTTCTTCATGATATCAATAAAATTTAAAAAGAATACCAGAAAGAGGAACCCATTTAAATAATAATAATAAAATAAGATAAATTAATTTTTAAAAAACCATCAAAATCTATAAACCCATGTCTTAAGTTTGTATTTATTATAAAATGTGTACTTTTAAGATATCCCACTTCGTTTAGCATATTTTTAGGTAGCTACCACAGGGGTAATTATGAGTTCATGAAAAAATACCTGACATTTTAGTGAGAATAGAACAAAAAAGACTGATGGGGGGATGATTAAGATATCACATTATTTATTTGTAAAAATTTATTTCAGCTCATCGTATTTCTGTAATTATTATGTGCTATTTTTAATCTTTTTCGGTTTAATTGCCGTTCTTTTAAACCTATTTAATCGGCAGCCAGCACACGCTGAAGTTATGTTTTTACTGGAATGCTTGTCTCTCATCGTATCTTTAGTTTCGATTCGATGCAGGTGCTAGCCTTGAGCTTTTTCGTTGCCGTTCGTGCTCCCCACTTGTGTGTAATGGGCATGCACCACACGGCGTGTTTCACTTCCTGTTTTAGTGCTGATAATTTTGGAGCTTCTCTTTCATGCTTCGGCTTTTGGCCACTTTAGTGCTGCAGTCGAAAGGGGTGTGTCTGTTGTGTGCAAAATGCTTATCTTAATTGCCAAATATTAATGAGTTTCTCATTTGTCTTTTTAATTTTAATGTCATCTGTAATTAACAAATTAATTTAAATTAATCTTGCATTCACATTTGTGTTCCCCAGTCACTGGTATAAATACCATTGTCACTGTTTTTTTCAAACAGAATTTTAACCAAAACAATGCTGTAAAATATTTTGGAACGTGCGCTCGATCTGAGCCTCTGGCTCAATGTCTGGGAGCGCAGCAATATGCCAGTTCTTTAGGAGATCAATTGCGATTCGGATATTTTTTAATGTTCTTTAAAAATGCTGAATGCTGTCATAATTTAAATTTAATATTTTAAAAGTTTTAAATTAAGTATTATTCTTTAGATTCTTAAATTAATTTTAAATATCTTCATGGATTTGGCCAGAAGGAAAATAGATTAATCGTCATCATTGATTCGTAATATGTGAGCCAGATTTTAAAGGTGATGTGCAGTCACTGAGATTCTCATGATTTCACCTTCCTACTTCTCAAGAAAATAATAAAATTGGATTCAAGTTTTAAAAGGAGCATCTTTCTTTATTTATTCTACGTGTCTTTATTTCCAAGATCAAGTAAGCTTATTTCATTCATTTACTTTTGATTTGTGTTTCTTTTCAAAGAATTGACTAAAAAGAATAAATGCACAAACAGTGCAGGGTCTATTGCGATCTTAATTCACAACTGCAAATAATTTTAAATACACTATATGATCTACTACTCCATCCATCCATTCAATAAATAAAATAATTTAACGGCATATCATGTAATACATGCCACATCTGGCATCATTCTATTTTTTAACGGCACTTAAAAGTCATTTCAATGTCACAGAGGGGGCATTTGATCGGGAGGAGTGGATTCACAGGATTTCATGGTAAGCCAAAAGCAAGGCACCATTTTCTTGCAGTCTGATTTTTATAATTTCTGTTATTATAATATACCAATTAAAAGTGAAGTGAGGGACAAAATAATCAAGCCAAATAATTTTAATATCCGCAAAAACATTTAATATTTGAAACAGTTTAAACTTAGCATCTATTACGAAATTACAATGAAACATTCTGAAATTTTTAAATATTTATAGAATCAAATTACAAATAGTTTTACTCACTGAAATAGTCCAATTGTAATGAATACTGTGAAAATAAAACATAGTCCAGACTTTCCATTAAAACAATTTTTATGGCAAAGGCCAGTTTATTTTTTCTTCCTAAAAAGCTGTACTGGAACGACCTTCTGACGTGTTTCCGGCACCAGTGAAATCTGTATATATCATGACAGACATAGTATAAAATATTTAATTAAAGTCGTAAGAGAAAACTTACCCTTCTCAACAAAAACTTCTCTTTTACTTCCATCTATTTTCTGACGTTCTATAACAAATCTGCCTACATCTGAATAGTAAATATATTGGTTCTGAGCATCATAATCAATGGCTGCTGGTTTTTTCAATCCAAGAATTGGTATCATGACATCTTCTTGTTTCCCATTAGATTCCATTGAAATACCTTTGATGGAACCTGGATGACCTCTGACATACAGCAAAAACTGGCCTTGTTTGGCAGCTATGATGATTCAAACAAGATAAAATTAGCTAAAATAAATCACATAATAACAAATAATACTTTTTAGAAAATTCAAGCCAAATTCACATATATATAATTATTATATTTTTTTTTTTTTTCAAAAAGATTAAGCAAAGTAATTATACATAAGTGCCACTTTTTTAAAATGGTTTAAACTACAATTCATTACTTGAGATTTTTTAATAAAAAAAAAAAAAATTTCAAGCAAATAAAAGAAAATATGCATCACAGTATTTCTTGTTAAATACATATTTTAATAAATATATATATATATGTGTGTGTGTATGTGTGTGCGTGTATAAGTATACTTTTGAAAGAAAGGTTACATCACAAATAGAGTAAAATTTTTGATATTTTGGTAATGGAGTAAAAGTTCCTGCTAGAGATGGGGAGTATTTAATGTAACCAAATATAAATATTAGTAATATCAGGAATGTCACTCAGAAAATAACAAAAAAGAGGAAATTACATGTGAAAGTAAAATTTACAACACTTTTCACAACATTTATGCATGATTTTTGTTAACTATATTGTATTGAATATAAAATACATACATTCACAAATTTCTCATGATAAAATATTTTATAGTATTTTCTGTAATAAATATATTGCACTTTCATAGTTGAGTTAAAGAAAATGACTACCTGTCACATTACAGTTTTATACTACATTAACATTCTTTCATCCAAAAGTAGTGTTTTGGTTTCATGTATTCTAATCAGGAGCAAATAATGTGAATATTAAATAGTTAATTATCATTTTTGTATGTACAGAAAACCATAACTTCTATCCAATTTACTATTTTTTTCCACAACTGACTATGAAAATTGTGATTTTTTTTTTCTGCAACCTGTTGATGAAATTTGCAATTTTTTTCCGCGATTGTTTGAAGAAATTAGTGACTTTTTTTCCATGATCATTCGACAAAATTTGTGATTTTATTCCACAATCATTCAACAAAATTCGTGATTAACTTCTGCAATTTTTATTCACGGGCATTCAATGAAATTTGCACTTTTATTCCGTGATCGTTTGACAAAATTCACTATTTTATTCTGCGATCATTTGACGAAATTCGAGATTAATTTCTGCAATTGTTTGACATTTTTTTAAAGTGACCGACAGAAGAAATTTGTGAGTTTTTCTGCGACCAATTGAAGAAAGTCAAAATTTTTACCTCGAGTGATTAACCAAATTTTGCGATTTTATTCATGTATCATTTGACATAATTCTCAGCTTTTTTCCTGGCGAACATCAATGCAATTTCCTTTTTTTTTTTTACAATTCCATGGAAATCGCTGATCGATTTAAAAAGAAAAACAAGAAAAGTGGAAAAATAGCATTTCTCCCTGATAATAAACAAGATGGAGAATAGAAATTTGTCCCTCGCAACCCCTGTACATAGATGAGGAAATGCACTGCAGTGTAGCAAACCATACAGGGTAGTGAGATAAAACTCAAGGAAGCCATATTGTTTAATGCATATATTTTTTTAATGATGGGCAAAAAAAAAAGTTAATATCGCGGAAATATGGAGGAAAAATCCAGGGAAATCACGGATTTGGTATATAAAAAAGCAAAAATTGTGGATTTTATAAAAAAAGAGGACATTGTGGATTTTATAAAAAGCAAAAATCACAAAATTTACAAAAAGACGGAAAAGTGGCATCCTGTAATATTGACCCAAATCTTATTTATTCAGTTAACATTATTATATTTAATAATAATTAACTTTATTAATTGTTAACATTATAAATAGTTTATTCTTAGATTAACAAGATGTCCCTGTTAATTTTAAAACGCCTCATATGCAAAGCATGTAAAAAAATAAATAAAGCTGAAAAATATTTTAGAAATGCATATTCACATAATAATGAAAATAAAATTACAAAAATTCTTTTCTATCTTATGAATCTCATCATTTTTTTTTTTTTCTACGACAAAGAATTTATACTACCACTTAAAAAATTCCCTCAAAAGCATTTAAAATGCTCTTAAAAAATTTTACAAGATTACCTGTGAAGATGTCAAATCACAGGACATGGATTTTTTAAAAACAAATTTTGGTTTAAAAAAGAAAGAAAAAACAGTTGTCAAATTTTGGCAACTAATTCCTTTAATGGCAACCCGGCTATATTTTTTTAGGATGGCAACCCAAATAATCAAAGAGAGGAGCAATTTTTACACAGAGAAGTGCTGTCAATTATGGCGCATGTGCATAGTCACATTATTGGCAAATAAAATTTTTGCTTTGCAACCCGGTCAGTCTTGGAGTTGAAGAGCAAAGTATATTGGCAACGATAAGGAGGGGGGAACTTTAAATTTCTCTCAACAACAAAAAAAAAAAAAAAATGTTTTTTTTTTATTATTATTGCTTTGTTGTGGATTGGTTTTTAATGGTCATGTGTTTTATTATGTCAGCTCTGTGCAGTAATAATATCAGCAATTAACAGAACAATTTAAAAAATTGACTACGGATATTAGTGGTAAGTTTGAATTTGTCATAAATCATTGGATTATTTCACTGAAAGACTGTCTTTTAATCACCAAAGATTTGGATATGCATATTGCTGAAATCTTAAATGAGTATTAGTTAAGTTTTACTCAAGAACCACACAGTGAGGACCTGTTAAAGAAATTCCATTTTCCATCCAAAAAGAAGACCATTCAGGAGGCAAAAGGAAGCAAGCTACTATTTGACTGTGACTAGAATGGCCCTGGACTAGAAAATGGTTGCCAGAATAACTAGCGAGTTGACTTCATTTTAGGGAAGTTTCATTTTTTTTACTCATCACTTCAATTCAGTGTAATTGTCAGCCAATTTTTAATATTATTTCACTGAGACTGCTTGTACATTGAGCACTCCTACAATTTTAATTACTTGCCCTAACCGCCATTTTTTGGAATTTGCTTAAATAGCATACCAGGAGAGTAGGAAAGAGAGAGGCTCAAGCTTTCCCCATTTTTCATTGTTCGATAATTCATCTCTAAAAACACAGTTCTTTATCTAAAGAAACACTATAAATATTAAATACATTTGTAACTATTATATCTGCAAATCAGAGATCTCAACAGCGGCTCTGTAAATTGCATATTCATTTTGTGCTTATTTGTGCAATATAACTTTTGACCCACAATTTTATTTTTTTCATATTAGTATTACTACAAGTAGGATTTCAAAAAGTTTCAGCGTTTCAGTTCAGCTTTTATGAATTTAAAGTGAAATATGATTATATGCACTGATACTATAAGACTGTATATTTTCTGTGAAAACGTTTTATCATATGAGGGAGCAGAGTCCCACCCATCAACTCCTTGTTGTCTTAGAATTTGATAATTGCAATTACCTACAATTTTCAGTATATTGAATCTTCTAAGCTAATTAAAATATTGATTTTGTGATAATGGCATTAATAATTAGTTTGAATGATTTATTATTCTCATAAATATATCATTAATTATTGACAATCCTAATTGTTCAATTTATCCGAAAATGAGTTTTTGAGGTGCTCCCATACTTTTCAAATTGCTATGCCACTGTGCATACCCAGGGACATTTTCATCAGAGTTGGATAGTATCTTAATAGTTAGAAAATATTAACTGCTTTTTAAAAATAAAATATTAAATGTAAGCATAAATCTTACCAGCACATTTTCTTCCTTGAGGTTGAAGTTTAAATCCAACTTGACATTTACACCTAGCCATAGGAACACCTAATTTGTAAAATGGTATACATAAATGTTCACAACCACCATTATTTACAGAACAAGGATGTTCCACTGGAACTGGAAAAAGAAAAAAAAGTATATTAACATATTAACCAGAAAATACATATTTTAAGAATCTTTACATCAATGACATTTTTAAAATATGAAAAATAAAATACTGATAAGATAGTGCGTGTGTTTGCACAGTAGTTTTTTTCTGCTACAATCGTATTTTTCACAAAGCCAAAATGTGAAGTAACTACACATAATGCAAAAATAAAACAAGAGATTTTTGATTTTTTGCTAAAGTACTTTACTAAAACATTTGCAAAAACATTCTTCAATGAATTGCAAAATGACTCAAATCAGTTAGAAAAAAAGACAGTTGGAAGGAAAAAAAACTCGAAAATATCGATTTGAGGATTTTTTAATACTTTGAATGATCGACAAGAAAAAGTTTGAAAAATTTAAGCTTTGACCATGCCACTTTAAACTCAGTTTTTTCAAAATGATGCTTTCTGAACTTCAGTGTACCTTTTTATAGAAAGTACTACAAATAAATGTTTTGCCAAAAAACTCTAGATATTTCTGTTTAATCTGAAGTTGCGGCTAATACGGGTATTCTTAAAAAGGAAAAAAAAATACACATTTTTTGCTATTTAATACTGGTTTCTATCTCAGACTTAAAAAAATTAACTGAAAAATATCTGTACAAAAGCTTGAGTTTATTATATTTAGAATTATTTATTTGATATATATATGAAAATTCAAAAACATATCTTTGGTAGTTTATGAGAAAAGGTACGCTAATTTATCATGGCCTGTGTGTATAGTGCATTTTGACTGCCTTTAAACAAAAGAAGAGAGAAAAGTAGACCTTTTCCCCCTCAAAAATCAGCATTCCATGTTCTATAGTTTCTTTATTTTATTATAAAACTAGCTGACCCGCCCGGCGTTGCCCGGTCCCGAGATAATTACAATCTTACAGTCAGAGAAAGGCATTAACCCCCTCCTTCCCGATACCCGCAAATATAATGAATAATTTGTTCAAGAGGACCACCGTCATCTACATTAACGCGATCATTAAAAAAAGAATTACATTTTCTAATAATTAGAACATAACGAAGACGCCGCTACGCTAAAATAGCCGGCAGATGACACAACTTCCCGACCTCAATTTCAAATCTATATCTTAATTAGTTACCTAAATTTTTGTTCATTAGTAAAAATTGGCAATTATTTCCTTTCATTTTCGCAAACTAAATGGAGGGATCGGCCCGAGAAACAGATCTCATTGTAGTTCAGTTTTTAATGAAAGCAGATCCCTGTCTGAAAATTTCAAGGATCGTTTTCACTGGCGCCGGCAGATTTTTGGCAGTTTTTTGCATACATTAAAAAAAAATTACTGATCGAATTTTTCAAAAATCACACAGTGAGATGCAGAATATTTTTTTACATATGCTCAGAAATTTTCAAATTGATATCTCAATTAGTTTTCTTAAAATTCGCTAATTAGTAAAATAATTTCGAATTCATTCATTTCCGTTTGCAAATCCAATGCACCGGTTCGTTTCTTTCGCCATTTTGATTTAAAAGATGTCATTTTAGAAGCGATGGTTAATGAGAATCTAATTAATATCTAGGCTAATTATCAAAATATTAAAATTCTGAGACTCAGGTATACTGGGAGAGGGTTTGGACTACCTAAATCTAAATTTACAGATTTCTAGGTGCGCTAAATTTTCCTAGCCATCGCACACAGACACACACACACACACACACACACACACACAGACACAGAGCGAAACTTTCTTTTATTAGTATAGATGGGCTAAAGTGTTGGAAACAAAATATATATATATATATATATATATATATATATATATATATATATAAACAGTTTTGAAAAATAATAAACATTATAACCATGTTATTCTCCTTATTTATTGACAATTATATTATATTATATTTCATATAAAGTATTAGAATTAAACTTGTCTTGATGATAAGTACAGATTTGAATTAAGTTTTTATCTTGCAATTTAAGAATTTATATCTGTATATATGTTACGGTCAATATGATTAATCCGGTCATTATTAATAATAACCAGTTATTAATAATGACCAGATTAATCCTATTGACCATAACATATATATAAGTTGCTTTGTAAATTATTAGTATTCTATTGAGAATGGCTTGACTAATTTTTAATATTTAGATTGCAAATGTAAATGAAACACGTCAAAATGTCAAGAGTAAGAGATACTGCAATTCACAAGAATACTGGAATTTTAACATTCTGCTAAAGCTCTTTTTTCTGACTTTAGCTATTACTAAAGAAAGTTCAAACTCAGATTAAACCATGGCATGTAAGGGGATAGAGGTATAAATAGTTAGAGAGAACTTAAAAATTTCAGCTCTTAAAGGAATAGTATTTCAGGTTTAATAATAAAGAAAGAGAGAATTTGCAAAAGGCAAATACTAAAAGTGCATAAAATAATTCATAATAAAGAAATAACAGAATTAATCAAGAGGGTACCCAGAATAAAGCAGAAAGAAGAGGATAAGTACAGAAATAATTAGTAATAAAGCAAATATTTAACAACCACATATTGATAAATGTAATATTTATTTATTTATTGAGATAGTGTCCACAAGATGTAAAATTCTACAGTAAAATGGTGTAATTGAATATCCCCCCCCCATCATTTATTATTATTATTATTTATTTAATATAATTTTAAATTAAATTTCTACTCATCTCAGACAGTAGAAGGGTTAGTTTTTACAGAAATGTACAAATGTCCTAATCTAGATATGGTTGATGGAAACATTAAAACTGGAGAAAAGTGGACAGAGAGAAGCTCTCTCCAATAACAATGTTGCTGCAGGTAAGATAATTTCATTGAATTGTGTTTTCTTAGGGAAGAAAAAAAAAATCTAATATTTGTTATTAATAAAGGACACATTTAGATAAAATAAGGTTTGTTCAGATGGAAACTAAGTTTTAAAAAAAAATTATTTATAATTTTATTATCATCCATTATCAACATCACATAAAGGGAAGAGGGCCACAAAGTGAGAAAAGGAGAGGAGGGTATGTTGACATACTGTGACATCACCTTTACAGTATTCTTTTTTTAAATGCATGTCCTATCGCTTGTTTTCTTTTCATTGCATGTATTTGTTTTTATAAATATGGAAACAATCTTTGATTTACCTAGTACTGAGATAAATGCAATCTTTTTTTTTTTTTCAAAAGAAAGGGCTTTTACCCGGCAAGCAACTATGCAAAAATGGCCATGATATGCAACTGCACGATGTTACTAACGATGAAGCTATATGGAGATGCAACATAAAAAGTTGTACAAAAAAGGTCTCTGTGTTGGAAATTGGTTTAGTGGTTCCAAAATACCATTTGTAACTGCTTTAAGGTTTATGTACTGTTGTGCAGAGGAATTAACTTCCATAAAATGGTGTAAAAAACGATTATATAAGGGTGAAAATGCAACAATTGATTATAATACCTATATGAGAGCAGTGTGTTCCTTACACGTAAAAAGTTGTAATTATGTAACTGTTATTACATTCTATTATTTTTATTTTAATTATTATTCATAATAATTAATTATAAGTTGTTATGAAACATTGCAATATTACATTCTTGTTAACATAAAATATCATGTTATTTAATACAATGCTATTTATTTTTTTGCTATGTTATGTTCATGCTTCACGACCTTGACGAAATTGACTGCAACTTGCCGTAATCATAATTGTTGGAGCCGCTATAACAAAGTAGTACCCTTTTTTTCTTCTTATACATAAAACAAAAATTGGTACTTTTCCATTATACGGACACCATGCCAAAATGTATGCTAATGTGCCAATTATTTCAACCTGATCGTGAAAAGGATTTTTATTGTAAACCATGCAAAACATTGTGATTTGCTATTTATGAAACAGGAATCACATGAATGATTATTATTTAACCTTAACCTTGGAAAGCTTTTTAATTTGCTATTATTCGAATTAAAAATACTTTTTTTTATAAAGTTATAATGTACTTTTACTGCTGATGCTGAGATGGATTTTACCATTTGGCAATTACCAGATGATGAAAAAGTTACAATAAACTATTTCAGGAATTTGGAATTCTCCATAATAAAAGGTTGTGTTCAAAATACCATGAAGTTTCCTTACTCCTATTCCCAATCGTACAGCTGAAACTTCAATAGCGGCAATAGAAAACAATGTAGCTGATGGAAGTATTATTTATACAGATGGCTGGAGAAGATATAAAACAGATGAACTGTGAGATGCTGGTTATGATCATTTCACAGTAAATCACAAATACAATTTTGTCGACCCTAATACTGGATGTCATACTCAAAATGTTGAGAGATTATGAGGTATCGCAAAATGGTGCAACAAAAGATATCGGGGAACTGTTCGTGTTGTGTCAATATTCCCTATTGACCTATAAAGGTCTTATTGCCTTACATGGAGAATCTGTTTTTGAGGAGAAAACAAATCATTCGATTCATTGCTTATTTGTAACAGAACAGTACTTTATTGCGCAATTCCGATTTTGTCCATCACACGTTTTGCTTCCTGGATGAATTAATGCGTTTTATACCGTGCATCGATCGCGAATAACTCCATTTGACTATATGGCAGTGCCATGTTTCCCCAATAGATGGCGTGAATTATCAGGACGTGATGATCACTCTTGGAGTGAAATGTCATTAGAATGTTCTGGAGATACCACGTGTTTCCGATGTTGAGTAACGCATGGGTTTTTGGTCCGGAGAAGAAATATATCAGTGCATGGTTTTTAGGGGAAGGGGTTCAGTTCTCGAGCATCAATGTTGATTTGTTGTTGGCTGTTTTAAAAGCTTTTATTTGGTGCTAAAGAGAAGTTGCTACAATGGGATTGTATATATAATAGTTTGCAACAATAATGCTGGTTGAAATGAGTAGCTGTAATTCAAAGTCAAAGGCAGGAATAGTAGTTATGAGACGTCTGTGGTCGTCACCAGTACAAAGAAAGAGAGACGGAGAGTCACATGTTTGTTTTGAAGGCTGGAATGGACTTCGCTCGTTAAGATAGTTTTATCGCAGTGTGATGGATTGTGAGGATGCCATAAAATGTATTTTTACTTTGAAATTGTATAAGGTTTTCAATTAATGTTTCCATTGCTCTTGCTGCTTTTTTTTTTCTTGTTGATGATTAAGTGAAATATGACAGCATAATGCAACTTTTGTATCTGGTCATTGATTGGCATCGATAGTTGGTTGAATAGTTATGGCTCGGCAGTTCTGTTTGTTTATAATATCCATTTGACATTCAGTATTGATGTTGAAATCTCTTGACGGCATGCTGGAGTGGTTTTTAGAGTTTAATAAGGTAAATGGTTTTTTTCTGAATTCATGATAATATAAAAGTAATTGAAACGAAAGTAATTAGTATTTTTTTTTTTAACAGGGTATAAAAATAGATAATTAATATAAGGTTTTTCTTAAGTTTAATTTCTAGTCATATGTTTATAAATTCTTTGAAGTGATATCTTTAAGATTATAATGTTTCTTTTGTTAAAGTTCGCCAGTGTAATATTTGAGATATTAAAGTTGTAATTTGAAAATTTAAAAAGTTAGTGTTAAAATTATAAATACATTTATTAAATAGTTTTTTTTTTTTTTTTTTAAAGGTTTAAATAATTATTCACTTGTTTAAAGCCGGGATTAATATATTTTTTTGATAGATATTTAAAGGTTTGGTGTTTTGAATTCTTTTAGATTTTAAGGGCTAGATATAAGTAGCAATATGAATGTGAAATGATTTTTCAGCATGACCATGAGAGTTATCTACCTTCTTTAGATTCCAGTCTATTTTTATATTTGATGGTGCATTAAGAGGATATTTTGACAGGAAGATGTTTGTCATCTATTAAATAATGAAGTACATATTTTTGTTGAATTGAGAAAGTAACGAAGTGTGGTTATTTACATATGTTTTTATTTTTGTTGTAAATAAAATTTAATTTAGTTTTTAAACTTTTTGTCTTCATTGTGTTTTAAAACAGCATCTATGCTAATAATTCACTTAGTATTTTGGATATTATATAGTTATGTATTCTTTTGGGTTTCTACTGATATTGGGCAGATTAGCATATCTGTCTCCAGTTGCAGTATTAGGAAACTCTACGATATGTGTTTGTTATGGTCATTAATTGCTTGGCAATTGCATGCAGTTCGTCGTCATTTAAAATCGTATCATGCGGCGACACCTTAATTCAAAAGATAAAATGTTTACTGCAATGCTAAAAGATATTTGTAATTTTATGCCAGCAATTTAATATGAGTTTTATTTTATTACTTTATTATATAACAGTTGTTTGTTCACTTATTTTAAGTATATATTTGTGATGTAATGTTCGTAAAAGTCTGTAATTTTCAAATGTTATATTTCTAAAATGCTCAATTTACTATCGACAATGTTTTTTCTTTTCTTTTTCAAATATTTCAATTCACATGATTTTCACTCTGCGCCAACTATTACACTGGGTGACAATGGTGTCCGTATAATGGAAAAGTACCCAAAAATTACTAGACATGTAATCTAAAACAAGAATTACCTGACCCATAATCTAGTCTATGCTTTTAGACATGACATTGATAAAATAAACAAAAAGATAAATATATTTACCATCTGGCTGTCTCTGACGATGATACACTCTAATTGCAAAAGGATCACTCATATTGGACTTGATAAATCGAGGTGAAGAGAGATTGAACTTCTGAACAGCTAGAATGTCATTTCCATAAAAATTTGTCCCATAAATGTAGTCTTCAAATATGGATATGCTGAATAAATTCTTAACCTAAAAATTAAAATGGCAATTCAATATAATGTAGGAAAAATTAACCAAAGTTAGCATAATGCATTACTTATAAAAAAATAAAATATATAATTCCTTCAGTAAAAATAGTGCTTCATTTTATTCATTTTTTAAGAAAACAAATAATCTTTAGCTGACATAAAATATGCAATGAAACTTCGATAAGCAAACAATGCTCAGGGAATAGAAAATGTCTTAAGTTATCAGAGTACTGAGTTAAGCAGACCAGATCTATTTTACACTACATAGAATATATACTTCACAGTGTACAGTAATTTTTAATTATACGACATTCCATAGCATTATATAAAAGTATTACATTAATCAAAAATATTAGTGTAACATTGATAAAAATTACAATTAATATATATATATTTTTTAATATCTCTGAATTTTTCTAAATGAAAAAGTTTTTAAATTTTAGATGTCATGTTTTGGGGGTACTAAGCAGATGATTTTCTATTTTTCTTAAAGTAATTTATCCATAGATGCATTGATAAAATATAACAATGGCTAAGGGACGGGATTTTTTGAGATTCTAAAGTGCCAAACTTTAAAAAATCATACAATTTGAAATGGTTTACTTGCTGTCAACTTATCAGACTTTTTTTCAAAAAGTGTTAAGTTATCATGATTTTGTCCCGAAGAAAATATATTAATCCAATCATATGTATAAAAAATGAAGATTTATTTCAAATGTTGAGTTATGGAAGTTTCACTATATTAAAAGTGAAATTCTGTTGTTTTAAAATGATTTAGATAAATTATGCATTTATTGCAAGCCTGCTTATGTCCACATCAGAAAATCCTAAAGAGTAAAGGAACCATATTAACTTAGGTTCTAATCTATTACTTATAAATTTAAACAAAAATAACAAATGATTCAAGTACAAACTTTAGCTCAAATTCAAATGAACTGCAGATGCTTTTACACAAAACATAATTTCCTCTCCATTTAAAATTGATTATAATTCCAGAATTATGAAAAACAATACAAAATTGAAAAAAAAAATCCTTGTTTTCCTAAATCAATCATTAATAAACAAAAATAGTTATTACTACAGTCAAACTTACATATAGCGAACTCAGATTAACAAAAACCCAGTTTTCATGAGCAAAAACAAATGAAATGGTTGGTCTAATATAAAAATACATTGAATAAAAATTAGATTGTAATGAAGGAAACTTGGATATAGTGAACAAAATTTTGCAAACTCAGAAAAAAAAATTCCCTTTTTTCTAATCAAAATGTGTTAATCCAAGCCTATTCTATATATTTAATGTGAAGAATAAAAAATTTCAAAGGAATTATCATTTATGCAGATATTTCTCCTAAATGGCTTAGATTCTTTTCATAAGCAAACTGTAGTAGTATTCCCTTTCTGGGTTCATTCTGAGTAATTAGAAGACAAACACATGTAAATGCAGCAAAAATAAATAAATAAGTTATAAACATGCTTTTTTTAATCATCATATTTTCATAGAATTATTTTATATTTATAAATTCAGAGTTGAAAATTTTTTTAAGTGAATATTTAAGCTGGCAATAATCTTTTGCATCACCAGATTTCATATCTGCAATGTACCCAAAAGTCAATGTTATTTATACAGTGGGCTTTTTAAAGACGATTTTATTTGTTGCTGCTATCTCTCAACACAACAGTTAATATAAATTTATCACAGAATTCCCCACAAAGAGCGATACTGAGTTAATTCTTCATGTCAAAGTTTTATTTATCCTTTGAGCAGTTTCACATTGTTATTACTAAAATGAATTTAGTAAATCTTGCAAAATTAAAAAGGCTGGAGACATCCGAAAATAGATATTTTACAAAGGTAAGTTCGTATACTTTACAATTTTGTATTAGAAACTGACAATATTTATGAGAAGTGTGAAATGTTCTGTTTTTTGCAGATATGATGCTTAAAATGATGTATTCTAACATCTGTGTAAATATTTTTTTTAAATCAGAGTTGTTGAGTCACAAAGGGTTTGAATTCACCTTTCTAATCCAGAAATATGAAATCTATCAGAGCAATTTTTCCATAAGTTTTAATTCATCTGATCTTTTTACTAATTTTCAAATGTTTTATTATGTGAAATATTAAACATGGTTATAATGAGAGCTCTGTTGTAATAAGCCAATTCTGTTGTCCCTTCATTAACATTATAACTGAGTTCGACTGTATCACCAGAAAACTCTTCATTATCTTTTTTTTTTTTTTTAATCAACACAACAGCTTAATCTTCATAATTTGGAGAGGAGCTGGATTTTAACATCAAAGTAATTATAGTTTACAAGATCAATTTCAATATTAAGTTGCAGCCAAAGAGATGCATCATTAAATGTAATTGATATTTATTAAAACAAGAAAAAAAATCAAGCATAGATTATGAAACACTTTCCAACGCATTCAGACTACTGTAACAAAATCTCATGTTATAATAAATATGGTGAAAGATGTCTAGGTAAACAATTTGAAAATCTCATATGTTTCAAAACCCAATGCCAGCAATTGCCATCAATAGCCGGAAATGTATCCAAATTGTTTTGTGCAGCCCTGTATGGGATCTATATATTTGTATGTATACCACATAGTATTCTAAAATTTACTACAATTAGGAAACATGTAGGATGATTGAAAGTTCCCCTACAGCAAATTCCGCCAATAAACAAAAATGTACTAGAAATCTTTTGAGCTGCCTGCACAGGATCTATAGAATTTTTATACATCAAAATGCAAAAAATGAGTTAAATTTAAAAACATGTACAACACTTTGCAAACGATTTTTACCCATAGACCGTAATGTAACATAATTATTTGAGTGTCCCTGTAAATGAACTATAATTGCTACATACTTCATTTTCAATACCAAACAAGCCATAGTAAACCTCAATAACATATATCAATTGCACAGCAATCCAAGTTATGGACAGTATGCTGGAGAGTATTAAAAACTATGCTTTCTATTCCTTTAAATCTTAAATTACAAAATAGTAACAATAATGTTTCACCAAACTCCTAAAAATAATTTAAGTTAAAAATAAAATGTGGGTGTAGCGAGAGAAAAAGGAGTGTAATCTCTTAAATGTGACTGGACAGGTGATCTGATCTCACTGTTAGAAAATTTGACTGATTCTTTATTCTAAAAACTACCAGAGATGGAATGCATGCCAGAAGTATAAAATGATACAAGATTTTAAAAAATATAAAATAAAATAAATTAAAAATATAAAGTAACAGAGAATGGAACTATTATGTTCTGAGATAGTATTTATCATGAAAGAGTAATTAATATGGGTACTATTTGATTAAAAGAGACTGAGGAGTTCTTTTATTTTACATGGTTATTTTGTTTTATAAGTGGTTTCATACCAGATCTATTTCACAGAGCACAGATATTTCAATCAATTACATTCTTTAATTATGCCACATTCCATACATATATGTAATTAAAATATATGTAATCCTTCATTATATATAGAAATATATATTACTTTTCAAAAAAGCAAGAAAAGTGTCATAATTCACAGTTTTATAATTAACTTAAAATGCATTATATTTTTCAGGATTAACTCAGATATTACAATAAATGTACTCATACACAGAGCAAATAAGAAAAACAGTTAAAATAAAATCAAAATATATACATCTCTAATTGCTTACTTGTGCATTTTTATAAACTGTTCTTCTGTTCATTCCATCATAATTTACTTTTTCCAAAGTACCCAAATAAGTGTCCACCCAATACACAGATTGTGTTGAAATATCAACAGTAATTCCATAGGGGTGCACTATTTTTTCAACAACAATCTTAGTTCTTTCAGATCCATCTAAGTAAGCTCTCTCAACAGCTGGCACTGAGCGATTAAGCTCCGTAAAAAACATTAAGCTGTAAAAGAAAAAAGAAAAGATAAATCTTTAAATTGATGAAATTAACTCTGTCACAAACAAAAGCCCTAAATCTTTCAGATAAATAAGTTTGAAAAATAACAACACAGACTGTAAGCAATAAAAAGGACAGGGAATTTTTTCACACAAATGTTATTTTAATTGAACTTTGTTGACAACCTTTTCTTGAAAGCCTAAATAATTCAGAATGGTGAAATTAAAAAAAAATAGAGGAAACATACGCATAGTTTATAGCACAATTATTTTAAAGTCCTTAATCAGAAAGAATGGAACATGTATGCTCTTTTAACGTATATCACTTGAAAATGCATTTTTATTATGTAAAATTTACCCTTTATTATATACATAAATATGAAAAATTTTAATAAATTCTCTCATAATTATGCTAGATAATTACTAAAATATATAAAATATTTTACTACTAAATTATTTTTAATAAATTCTGGCTGCTATCTTTTTAATCAATCTATATTAATAAAAGAACGATGATTGTCTGTGTGTTTGTATGTCTGTCTGCAATGGTTAGGAAAATCTACCGCACATAGAAAAGTCTGAAAATTTGGATAGACGAATGCAGGTTTGGATGTACCTGAGGCTAAGATTTTTTTATTTTATGATAATTAGCTGCGATATTAATTAAAAACCATAATGAACACTGCAAAATGGCACACCATTAATGATCATGGTGATTTCCAAAGTTTTCCAGTGTTCTGCAAGTAGAGAAGAAACAAGAAGGGAAAAAAATTCAGTTTTTTCATGTTTTTACAAGTATGCACTAGTTTAATAAATCGAAATATGATAAAATGAAAAATACACACTTAAACATTATATTTTTCCAGTTCTAATAGTGTTACACATTAAAAAATATATTAATATTTACTCTTTGGAGAAAATTATTTTCTGTATGTCGTATTTTTTTTCTGCATGTTTACAAGTCTGCATCCACCCTCCTGTTTGAAATACGAAAAAACAAAAGATATTTTCTCTAGATGACACCTTTTTCTTTCTAATGACGCTTTTGGTTTTAAAAAATATTAATATTAACCTTTTCAAAAAAATTATTTTCAGAATGCCGTTTAGGGGTTTTATTATTTTTTTTCTGCAATTTTTTTAAATCTGCATCTGCTTTCCAAATCAAAAATAATAATAATAATTGGTTGTGTTTTACTCGCACATAAAGGGTTCCGTATAATGAATTTATTAATTACTAACTGCAATATTACAAGAAATCATTATTAAAAGAATAATAAAACTTTGTAAACTCTGAATTATTCTATAAATTATTTTTTAATAATTGCCTTCAATAGTTGAATTCAATTGTTATGAAAAATTTTGACTATTTATCATTATGATTAATCTAACCAAAACAAAAACATTGTACAAAGATGAAATTTGGCATTGTACCAGGTGCCCTTCGAAAGGAGGTAAAGTTTGTGTATAACGGCAAAATATGATTTTCTCAAAAACCATGTGACTTAGGAGTTAAGTACTAAAAACTAAATGCTAAACATTAGAGTTTAAACTCGCTATGGTTTAAATAAACTCCTACTACCTCTAATTTGTTCATAATTTTAGTTTCAGTCGATTCCGAAATGGGGGAGGGGGGAGGGTCATATTTTTGCACTACATTTTCGACAATATGTGTGAAAATATAATATCTAAAATTAAAACAAATATGTGTTTGAGTTCGGTGTTATGAGGTCTTTTGAACAATATCCCATATGATATACAAAAAAATTCAAGTAACTTAATTAGCCTCCCTAATTTTTTCCTAAAAATATTTGTGAAGGGCTAATGACCTATAAATATGAGGGTCAATAGCCTTTATAACTCTGCCAAGTTTAAATTTTCCACATTCCATAGTTTTCAAGGAAAATAGACAGACACATGAGTGATATTATAATGGTTCCATTTTTATTTTTTAAATATGGAATCCTAAAAACAAAAAATACCCACTTAATCTAGGTACTTTTTTCTTTCTAACAACATCTTCAGCTAAAAAAAAATATTAATATTAACTATATCAAAAAAAAATTATTTTCTAGAAGTCATTTCACGAATTTGCCACAGACTTCTCTCTCGCTCAGTGCCTTTGAAAATGGCTTCTTTGTTTAAATTCTGCTTTAGATCATTTTCAAAAGAGTTTTCATATTTGTGCATGCAGTGGGAAACCTCTACATTTTCAACAGAAAGCGATATCATTTTCAGATTTAAAAGATGTATGGGGGGGGGGAGATATTTTATTATTTAGGCTTTCTCGGGTACTTTTGGTCAAAATTAAAAGTTTAATATGTCAGAAATTAAATTGACAATCCCTATTAACAAGAGCCCCTTAGTTTGTTTGAATAATTTTCATTTAAAAATATTAAATCATACAAATTTGAGGATATATGCTGTCTAAGGCAGTAAAGCCCCCAACTTTAGGTTAATTTGGAAAGATTTTCATTGAAATATATAAATTCGTTCAACACTAATTTTAGGTATATTTAAGGTTAATATCATAGGCCCGAGCTACACCAGTCTTTTGTTTAAAAATATAAATCTGCTGGAGTGAGAATGTGAGTGAACATTTTTATTGCACAATTGTATCTGCGCACTGCCAGCTTTTTCCCTCCCACACACACACACTCATTCTGCAGACGAACGGTAGATCAGAGAGATGTAAAAAAAGTTATTTCTGTGTGGTACGATAAGAAAAGAAATCTGTGTGATTATGAAGTATTTTAAGTTTAAATTAATTGTTTTGTGTTGTAGTGTGTTCATGCAATAAATTGTTTGTCCTGTAAAGATCCACAGTTTACTTCATGATAATTAAATTAATAACAGAACAACAAAATCAAAATTGGAGCATGTGTAGCATGCCTGGTGTATGCTGCTGAAGGCAGTAGGGGCCCCAACCCTAAGTTCATTTTGATAGATTTTCATTTAAGAATGAAAAATCTTACAAATTTGAGAGTGCACATTGACAAAGACAGTGAGGCGCCTAACATCAGGTTCATTTGAAAATATTTTCATTTAACAATATAAATCATTCAACACAGATTTAAGGTATATTTAAGGTTATTATCATGGGCACGGACAACACCACATGTCACCTAGTTTCCAATAATGAAAGTTATACAATATGTTGGTATATATTTTTCTTAATATATGTTTATACATAACTTTTGAATAGATGATCCAATTATCACATTTTTTTGTTGTTTTTAAAAAGGGCTTGTTTTGCTGGTAGTCCCATGTAGACTTAATTGGGATATATATATATGTCTGTTTTCTAGTCTTTTTTTTTTTTTTTTTTTTAATTACTTTATAGGCACTAACTTTCAGAAAAATTGCCACTCTTCATAAAATTGGAATATGTTGCTAAAGTACACAGTACAACTTAACCCTCTGACTGCTTATCCTACTATTTACACAGGCAATACATATATATATATATATATATAAATTTATATAATACACAATTTTTGTAGAAATTTTATTTTTTAAATTCCAGAGTCAAAAGATAAAAATACAAAAGATAAATAATTATACTACATATATTTCAAATAGATGATGATTTGAAATGTGTAATAATACAGATACATATTGGTTGAAAGGATTTTTTTTTTTTTTTTTTTTGGGGGGGGGGGGGGAATCAAGCAGTCAGAGGATTAATAATTTTAAAACAGTCATGCATCTTTTTTTTTTCAGGGACACATCAAAATTTTATTAAATGATTGTCTATTGCACATCAAAATGAGTGATAATATCTAAAGTGAATGTAGATAACAATAAAGAATTGAAAAACACTTTCATTGTAGTTGGTTGGTTGATTGGGGTTTTATGGCACAAAGTCCCTTTAGGGACATGCTGCGCCAAAAAAAAAAGATTAAAATAAGAACATCAAATTGAAATATAAAATCGATTTAAAACTTTAGTCATAAAAACAAGATGAATGAAAATAACACAATAAATACAAAGAGTGATATGATGATAAATGTATAGTTAAAATCATACAATGAAAATGTAACACAACATCTAATAGAAATAAACACGTTTTCACAATTAAAATATAAATAGACAATCTTAAAACTAACAATTGGTAAGACTTCACAATGTTTAAAAAATACAAACAAATCTTTACATTCTATAGAGTAACAATTATCAAAAAAAGTGTAAAATATCTAATAATACAACACAAGACTGGCATATTTACAACAGATAATTAAAAACAAAATAAAATCATGTCGGCTCGAACTCCTCAAAAACAGTATTACCTGTATCCGAGTCATAGCTGTAAGAGTCTGACTCCATAGCCTCTTCCACATAGTGGATTAGCTGTTTGGAATCCTTCGTTTTCTTTATTAATGGGCTGAGACATGATTTTCTGCTTTTTCTCTTCACAGTTTTCCACTGTGAAGAGGTTTGGGTTGAGGTTTTCTCTATTTCTTTCTTTGCACATGATTTTGTTTTTTCTTTTTGAGTAGGTGAAACTGGTTTTTCTAGTTTGTTTGCAGATGAAGCAGAAGTTTTCCCTGACTCATGTTCGGTTGACTGTTTAAATTGACGATTATTATTTAAATGTTTAAATTGACGATTAGGGTATTCTATTTTCACAGGTTCTGATGATGGTGCCCAACGTTCTAGATCAGGTATGGCTTTTTTAAAAGTCGGACAGCATGCATCACGGGTTTTCTTCTTTTTAGTGCTGGTTAGTGTCATAGAAGGATCATTTGGTGGTAAAGAGAACTCAGTTTGGGTGCTTATGTGTCTTAAGGATTTTGTTTGTTGCTTGAGTAAACTGGAATAGGAAACTCCTACAGATGGTGTTCTAGATTCTACAAGTTTTCGAGCTTCAGGATAAGAAAGTTTTTGAGTGATTTTAACTGCAAGGATTTCTTTTTCACGAGTCCAGTTTGGGCAAGAGCGGGAGTATGCTGTATGGTCACCTTTACAGTTTGTACAACGTTCAGTCTTTTCGCATGACTTACCATCGTGCCCGACTTCTGCACAACGTGCGCAGGTAACAGAACCACGACAGGTATTTGTAGTATGACCATAGCGCTGGCACTTAAAACAACGGAGTGGGTTAGGTATGTAAGGTCGGACAGGACAGCTCAGGTAGGCAGCTTTAATTCTGGTTGGTAAAGTAGGACTATTGAACGTCAGAATGATGTGCTTTGTGGGAAGCACTTGCCCATTCCGACGGATAGTAATACGGCGTGCATCTATGACATTTTCTTCTTTTAAATTTTGTAGGAGTTCGTCTTTTGTAGAGAGTAAAAGATCTGGTTCTGATATTACACCACGACTTGTGTTTAAAGTTTGATGGGCCTGAACAGAAACAGAAAAGTTGCCTATTTCTTTGCAATTTGAGAGAAATTTTGAGTGTTGGTCTGAAGAGACCTCAACAAGTAAATCACCAGACTGTAGCTTTTTAAGTGAATAACCGTCTCCGAAAACTGATTGAAATGTTTTCCCAATAAGAAATGGTGAAGTTCTCTTAAAAGAACTATCAGAAAGACTGTCAGTACGATGGATAACAAAAAAGCGAGTGAATGACGTATTCTGCACAATTTGTTGCTCTCCATATGGGAGAGAGATAGGAGTTAATGTTTTTCCATCCATATTAAGGTGAAAGCTAATTCAGACCCCGGCCGCACCACCCACCACCGAGCCCAACAAGGGGATGCACATTCATGCACCAGTGCTAACCAGGGCCCATACGCTCACATGACACACCTATTTCAGTTTCCACCCTTAACGAAATGACTAGTATGTGCCTGCTCACTTGATCCCCAGCCAGTGACAGACAAGTCAGCTGACCAGCCGATTGATGCATACGGGACCAATATGCACCTCCCGTCTACCTGAAGCAGAGGCCAAAGCAGTGTGTTGGTTTCCCTCAACTGCCAGGATCCTCCTTTCCAGGGACACGGGTCGCCACGCACGGCAAACACGTGGGTGGTTTACAATTCTCCATAAGTCGATATAAACAGGATGATATCGGCTTATGCAGAATCGCCCTCACCTCAGAAGAGGAAACCACAATGAGAGTGAAACAAAGAAGAAAGAATAGACAAGAGAATGGAGAGGGAAAAAGAAAAGAGAAAGATCGCTCAGGTGCCCGGGGTTGCGAAGCCCGTGAATACCTAAAGAAGGTATTCCCCTGGGGGGCACTTTCATTGTAATATGCTAACTAGTGTAAAATAAATAAATGTCAGTACTATAAGATAAGAAACAATCTCATGAATTTCCTTATTTTTTGTTGTTTGATGTTATCTAAATAAAAAATTTCAGGGATCTCAATCTTTAACTTAAAATTTTCGCATAGCTTTAAAGAACATAAATGTAAAATGTATAAATAAGATTGTATAAACACTGTACACAACAAAACACCATAAATTACAATAAAATTTTTAAATAAACTTACAAAGTCCAGCATTTCAAAATGTTATACTCAATATATAAATTACACATTTTTCTACAGAACAAATACATACATATATATACTCTGTCATCCTTAATCCTTACAAAATATAAATATAAAACTTTTAACTTAAAGCTTACCCTTTTGTTGGGTCCAATGCGATGTCTTTAACAGTATTCAGAGCAATGTCAATAAGGGTCACACATACTGTCAAATTTTCATTGCAAGCAAACACCATCTCATGTTCTTCATCCAAGAAATACCAGTTTCTGGACACCCATTCATATGCAATCTGGCTTATAGCTAGAAAATTAAATTTAAATAAATTTAATAAAGTTATGTTTTAACATAATTTAAATAAAATTTAAACCTGTCCATAATAAAATCCTGAATTAAATAGAATATTACATGGCCCCAGTGTAAAAAATGCAACACAAATTAAAGATATGATGTACAACGAACGAAAAAAGGACACTTTGTACTAAACTCTGCCCCCAAATTATCATATAAGAATGTGACTGATACTGATTGATTAGTAATAATGTGTACTAATTAATGCTATACTTAAATTTTACTTAGGGTGTCGTGTATGTATAGAAATTGTACCAAAGTTTAAAATTTTCAATAGTAACACCTAATTTTGACATCATATTTGGATTCTTCGGTGAATTTTATCTGAAGAAACAATATGATTTGGTCAAGTATTTTAAGAATTATGCAGGTTAAAAGTTTGGAGCTTCTAAAGTTAAATTCGTTTTTAACTGTAGCAAAACAGATTACAATGCAGATCGTTTCTTAAGCATAACTCAAAAACTACTTAGCAAATGAAATGTACTTTTGGATTTGCATATTTAAAACTTCTAGAAATCTATTTTTGTTAAAAATTTCACAGGTTACAATTCATATATATATATATATATTTTAATTAAAATCAAAAATAGTATTTTGAAATTAATTTTTGAAAAACATATGAATTATTTTTATTTATATAGTTTATTATGTATTATTTTTTAACAGAAATCCATTTGCCAAGTAGTTTGAGTTATGCTTAAAAAACTACCTACATTGCAATTAATTTTGCAACAATTAAAAATAGATTTAGGAGTTTCAAACTTTAAACGTGCATAATTCCTAAATTATGTGACCAAATGACTTCCCATTTGGTATCTAAAGGTAAAATTTACCAAAGGATCCAAATATGATGTCAAAATTAGGTGTTATTATTGAAAACTTTAAAGTTTATTACAACTTCCATATGTAGACATGATTATTAGATGTTATTGCTAATCATTTGGTACTAGTCACATTTTTATACAGTGATTTGAGGCAGAATTAGTGAGGGATGATCTCCCATCCAATCCCCCGCTTGATTGTACTTGCTAAGACCAGGGCTGTGGAGTCGGAGTCAGGCCTATTTTTGGGCAAAAGAGTCGGAGTCGGAGTCACTAAAAAACAGGCTGACTCCAAATCCAGCTTGTTTTTTAGACAGTTTCAAGTGAAATTAAACCAATTGTATGCAATTTTAAATTTATGAACTGGATTATTATTTTCATATTTGGACTATATGTACAAGGAAACCCAAGTTAAACAGACCCAATATACTGTCCAGTGTAAAGCATATATGAAAACTGTTTTTAATTGAAATCTCTTAGTTTAAATCTTATATTTAGTATATAGTTCGTTACAAGATGTTATTTTTCACAACAATATAATAAATTTCACAAAAATAACCTATACTTTTCACAAAATGGGCCCTAAGAAAAAAAAACCTGCATCGACCCCTGGGTTGATATGCACATCATATGCTTCAAGATCAAATGGGAATGTAACAGCAGGTTGCAGTGTTGCCAGTTGAGTTTTTTTTTATTACGATTGCTTGATTGCTGCCACTTTTTTAAAAAAATAGTAATATTTCCTTTATTTAATGACAAATTGAATAAAGCAACTATTACTATTTCAAAACAAATGACAGCAATGAAGCAATCTCAATAATAAGAATCAACAGGCAATACTAGTACTTTAGCCATCCTGGAGTCGCAGTCGGTTCCTTTAAAATTTCAGGAGTCAGAGTCGGTCATTTTTCCCACCGACTCCGCAGTCCTAGCTAAGACAGACATCTGTATGAAACTAAAACAAAAATTTCTGGTTCCTTGCAATGAACAGGCAAAAGATGGCTGTGATGGCAAATAGAATGAGCCCCAAGGCTTACAATCTGACAGTGCAATGAACATAATTTCTCGACAATGGTATGATCAATTACAATGTAACTTACCACAAATATATATCATAGTGAGACAGAGGAAATAATGTGTCTAATATTTGAAATAAGTTCTGTGGCCTGAGTAATTAAAGTTTCAGGTTCTAAAATTTATTCTGGTAGACTCTTGTACAGTTGGGCTAGTTGTGGTGGATATAGGTGTTGGTCATTATTAGAAATGAAAGGAATAATTTAGCAATGAAAATTAATGCAGTATTTACTTTCTACATTTTATTTATACAAAGCATTTTTTTTTTTTTTTTTTTTTTTTATTCTTTTAAGAGCTACTTTCAACTATGCTACAATAAGTTTTTGTAATTTCATAGTCGCAAGCTAAATTGCTGTGTTTCAGTTACAAATCCTTGATTCAGCCTAGTATTTATAATAAGCTATTATAAATCTTTTTTTTTTTTTTTTTTTTTTTTTTTTTGTAATTACAAAGAAAAGTAACTTGTAATTATTCCCATAAGAGTGAGAGTTATTTGATGTAGAAATCCACACAGACCCAGGCCTTGCCTGAAGCCTGAGCCCTACCTAGTCAATGGGTCAAATTCAGTCCAATTCTTTCATTCTCAGATCAAGCTGGGATCGGGCTTACTTCTTACGCTAACTTGAACTGGATCATGCCTGAACTTCATAGCTAACTTTTTTCTTCTTATTATTATTTTTTTTAAATAAGTCATATTACATTTTCTTTATAGAATTTAAAAATTACGATTTTTTTTAACAATCTCTTTCTCAGGGGGAAGACTTAAATGACTGATTATTTATTTATTGTTGCAGCAAAGTAACAAATAGGGCAGAATTCTTTAAAAAATAAAAATAAAGATTTTAATCTTTGGTAAGCAATAACAACAAGTGCATATTTTATTTTCTAAAGGCTATGCCTCGCTCCTCTTTGTTTTTTTCACACTGCAGAAAAAAAGTTATCTTTATTGAAGTATGAAAAAAGCTGTAAACTATCTTTTTTCAAAAGTGTTTTGTTCATGTTAACTTTTATTTTGTAAAAATTTACCATAATATAAAAGTTACTATTATGTATATTGTTCTAATAATCAACTAAAGAAGCTTACTTGTTTTTTGGTAAAGATCAGGAAGTCTCAGATACCATCGTTGAGTAAAATCAAAAGCATTGGCACAAAATAGACCTGAAGAATTTCCAATGAAGGCCTAAAAAAATTATAAAAAATACGTATTTAATCTCAAATAACTGAACACATACTTAAATACACATACACATTCACCAAATTTTTGGCGAAGTCTGGTGATACTTGGTAACACTAGCAACTTTACTACCAAAAATAAGTTGCTATACATAGAACACAATAAGTTGCCTTGTGAGTTATGCAACTTTAAACTTTAGACTTATTTATTGATTATGGTGATAACCAGAATTAGAAACTAATACAACCTAGTTTATCATTAAAAGTTTTATTCACCACCTATGTTATTTTAGTTACATTCTTTACCGGCAGCATAACGAACTCTTCCAGGTCATAAGCATACTTATTGTGGCCGAAGCATAAAAACAAGGTGAACTTTTCATTAACTGTACAATTTGGAAAAATTTTGGTGAAGGTACTTTTTTCTGGTACATATAATGAAAATAGTGAAACTAAATCACAATTTATTTAGAATTAATTTAAATATGACACCTTTTTTCACGCAGAAGCTTACAAAACAAAGCTCAAACTTCAGCTTCAGATATTGATGGCACTAATTTGTCAATATATTATTTTTGTATCATTAAAATATATTGTGAGTAATAAAATAATTATTTATAAATTTGCTTATGTTTTTTATATTTTGAAATATTTAAGCACACACTTGTCTTTGCTTAATTAGAAATTCAACAAAACTTATAAATTAATATTATACAGATAAATATACATCATACAATCAGATAATTTTGTGCTTGTTACCTTTAATTCAAATTCCCATGATCAAAAATTACTTTATTTTTAATTAATAGTTCTCCTATTTAATCAAATAATTTTCAGGTGAGTATGCTTTTACTTGTTAATACTAAATAAAAAAATAAAAATTACAATTACATACCCAACAAATTGTTTCATTCCTGTGGTTGAAATCTACAGATGTTCTTTCAACAACTTTTATTACACTAGTGCTTCGTACAAGAGACCCATTCATGTATATATGTTGTAGATTGGCACCATTTGTAAAGATCAATGTAGGAGGATCTTTAGGGGGAACTGCAATGAAAAACAAAATAAAGAAGTACAATTTAAAAATACATTTTGAACCTGTAGCTTTAATAAAGATTAATGTTCAAAAATCGATATTAAATAAAATTATAATAATAGTATAATTTCAAAAATATAAGTAAAACTTTAATTATTCGAACTCTAATCATCTAGACTGACAAATACTAGATCAAAACCAGTAAATAAAATAATTACATAAAAAATAATACATATTGAAATGTCAATTTTGTGTATTTATTTGAGAAAATATAATTTCCCTAAAATCTATATATTTAAAACGGAAAGCGCATTCTGTCAAATTCACATTCTCTTTTCCACACGAAAATCGTCTCTTTGTGCATGCTTCAACGTTTTATTGAAGGCTTAAAAAATGGGAAACTTGATTGATTAACCCTAACCTGTTTAGCCTAGGGGGATTGAAATGGGTTGATTGAAAATGGATGGAATCGTATCTGTTACGCCACCGTACATTGTTTCTGTATTAATCTATGCTAATTTAATTCATTAATTTCGGTTAATTATACACTTAACTTAATCTTATAATCATTTTTCAGTAAAGTCCTTTTTCTTTCTAAATTTTCAAATATTTTCGTTAAAGTAATTTTATTCTGTTATTAAATAATAATATTAATCAATAAATCAAATGTTTTAATTATTAAAATCATTAATATAATATTCAGTTAAAGTAATATCAGTAAAAAGATAAGTTTTTCGCGTGTCAATACAAACTGATACGAAATATTTCTAAGTCCAAAAACGAAAATCATAATTATTAAATATTAAATATTTTGTATTAAAACCATATTCAATCTATAGATAAAAAATTCTACTTCAAGAATCCGTTTACGGTTTTTAAATACGTTATTTAGTTCAGCAGTTATGGCAAGAAATTCTATTTATTCAATTCTCTTTTCAAAGATCGCGCGTTTTGTTTTGCAGAAATATCGACATTTTGATTGCGCATCTTCCCCAAGATACTTGTTGTTTACGATCACGTGACAGGATTTCTCGGAAGAAATAGCGTACAGTTCATTGCACTCAGGCAGAGACGCGCTCCCATCTCAGCGTCCATCCGGGTACTTTTACGGCGTCGTTGCCATTCAGGAGTAATGATGATTTTTATTCATCTCAACTCTACGTTGCGTAGCGAACGCTCGATAATGCTCGATGCTCATTGGCTGAAAGTTGGCTTTCAAAATTCTAACTGATTTTTGAAAGTTATGTTTCTCATCAGTTATCGACTAGGGATTAAGTGAGCTAGACGTACTATAAATGGCGCGGACCTTCGGGTCCCGCCGGGGTTTTTTGCTGTGACTTTCAATTGCTAAATGTAAATCTTTCGTATGCTGCTTTTCACTGTGGGGTTTCATCGCTTTCTTCGTTTATGAAATGCTGAGTTAGGCAGTTTCTCTAAGGCGTCATCTTCGTCTTTAGAAGACTAATTTTTCACCCTTGCGAGTTTCTTCTTCTACGGCCCTTGCTCTCGTCTATGCAAGTATTTCACTCAAAATCTAAATTCCATTCATCGCTAAGATGATGCGATATATTAAGCGATTCTTCAGTTGTTAATATCTTTATCTACGATTCCGGCTGCCAACAATTAAAGTTCTTCCGATTTTGCTATCTCCATCGGCAATTCAAGTTAACTACAGCACGATTTCTTTATTCCTTTTGAATAAACTTAACTCATAGTTTTAAGGAGAAAACGCTTAAATACTACTTCTTTAATAGTGCCAGTAAATGCCTTCGTTTTTCTCCGGACACTGATGTCTTCGTCTTCAGCTAAGTTTCTTCGTCAACGCCAACAACTGTTTTCTGCTGTGGGTCTTCAATATAATCTTCGACGAATATAAACATTTTCTTTTCATTCAATCGTAATATAGTTGCTACGTAACATTCTTCTTAAGACAAGTAATCGTGATAATTTCTCCTTTAACGTCTTAGACTGTGTTCCGCGGTCAGTCAGCAATATAAAAAAAATTCAACATATATAATCATTTTTTTGTGCAATTTTAACAGACATTATTTCTTCCTAACAATAGTATAGATGTGCCATATTTATTATTAACGGAGAAATCAGATACTCATGTTTTTTCAGCATGAATACAGTATTACATTAGATAAATAATTCAATATTTGATTATCAGTGATCTGAAATAATATTTATAAAGTAATGAAATTAATATTGATTGTATAATTTATCTATGAATATGTTGTGACAGGGTTGGCCAACTAAGTATTTTCCTTTACATATAATTTACATGTATTTCGTAAATAAAATTTCTATATGTGTTTAAACATCAATTTTCTCTCTTCATTTCAAGACTTGGGTGAGTGATTAATTTATATCTATTACATCTTAATCTAATAATCGATTTTTAAATTTAATAATCTTTTCCAAATTGTTTTGTGAAGTTTATTTAATTGTTTAGACGGCCTTATTCTTAAATTCTTTTGCTATATCTTTTACTGTTATGTCGATTATTGGGTTAATTACCACTTTACGATCGCGTGCCGTGACGTTGTTTTGGATTGGCATTTTTAAAGCATTTCTTTAGTTCTTTTAACTTCATTAATTATTGCATCTCTATTTTCAAAATTACTTTCAATCTTTAATTTTTCACACCAATCCGAAACGACGTGACAGTATCATTGCATTGAAAGCATAGACCTTCAAATATATTTTTGCTCTGAGGTTGAAAGATAAAGCTTTTTTTAAAAAAAACTCTGCTTTCACTACTAAATATACATATTTTTTCACAAAATTTTAAAGAGCTTGGATACAATTATATTTATAACTGACTGAAATGTCAGAGTTCAGAAGATGAGAACTATTTTTTCAATGCTATGTTAAAGGAGCCGATGCAAAAACAAAAAAACAAAAAAGTGAGAAGAAAACATTTCTTTTACAACTAGATAACAATATTTTTTCGCAAAATTTTTACACAGGCTGTAAAACCATTTTATTTATCACCAATAAAGATTTCAAAGAGTTCAAAGAAAAAGAAAATGAGCACTTTTATCACTAAACATCAATCTTTTGCAAATTTTTCATTTTAAAATATAATTTCATACAAAATCAGGTTAAAGATATAAAATAATAAAAACTTGATGTTTTGTCTTTTAATTTATTATCACGGGACCGGGCAATGCCGGGCGGTGGTCAGCTAGTTCTTATTTAAACCAATAGGAATATAAAACAGAGTAATGCGGAAGAGTAAATTAATAAATGCTATCATACCATAAATGCCGATGCATTTATGACTTTTAGCTTTGTACCCACATCCATACAGACATTTATGTGATAAATCTTTTTTACAAAACACATGAATTTAAAAGTACGTAAGTAAATAAAAGCAACAATTTGTTACTTATAAATGATAGGGTTTTATTTCTTGCTTGCTTCACTTCCATGCAGGGCCTGACTTAGACTATCTGGGGCCCTGGGTCAAGCATCATTCTTGGCTGCCCCCTTCTATCTGCCCATAGAAATTGTTTGGGAATTATGTTGAAGTGACTAGTATTAAACTTCATACCTATTGTATGTATACATAAATTTCGATCCAAGTACAATTTACATCTGTATACAGGGTATCACAAGAAAGATGGTCACAAATTTAACAGATGACAGAACACTATTTTTTTGTATATGAATATAACGACTCATATGAGCTTCTGAAGTGTAAATACAAGTCTTTCAGTCACTCTTGGTTATTTCTAATACAATAAAATTTTCTACCACATTATAAAATTTAATCTTTGTATTGCATCAGCATGCATTTGGGTGATTCCATAATATGGAAAAACAAGTGAAGGCATGTACTTATACAATAGCAACACATTTCAACACTTGTTATGTTGTTACTTCATTCCTCATGCTCTTTAAAGTACTTTTGTATAAAATTTTATAACAATAATTTTATGATGATGTAGATTGTTCCTTTTTGGGGAGGAGGGGACATGGGGCACAGGAAGCAGATTGTGGAAGTGGAAGGCTACACTCTCTTCCTAAATCTTTGAAAATGTACGAATTTTAGTCAATTTTGGCCAATTTGAACCACTTTTTTGCTCCCTTTTAACAAAAATCCTGATTAAGCCCAGAGGGGCTCCTCTCAAATGGGAGGCCCGGGGCAGCTGCCACGCATGCCCCTGCTTCCATGCTTTTTTAATTTTAAAGAAATAAAACAATAATAGAATCATGCTAATGAAATTAAAGTCAGTTATTTCAAAATGTTACATGTACTATAGAGACAAAAATATAAAATGGAGTGATACTGAGGAGCAAATGAATAAATGCTATCATACCATTAATACCGATGCATTTGTGACCTTTAGCTTTGTACCCATCCACACAAAGACATTCATATGATAAATCTTTTTTCTGGCATATCTGATCACAAAGCTCTTCATTTTCACACTTTTTACTTTCACCTAGAAATAAACAAATTTAAAAATTGTACTACATTTTCAACAAATTTGATCTAAAACATATTTAAACAAGTTTAAAAATAGTAAATTATAATAAAATATAACATTATCTTTTCTTCATTAACTTTTAATAAAAATTATTTAAGTTATATTTAGATTTGATGTAAAATGTTTAATCAAATAATTTATACAGTCCTGACCAACACGCTGACATATAAGAGCATTACATGTAAAATAAATAAATAAATAAATGTAGAGGCAAAATCTATTATTCAAAGTGAATGAAATATAAGAGAATCGCGCCAAATTTAAATAGATTTGATATTTACATTTGTTCAAAGTTTAATAATTATACCATCTGCAACTGTGCTAAGTACTTTATGTTCTCTCATAATACTACATATTAAAATAAATGAATGTATCACAAATAAAATGATGCCAAATGGATTTTTAAACTGAAAACAATGTATTATGGTTAACATAACAAGTATAACAATTTTCTATTGATATTAAAAATGTCTTGTTTATATGCCAATCACCCTCATAGCATTGAATTTAAACTAGCATTTCATTCTAAAGTAAGAAAATTTTTTGTTCTAATATATTTAAAGATAGAATCGCATATGTTTAGGTATGCATAGAGTAAATTACAAGATCAATGGATGGAAAGGGTTCTTTCCTGAAGAGAAGTAGAAAAAGGATAGTATGTGAGATATGATGATTATTAATTTTTGGTGAAAGTTTAGGTATTTTAGGTATATTTAGGTGTGCATAGGGTAAATTACAGGATCAAGGGATGGAAAGGGTTCTTTCCTGAAGAGAAGTAGAAGAAGGATAGTATGTGGGATATGATGATTATTAATTTTTGGTGAAAGTAACTAAAATGTTGCTTTGAGATCTGAAAGCAACTGTGTGAACATAACATAAGTACAGAAGAAAAAAGATAGTTAAGATACTTTGGGAATTAGCATTTAAGTAAGGAGATGGAAGTATGACCTTAATCTGCCTATTTTAAAGAAACAGACTTTGGAATTTATAACCATTATTTTTACATATTAAATTTGATCCAATTTCATTTAATAGACACTGAGATATAGCTATCATGGAAATCAAGAAAGCATTATAGAAGTGCTATTTGTTGAGTTGATGTACACTAAAACGTAATCAGAACCAATTTACATCAAACTAAACATGAAGCTTCATGAAAAAGCAACTGTGTATATCTATATGCTGCCTTCTAGTTGCGAATCTCAAATTTCTGGCCACCAATGCTGTAGTCATTTAAAAAAAAAAAAAAAACATGGAAGTTTATGCTATAGAGAGCTACCCAGAGAGCATATGCTATTTTGTTTGGGAAACAGGATAAACGAAGTTTCTTTAAAAATCCAGAATATATATGCATTTATACCACCACATACCTTCTTTTTACACCCCACCGACAACTCAAATTTTGCTCCTTGCATTAAATAACACAAAATTGCTCATAGCAATTCACTAACCTCTGTTTCCTTAAAATAGGCAAGTCAAGGTCAAATTTGCACCTTGTCATCATGAGAATAATGCAAACTGCATGGCAAGAATGAACTTTTTTTTTTCACCTTATTTGGGAATAAGAGTACTTGTATGTTAAGAAGGAAAATGTGAACATAACATAAGTACAGAAGAAAAAAGATAGTTAAGATACTTTGGGAATTAGCATTTAAGTAAGGAGATGGAAGTATGACCTTAATCTGCCTATTTTAAAGAAACAGACTTTGGAATTTATAACCATTATTTTTACATATTAAATTTGATCCAATTTCATTTAATAGACACTGAGATATAGCTATCATGGAAATCAAGAAAGCATCATAGAAGTGCTATTTGTTGAGTTGATGTACACTAAAACGTAATCAGAACCAATTTACATCAAAGTCTAACTAAACATGAAGCTTCATGAAATTCCATCCCATGGTTTCCAAGATGTAACTATCATGAAAATCCTAAAAAATACAGCATAACAGTGCTACTTGTTAGCCGATATACACCAAAAACTAAGCAGCATTAATTTATGTTAAAGTCTAACAACATATTAAGTTTGATATAATTTCATGCATTTGTTCTTCAGTTACAGTGGCCACAAAATTTGCCTAACACTGACAGACATTTTCCAAAAATAGTGAAATTACATTCAGGATATCCCAAAATGTATAAATTCGTCAAAATACAGATGTCAGAAATTTACATGATCCACTATTTCTTATATACATTTAAAAAAAAAGTAAAAGAAGAATCTAAAAATGTTTAATTAAAACATTTGAGGCTAGTGTCTTGAAAGAGTCTCAAATAGCCAGCCAAATGTGATGTTACTTGTGGTCATATACAGTGCACCACTGATTATTCTGAAGAGATATGCAGGAAATATGTGTCCTCAGACTCAAATGCATAAAGAAAAAAAAAAAAAGGACAGAAAATTTAGGTTCAAGTAATGTTTACTCTAGAAAGAAAAAGGACAGGTGCTAGTTAATAAAAAAAGCAGTAAATCAGTAGAAAAGAGAGTTATTTTGAGAGAAAATGCATTATTGTGTTTCGTAACAATTAAAAAGAAAAGAAGGAAAATATGCGATTTTTAGGTATGATAAATAAAGTAACAATTTTGAATGGTTTTTATGGGTTATAAATAAATAAATACATTTAAATTAATACAGGATTTAATAACCTCCTGTGTTTCTCCTACAGAAATGAAGAAGTTCTGTAATTTTCATATGCTCTTAGAAACACAGATTTAGAAAAACTTTTGTATGGCGAAGATTTTTAGAAAAGATCTCGAGTACAACTAGGGCTGCATTTCGCTATTTTTAAACAAGGCAAGGTATATTTTGCCAAATTTTAAAAGAGCCCTTAAATAATACCCTAGAATGAAAACTAGCTCAGAAAACACACAAAAAAGGAAACAATCAAGATCTTAAGATTTTTCAATACCATAATACTTTTCAAAACTTTTTAAAAAGATAAATTTAAAAATCACATTCATTAAAATTTCAATAATTATACATTGACATTTTTCTACATTAAAACAATTAAAATTTCAAATATGTTGCAAGCAAATGAATAAATAATAATAATAGCAATAAATAAATACATAAATATTTAAAGATAAAAAAATCTATCTTCGTTATTCAAATTCCTTTAATTGAAATCTACAAAATACAATAATAATCAACGTAAATGAAAAATCATAGAATACTTACTAATGCATTCATTTCCATTGGGCTCTTTGCCTTCTCCACAGTAACAGAGAGGACCTTTTGGACTAGGTTTACACCCATATGTGCAACTAACAGATGCACACATTGCTTTATCACCTGAAAATAAATACTTATTATTAAGAAATATTATAAAAAGTACTCATACAAATACTGCATGCTAACTGAAAAGAGCAAAACAAAAACAATAATAATAATAATAATAATAAAAGCCTAATTGCTATACTAGGTGTTAGAAATTATCCAAGATTCAAATTTGAATTTTGACTGAGGAATGGCTGTATTATGTAATATCTTTCCCCACAAGCATGCCATATGTCTTGAATGATCTGCACGATCACTAGTAAATTGCTGCATGAGTGGCTCTAAGAGTTATCATATTTGCATTCTTAAACATACACCAGCGGGAAAGACTGAGCTAAGCTCAGTTAAAATTAGCTTTGTGACATCACCAAATCTGGCAATATTAGGCAAAATGTTGGTGACATTGTTGAGATTTTCTTGTATCCTATTGGGATATTCTAGAAAATTCCTTCATATTCTGAAAGCCAATACATGTGTAAACTGTAAACGACAAGCACAAGGATAATGATTAATAATTGATGTAAATTTATATTTCTGAACTGACAAATTGAGATCCAGTGTTGCCAGATGACTAGAAGTAAATTTTAACCTGCAAATGTTCAATAATGAAAAAATTCACCAAGTTTTTCCCCAAAAATGTTGTTATTCTCCAAATATTTCCTTGCCCATAGGTTAAGAGGCTCATTCCTTGACCTGTAGTGACCCCAAAATGACCCACTAATCAAATTTTCTCAAACATGTGACCTAGCCCAATGGTAGGTCACAAAATGGTAGGATACAAAATTTAGTCAAAATCGTTAGAGCTGGTTTTTTTAGATAAAATTTGCATATACATACGCACACAGATGGAGACAAATTTCATGAGCTGGAGAAAAACAAACTACTTACAGATCAGAATTTTTTTGATTGATTGCTATTGTTTTTTTTTTCTAGTCTCCAAAAAATAAAAAATTCCCCTGAAGGTTCAAAATTCCCCAAAATGGGGATAAAAACCCCAATCTGGCAAAACTGCCAGACCAGAACTGGCAAAACCTTTCTTCTTTTTGCAACTACTTATATTAGATCTCAGATATTTTTTCCAATGTACAGTTGCACATTATGACCATTTTCGCAGATTTTCCCAGACAGTAAAATACCATTATTTTGGAAAAAAAAAGTTATGGCATATTTTCCATTGCTGGTAAATTAAAAATAGTTAACATACTTAAAAATTTAGTAATTATTAATAAAAAAAAAAGTTAATTTATCAGAGACAAATTTCATGAGCTGAAGAAAAACAAACTACTTAAAGATAAGTATTTATTTGATTGATTGCTATTTTTTTTTTTTAACAGTTTATAGCATTTGGCAAGATATTGTGTTTTCTTAAGAGGCTACTACTTCACTCAGGCGAAAACACCCGCTCGCTAATGTTAATCCTATGGAAGAAATAATTTACGATATCTCATTTACATTTTAATATTTTTAAATGATTTTTTGCATTGGATAACTGATGTCAATCCCTATGCACGCCTCTTTGTACTTTTTGATTTTTGTAGCAGTTTTTTTTTTTACTGAGGCTACTTTCACTTTCGAAACTGGTTCCAAAAGTAAAAGTATCTTAATAAAAAAAAAAACTTGTAATCAAAATCGAAAAAGTACAAAGGAGCATGCATAGGGATTAACCTCAGCTATCCAATGCAAAACAAATCATTTAAAAATATTAAAATGCGAACGAGATATTTTAAATTATTTCCTCCATAGCATTAACATTAGCGAGTAGGTGTTTTCACCTGAGTGAAGTAGCCTCTTAACATGGAGACCTCTATAAAAAAGAAGTACCAAGATTTCACTGTAAGTAAATGAATGAAAACAAGAATGTGAGCACATTTTTTTTTTTTACTTTCGAGTTTTGTGTTAATGTATCCCCAGTTTAAATTAACATTAAAAACTATATAATAGCTATTAATAATAATTTTTTAATGCTTGTATTGTAAACTTCATATAGGTTCATTTTGTAATTCTGTAATGAATATATATGTATATATATTTTTTTTAATTCAGCATTAGTTGTTCTTAAGGTGGTTCTCAAATTCCCTGTTCAACATATCAAAACTTTCTGACACATTTTTTGACTCATTTTTAAATGTAAAGGCCTAAAATTGGCAGATCAGACTATTGAAGTGATTTGGAATAGAATAGCGTATTCCTTTTTTTTTTTATAAATAAATTACTTATTGAGTTATAAGCAATTCTTGTCACATGACGATAAGTTTTTCTGCTTTCTAGTGCTGCCTCGTCAGGAATTCGATTCAAAATGCCGACTTTGACAGTATTTTTAGAAAGATCTATTGCCTTTACCAAAAAATGGAAAACATCTTTTGATTACATAATTTCTGAATAAGAACACCTGCCGATTCAATGTGTTTGCGAACAAAACTGATTTCAGAAATGTGTCAGAAAGTAGCTCTTTTGGATTTGAGAACATCCTTAAAAATCCATTTTTAGTTGCAAAATATTTTTACTTCCACTTAAAAATAATTAGGAGAAAGACTAATAAACCCAAAAAAATCTTACAAATTTTCTGAACTCATGATTTAGTTGTTTTATCTGTTTTGATTGATAACATATAGTTAAAATTAAATTGATTCTAATGTAATAAATTTAAACTATTAATTGATATAAGCATATATATTTTTTTAATTAATCTTCTTTTTCTTTTATTTTTTAGTATTTAAATTATTTCAATGTTGCAGTTTCACAGCCAATTGACATACTTTAGCAAGCATAGTTTGGCACATAAGTAACTCTATTGTTGTGTAACTTGCATACAGTTGTAACCATAAAGAATATATGACAATTAATCATTTGCACCTGGCTAACAGAAATAACTTAAAATTAATTTATTAATTTATAATTAAATTTTAAAATTATTGAAATACTGTATTCTTATTGAAAATATGCCTGTGTACATAACTTTAATAACTCTAACACATCAGGAAATGAGTTAAAAATTTATTATAAAATTTCTATTTTTACATATATGAACCAAGTTAAGATAAATAAAAGAGTGTAAAATGTTGAAATGGCACACGTTTTTCAGTTTTACAATTAACGAAGTATGCAATTTTAAATTAGATTAAATACTTACGGCAAAATGAGCCTTCATCAGAAAAGTCAGGGCAGTCATTATTCCCATCGCACAGCTTAGAAATCTTCTGGCATGTAATGCCATCGTTGCATCGGAAATAATTTTTGGGGCACACAAAGTCTTTATGACCTAAAAGAAAAGTAAAATGAGAAATTTGTTGGATATGCTTTACATTAAAATGTCTTTAAAAAATAATATATGTAATTTTAATAAGACAAATGAAGTCTTAGAAAAGTATGAATTAAGTTTTGAGAAAATTACAATTTAAATTGAAAAATATATAAAGTTCCTATGGGAATTTTCTCATAATATTTTCTTATAGATCTGTTTTATTCTATAAATGAATATGGGAAAGTGCTCTTCATATTTTATTACAGTAAACCTTGGTGTAATGGGATGAAGAGGGTATACGATGGTATACTCTGCATTTTTTAAAGAAACTCTGTATAACCTGCGTAGCTATAGCTTATACTTCTCTAGCATATATCCTCTGCCTTTAGTGTATATCTTCTGGTAGTTTTATGACTACATCACTGATGAAGGAACTAGTTACTTTACTTGTATAAATATGTTCTTACAGTAATCGAGTTCCAGATCTATTCATTTAATGCCTATGGATTTAACATAATACATGATAGTTTAATTAAATCAGTAAAAACAGCTAAATTATCACATTTGTACAGATAAATTTAGCTTTAAATTAAAAGTATTAAAATTGAATTATTAATTATAATGCAGCATTTTGTTTTATTATTGTAATGTTTACACACTTAAGCAAATGAATAAGAAAAAAATGCAATGAAAGAAAGAAAATCTTTCTAATAACCTGACTTTTTATTTCAAGCAATTTCAAAATAAAAAGGCTACCTTTTATAAGCTTTTTTAGAATCCTTTTCATCAGATATTCATATTTTCATTAATTACACAGAAAACAATATAACTGATTTATTTTGCTTCTAAGAAGCTTTGAAATATCCTATAAAAATGTAACTGTGTAGGTCAGAAGGGAAACTATTTTTTTCACAGTCATCATCCTAATCATTTTCAGCAATATTACATGCACTATCAAATGGTATGTTTTTTTTTTTTTTTTTTTAAGGAGAATGAGGATAAAAAACAAGTCTTTTTTATGATAACTGATTTTTTGCTTGTTACATCCAAGGTTTACTCGCAATAACCAAGTTTCTTGTAATGCCTTTATTGTATTGGACCAATCATTTTTCACTAATTCCTCATTAAAACCAAGTCTTTGTTGCATTCGAGCTCACTATAACCGAGATACGACTGTAAATGGCATCACTATATTTCAATTATAAAAAGTACCTTGTAGTTTTCATTATGAACCCTTAACATACAGAACATTCAAACGTATAAGTTCATTTACCATGTATGTTTCCAACTGAAAATTTTTTGAGATAAAGTTATAAACCATAGCAAAAAGTGATATATTGTCATGCTACTATCACAAACTGAAGGTTGAAAATTATTTTAAAAGCTATAAAAAATCAGTAAATTGAGATGCAGTTTACAAACAAATTGCATTTGAAAGTACATTTTTCCTCCTATTCGACAGCATAAAAATTGAAAATGAGCAATGCTTAGAGGTTTAAAAAACTGCATTGAAAGATATTGGCATATATGGTCCATATATTAGTGTTTGGAGTTTATATATGCATATATATATATATGATGCATATATTAGCTTGGTGGTGACCTCGGCAAAATCATAACTGCATCCTTGACATATCATAATTATGGGGGCTTGCTATAACAAAGCAGTACCGATTTTTTTTAAATAATATTTTTTCTTAGTCTCTTTTTAAGATATGGCAACAAGAAAGAAAAAAATAAGTAACATTTAATCTATCTATTCAGGATTTCTAAAATATTAATTTCTGCAAGTATGAAAATATTGTACTATTGTCATCAAGAACACACAGTTGTAAATAATTTCTAGAAGTCTAGCACACCAGGAAGTGGGTGAAAAATAAATTTAAAAATTTCAACTTTACATACATGAACCAAGTTAAATAAAAGCATGTAACAAATATATAAAATAGGTAATAAAAAAATTAGTCATACATCTGTGATCCTCATCAGATGTGTCATTTATTTGTGCTGTGGCACAGTCAAATTCGCCATCACAGACCCATCCTAATGGTATACAGCTATTTGATTTGGCACATTGAAATTGTCCATACATACATGATTGACCTGTAAAATAAATGTAATATGAATCATCTCAAACAAATAATAATATTTCTAAAAATTAGAAATACATACTACATAGTACTTTGTTATGTGAACTGTCCAATTTTGCATAAAAATTACATTCCCATAATTTTTGAAAATTAGGCTTCATTTCTCTCTATATTTCTTAAATTTGGTCACTTCTTGCTTTTATTCCGATATTCCTTACTCATCGCCCCATCCCCAACCTCCGAAATTGGCATTAATTTATTCAACGAAGCATGAGTGAATACAGATGTCCATGTCCATGCACAAGAGATAATTTTTATTGGTGACTCGCCAATTTTCCATAGACCAAAGTTTACGTCCGAAGTTTAGAATCTTTTTTCTTTTTTTTTTTGTTCATTCGGTTGAAAGTTGAAATCGAAAATACTCTTGTTGTACCAATGAGCATATATTTTTTTTCACATAATTGGATTTTAATTTTTTCAGCTGACAAAATGAAAAAGATCTTCTGATGATTATCTGCAATTAGTCCTACATGCGCCCAATCCGAAATTTCTGCTTTAAAGTCAACCTGAATAATCAATCTTGTAATACAATTATGAAAAAATAACTTGCAAATATATCTCTAATATCAATTCTATCATAATGAACAGAGGAAAGTATTTTTCAACTAGATAAATTATATTCAATGGTTGGCGTATCATAGTTGAGATTTATTCCAACAGAGCGAAAAATTCCGGGACCAGGACTCGAACCTGGGTACTTTGGCTTGCAGTGCCTACACTCTTCCTACTGAGCTATCCCAATGATATCCTGGCTGGTATAATTCACTCTTATTTGTTGGACATGGCTGAGAACTGAAGAGCTAATTTTATTCACCCGAGCTATAACTATAGCATTTTACATGATGAATGTGATACAACACAGAAATTCCTGTATAACATGTAATTAAGGTCATAATGAACAGAGGAAAGTATTTTTTAACTAGATAAATCATATTCAATGATTGGAGTATCATAGTTGAGATTTATTCCAACAGAGCAAAAAATGCCTGGACCAGGACATGGTATACAATTAGCGCTACAGTTTGCAACCATGTTTAACAAATAAGAGTGAATTATGCCAGTCAGGATATCGTTGGGATAGCTCAGTAGAAAGAGCATTGGCACGGCAAGCCAAAGTAGCCAGGTTAGAGTCCTGGTCCCGACATTTTTTGCTCTGTTGGAATAAATCTCAACTAGGATACTCCAACCATTGAATATGATTTACCTAATTAAAAAGTACTTTCCTCTGTTCATTATACCTAATTACATGGTATACAGGAGTTTCCGTGTTGTATTGCATTCATCATGTAAAATGCTACAGTTATAGCTCAGATGAATAAAATTAGCACTGCAATTTGCAGTCACGTATAACAAATAAGAGTGGATTATGCCAGCCAGAATATCATTGGGATAGCTCAGTAGGAAGAGCATAGGCACGGCAAGCTAAAGTACCCAGGTTCGAGTCCTGGTCCCGGCATTTTTCGCTCTGTTGGAATAAATCTCAACTATGATACTCACATTGAATATCAGTTCTATCTTTTTAGTAAAACACATATGCACTCATTAACAACTTAAGCACCATGAGGACGTACCTGTGTACGTCATCCACTCTTCTATTTGTAATACTAGGACGTACCTGCATATGTCATGAACTCTTCTATTTGAAATACCAGGATGTATGTGCATACGTCTTCATTTTAAGTCCAGACTGCAATGTTCTACGCATCTGGTTTTTTACACCACTAATTGTCACTGTTATTTGTTTTGTACAGGCTTTTAAGCAATTATTGTTTTCACACAGAATAGATGGTGTTACATGTAAAAAAAAACTTATTAGGTTCTCGCTGCGATGAAGATTGAACTTCAAGCCTTATTTCTGTTTGCATTATATAAATAAACCTTTATATCATCTCCTTACATTACATGTAATTGAACAGTTCACATGTATTTAAAAATAATGACATAAACTACTTTTGACGAAATTTAATAAATCTAGTATTCAAGATACTACAGTAGAAAGCCACTAATCCGCAAAGCTTGGTTCCAAGTGTTGTGCGGATTGGAGGCTTTTTGCGGATTACAGGCCATGTCTATTTAAACTTTGTTTACATTTTTTTAAATTCATATTTTGGACAAATTTAGATTGCTAATACTAAAAAATAAATAAATCACACATTTTAATATATAGATAAAGTAATAACTATGTAAAAAATAAATAAATTATAAAATATATCGTCTAAGTAAGGATTTTTTATCATTAAAATTTAAAAAAAAATTACAAAAGCTCAAATTGTATTTTACAAGTATTGTATGAAGAAATGAATACATAAAATAATATACTAATTAAATGTGCTTTCATTTTAAACTATAAAGAAGAATGTTATATGATATATAATAGCTATATATAAAGATAAGAAAAATGTTATATGATATATAATAGCTATATATAAAGATAAGAAAAATGTTAAAATTGGTGAAAAAAAATTTCAAAATTCAAAATTTTGTCACCATTGAAGCATTTTTCAAGAATTAAATTTCTTTGTTTACATTCATAAATTGTTTGCGGATTAGAGGCCTTTGCAGATTACAGGTTTGCGGATTAGCGGCTCTCTACTGTATCACTAAATTGAATATGGTGCTTAAGGGGTTAGTATTCAAATAATAGTTTTTTTCATTTGAAAATTATTCAGGACTTCCTTTTGAAAAATCGAGTCAACCCAAAGCATTTAAAGTTAACCCGACCAAAAATGAAAAATAAAATAGCATCAACCTGAACCTTGGATCACGTTCCAGAAAAATCAGGTTACCCAACGTGATAAAAGTAAGTTTTTTTTTTTTTTTTTTTTTGTAAAATTGATATTTTTTTATGTATTACTGTAAAATTCTAAAAATAGGCCCCCTTTGATAACATGAAGTATTGGCAAAAGTGAGGAGCGGGCTTATGAACAGAATTTTCTTAAAAATTTCCTCAATATCATTCGAATTCTATTCTTTTACGTATAAAAATAATAATAATAATATGTTGTTTGAGTGCAGGAAAAAAATATTATTGAGTCGCAAGTAAACAGAAAAAATAATTTTAAAAAAAGAACAAAAGCAAAGCCCATTTTTTCCTTACTAATAAAAAAAAATTATATATTTGTTGTTAATTGACAGATTTTGTTCAAATTTTCAGCTATTGCAATAATAGTAAATCAAGTTATGTAACAAATTTTTATTATGTACATTCCTCAGTTCATTATGTACTAAGATATTTGAAAATTATGGCACAACACAAAAAAGCCCACTATAAGAGCAACTGCGAAGAAAAAGGATAGTAGTATCTGCAATTTGTTTTGTTTATTCAACTCCGTGAAGTTGGAAATCAAACATTATCAGAAAGAAACCGTGAATAGATTTTTTTAATGGGCAAGCAGGATAAGGAATTATGACAGGTGAACCTTTTTTTAAAAAATTATCCCACTATTGAAATATCTGGTTTAGTATGGGGGTAGATTATTTATTTTTATCTTTTTACCTTTTTAAAGAAATGATTCCTTTATTAAAATATCTGCTTCAGTATTATGTTTTTTACTTACCCATCATAGATAGTATAGGGTAAATCTTGTAATCGTTTTAACGAAAATTTTTTTTCACGGATTTACACGTTTCCGACACTGGAGTTGCCAAGATATTTGTAATCACATTTTCCACCGATTTTTCATGACTCTGTATTTCATTCAAATTTCAATGCAAAGATATATTTTAATTGGAAAAGAGACGCTTAATCCGATGCAGTAAACTGTTAGTTAATATGATTATCATTTTTAGAGTTATAAGGATGTTTCTCTTACGCAATTCAGTAATAGAGCATTTAAAGTTTATAACGTCATTAAGCCGCGATTTTATTTGAATTGTAATGCATTTCATAAATAGTTTTACATGTTTCATTTTCGTATTTTATATTATGCATATCCATGATGGGTAAGTATTACGGTCGTCCCTAACGATTAGTTTAGTATTGCAAACGCGTTTCTGACAAAAATAATTAATGGGGATGAGGGGGGATGAATTATATATCTATATATATATACTGTCAAATAAACTGCTAATGGTCTGAAATCCAGAATTGACGAAGTCCGGGGTATTCCAGATTTTGGACTTATTACACATATACTGTATACAAAAACTACCAAAATATAAAATTTTAATTAATTTTGATAAGTTTTTTTTTTAAATGTATAGTTCTAACAATGTTAAATTAAAAGACAAAAAGTAAATAGATAAAATTTTAATAATATTATGCATTATTTAAAGTTTGAAGTTCAGTTTGATTAGTATCATTTTTTTTTTTAATGCACCTTAGTTTTATCTGTTATGTGACTAAAAACTATTATTAATTTTTATTCTATAACTATATAACTAAAATTGAAATCTATAGAAGTTAATGGATATAAATTGATAATAAAGTCAAAATAAGTTTTATATATACTAAAATAGTAAATTTTATCTGTATTTGATAAGTTTTAAAATATATCCAGAAATAAATATTTGTGAATTAAAATATCAACAATTTAAAATAAAGCATTTAGTAAAATTAAAAAACAATAAAATAAAAAAAATTACAATAAAAAAAAAATTACAATAAAAATATATATTATTTAATGTAGTTTAATTTGACTAGGGGAAAAAAAATCACATCTGTCTATTATTAGTATTTATTCTAAAACAGTGGTTCCCAAACTTTTGGGCTCGCGGAGCCCTTTTTGGGAAGAATTTCTAAGGCGGAGCCCCTTAACCCCACGGTACTCTATGGTTTACAATTAATGTTTTTTTATGCCTATGGAGCAGAGAAAGATCTGCTGTATAAGAGTCCGAACCAGTAGTTTCCAACATGGGGCCAAGGTTCTTTATTTGGCTCTTTTCTTGATACAGAAAGTTTTAATTCATACTAAAAATTTTTTAAATCAAATTTTCTATTTTTTAACCCTTTAACAGCTTTATTTACTATTACTAGTATTGGACACAATAAATTTAAAATAAGGACAAATAACCACTTTTTTGTATTAAAATATCTGCCTTGTATAATCGAGATATGTCCGCTAAATACAGCCAAAATTATAGTTAAAAATATGTGGTTTCTGAAAGCTTTTAGCAACGAAGAAAACAAACTCTTACCCGAGCGATATTCCAGCAATACTGTTAAGGGGTTAATGTCATCCATTTTTTAAATAAAAAATAGTCTTTAGGGATTTCCCGTATGAACTCGGAATTAAAGATCAAAATGGTAACCCTGTATGGGCCATGCATTGCATTAGGTATTACGTGAAACTATTATTATTTATGGCGAAAACCACACACACACATGCAGAAAAAATGTAAGTTGTACAGTTTTCATTTACAAAGAGAGACTTCTGTATAATCCCAATAGGCTACTCGCGAAAAAAAAAAAATTGCGTAGGCCCAGTCGCCCATGAGTAATTATGTAAGACGTTTTCGCTAGTCCCGCACACCTGTAATAGAATTATGAGATTGCGGATTCTTGTTTCGGTCTATTTTACGTTTATAGTACTTCTAAACGTTCAACGAAAACGAATCACTCTGAACATCTACTTTTGAAAATTTTTTAGAGTTTCGTTCATCTTACGAAACCCTATTGCTCCGGCTACGTTGTCTGTCTGTCACAGAGCCAGTTTTTAGAAACTATATAACTTACAAGAATGACATTTCGTGTACTTACAGCTGAATATCTACTATAAAGCTCAAAATCATAAAATTAAAAAAAAATCGTATTATTTTAATATAGAGAGATAAAAAACTAAAAATCTAACAGCCTTTTCCTATTAAATTTAAACATTTTTCGTTATAGTAGTTTCCAACAATTAAAAATCCACAATAAAATTCTTTCTACAATAATTAATTTCTATTGAAAGATTTCCACGTGAAAAATGAAAATGAAATAAAAAGTTTCTCCAATTGAAAAAAAAGTTTATGATGCCATATTGGTAATAAAACGGAAATTTTCAAACATTTCTCAATAATACAAGGAGTATGAGTATGTGTAAATACAGAAAGCAGCTTAATATGACTTCATTAGAGAGTTAAAAGGAAAATTAATCTGACGTCATATTGGAAGTTTAACAGACTTTTCAAATGTTTGAGAATAATAGAAAGAGAGTATCAATATGAGTAATAGAGAATAGTAAATATATGAGTTTGAGGAACGTATTGAATCATGATAAAAACCCGATTATGGAAATATGGGCATATTTTAACATTTTGAAGGTCTCTATACAACATGTTTAATTTTTTTTTTTTTTTTTTTTTTAATATCGCATTTAGTCCACATCACAGATGTTATTATGACAGAGTGTAATAGCGGGTAGCCCCGCTATCGGGCCGGTTCAGCTTTTCGAAAAAATGAAAAAAATAGACCGGTAAATTTTTCCTTTATAAAAAACTTTTTTTTTTTAAATGAAGTTTATTTGGATTTATTAAAGAAAGGATAAAGTGTTTTGAAAGGAATATTAAACGAAACCCTTTGTGCGATCTTCGTCACACTTACCCACTTGTTTAAAAATACATTTCGAAGCAGAACTTATTTTTAGTGTTTAAGTAGGCGAGGCAAAATTGATAACTAGTATTGTTAGATGCAGCATAGTTCACTTTTTTTAAATGTTTAGCTATTAATTATAATTTTGAAAGAAACTTTCTTTCAGCATTGTTTTTGCCTCAAAATAGATATACGGTTAAAATCTACACATGTTAAAAGAACTGCAACTAGTAGAAAAACTTTACTAACAAAACGGGATATATTGGTGGGGTTAAATTTATATCAGGGCGGATACTCATTGAGGAAAAGTCTAAACAAGGGGTGGAGCTGAGCAAAAGTTTAGATTGTTAGTGTGATGACAAATGTAAAGAACCAATATATTTTTTTAGGGTTTCGTTCATCTCAGGAAACCCTATTACTCCCACTCCGTTGTCTGTCCGTCACAGAGCCATTCTCAGAAACTATGTAACTTACAGAGTTGAAACTTTGTGTATATATCGATGAATACCAGCTATGAAGCTCAAAATATTAAAATTTGAAAAAATCGTATTATTTTAATAAATAGAGATAAAAAACCAAAATTCTAACAGGCTTTTCCTATTAAATTTAAACATTTTTTGTTAAAGCAGTTGCCAAAAATTAAAAATCCACAATGAAATTCTTTCTACAATAATTAATTTTCTATTGAACGATTTCCACGTGAAAAATGAAAATGAAATAAAAAGTTTCACCAATTGGAAAAATTTTTAATATGAAATAAAAATGATTGACGTCATAGTGGTAATAAAACGGAAATTTTCAAAGATTTCTCAATAATACAACGAGTATGAGTATGTGTATGTACACAAAGCAGATTAATATCACGTCATTAGAGAATTAAAAAGAAAATCTGACGTTATATTCAAAGTTTAACGAATTTTTCAAATGTTTGAGAATAATACAAAGCGAGTATCAATATGAGTAATAGAGAATAGTAAATATATAAGTTTGAGAAACATATTGAATCATGATAAAAATCCGTTATAGAAATATTCGCATATTTTAAAATTTTAAAAGTGTACAACATGTTTAATTTTGAAATTATATTTTTTAAATCGCATAAAACATTACTTTTTTTTTTGCTAAATGAAATTTATTTGGATTTATTAAAGACAGGATAAAGTGTTTTGAAAAGAATATTTAAAGAAACCCTTTGAGCGATCTTCGATCACACTTACCCACTTGTTTAAATTGCTACAGCCTTATTTCTGATAGGAAAATGTGGCATCATAACATAAGAATCTTAGCCAATGCCGAGACCAATTAAAACAAAATTTTAAAGAGGGGCTGTTAAATGATACAAGATGTTAAAAAATGCGTTTTCGGTAACATACATTGCTTTAAAAATGGAGTAAAATTATGTAAAACAGCATAGAAAATTTAAATAACTAAGAATTAATAAAAATAAAATAAACAGATTAAAGGAATTAAAGAACAAAAAGAAAAATAAATAAAACTATATACACAACGTATACAAATATTAAATGAATCTAATGAGGGGTTCATTAAATAAACAAGATGTTACAAAAAAAAAAAAGCGTTTTAATCGACAAACATTGTTTTACTATGAAAAACAGCACAGAAAATTTAAATATACAAATAACATAAACAGATTAAAGAAATTAAAGTTATAAAAAAAAGAATTATATATACACAATATACACAAATGTAAAATGAATCTAATGAGGGGCTTTAAATGATACAAGATGTTCTAAAAAAGATGTTTTAACCTACAAACATTGTTTTACTATGAAAAACGGTATAGAAAATTTAAATAACTAAAAATTAATACAAATAACATAAACAGCACCTTTGCTCTTTCGATTAACGTTGTGCATTCAATTCAGAATACTAATTCTCGTAGCTTATTTTGAATCGAATTTTTAAAACACATTAAATGAAGAAAAATAAAATAAAGTAGTTCAAACCAAAAATATTATATAGAAAATAGATACATGAAAAATACAAAATTTTATATGATTTAAAAAAATATACTATAGTATTTTTCAACCCAGTGATAGATGTATAGTTATTTTTGAAACATACACACAAATTCCTACATACTTTCGAAAAATTTTCCATTGCAATATGCTAATTTCTTTCATGTTTTGCTTATTTTCCTGGAACGTCGCAGAGCCCCTGAAAAGTATAGGCGGAGCCCCAAGGGCTCCGCGGAGCACACTTTGGGAACCGCTGTTCTAAAACTTATAAATATAACAACAAAAATATGTTAAATGAAATATCATTCACTTAACCTTCAAAAACCTTGTGAAAAACACAATCAAACTAAGCCTTAAACTACATTAAATATTGTACAATTTTATTGGTATTGTTGTTATTATTTAGGGGAGACCGGTACACAGTGGACCACTTTTTCAGTTAACATTTTTTTTTCTCTTTAACAGACTGACCGATCTGTATGAAAATATTTTTGAATATTTCTTAAACCTTCTTACATCCATCATAATTTTCTCACAACATAGTTTTCAATACATTTTTCAAAAAAAAAAAATTATGTACACTTGTAAAGTGTACCACTATTAGGTATTATCTAAAATACAATATAAATCTATTTTTCATTAATATAATTCTTTTTTGTTGCCCCTTCACATGCAAAATAACATAGTAATATAAATTTTGAAACAAAAACAAAAAATTAATTATAATTTGAAAACAATAACAGATTAATACAGGAACAATTACAATTTAGTTGAAGTTATTACTTATGTACAAAAAAATCAGCGCACATTAAAATTTGCAAATGAAATTCCAAAGCACTTATGAGTAAGATTGAGTCTGGAATTTTCAAGAAATAATTTTGGGTCTGAGAGCAACATTATGAAATCATTGACATCAACAGCAGATTCATCTACAGTTTCGGGAGAAATAAACTGATTTCCATTCAATTTGCATCTCATGAATCTTACTTGAATAGAATCATCAACAATTAGACTACAGTCATATTTATCAAAGGCAGTAAATACAAAACAAAATATTTCTTACTATGTTAAATAAATTGTTATTTTTATTTGTTTACTTTATTTTACAGTTAAATCTACTTTAAAACAATCTTTCTTTATAGAAAATAAGCAATTATTAAATATTTTGAACATTCTGAATTACAGGAGCAGAGTGGATTGTGGACCACTGTGCCCCAGGAGTGGGTGGTCCACTGTACCCCATGTTGAAGTTCAATAAATAATCATATTAATATTGTTTATAGCTTTCTTTTAAACATATTAACTTTAAAGTAAAATAAAAACAAGTATCTTAGCTTTGCAAAAAAGCTGTTTTATTTTATTTATCTACAACCTTTAATTACTAAAAAAATAAAAATATGATGATGAAAAATTTTACTTTTAGAAGCTCAAAACTTTCCAATCAGGATAAAATAGTTCAATCTGAGCTAAACATATTTTCTGAAGGCTATAAATAATCATTGCAGTGCTGTTAGCTATTAGGATAGAAGAGAAGCCTAAAAAAAATTTAAATAAATAAAATATTAGGGGGTGGTCCACTGTGTCCATAGGTCCAGTGTGTACCGGTCTCCCCTATATATTTTTTAACTTTTCTCTCTATATATATATTTTTATTGTGTTATAAATTATATTTACCTATCTGATTAAAATACTATTTTTTGTATTTATTCTACAGGTTAATTAAAATAACAAAAATAATATGTCCAAGGAAGTAACCATTCACTTACCATAAAATCCCAACTGTACCCCCCCCCCCCCTCCTCTCTCTCTCTCTTCTACTTTTAAGCAATTTTTTTTTTTTTCCATTCCCAAATATAAGGCATCTCTCAAACTTTTTTTTTGCAAAAAATTGTTTTTTTTTTTAACATTAAAAGATATTATATACATAGTAATAAATTACAAACCCCCATTTTTCTGAAATTTACACTTCCTCCTTCATTCCCCCTCTCAGCATACAATGTTTAAACTCTTTATAACTCATTATTTTTTTTTAAAAATGCTATAGTTGTTACTATCTAGTAACAATAAGTAAATAATCAGTCATTTAAACTATCCCCTTCCCCTCCTGCAAAAATACCTGCCTGCACTTTCAGCAAAACCATTTACATTTTTCAAACTACTTTTTTTGGTACTTTTCGGTTAGCCGGGCGCCAGTGAAATGTATGTATCTATATATACATATATATGTATACATACACACATATATGTATGTGTATATATATGTATATGTAAGATATCGATACGCCTCTGTATAACGGGCGCACCTCGATCCCTCTGTAACGACGGACGGTTGATCGCCGCTACCACACATCCCAGTAAGGTATAACGTCGTTGATGTAGTCGTGCGAATGTAAGAAATCAGCAGGCATTTTCCTGGGAACTAGCTTTTATTCCAACTAATTACAGGTCTCTCTTTAAGCTAGGCCCAGGGGACAGTTTGAAGAGTCTTTTACCGGGGAAACATCGTCTTATCGTTCATATTTCGGCGAATTGCCGGACTTACAACGGCAAGGATGCCGTCGCACTTCGAAGAATACTGGCCGTAGTTTTTGTGGAGAGTGATTAGAGTCAAAAGCCACGCAAAAACGTGCTCCTCACATTATATACGGCCGGACCACCGCCAGAGACCGCTTTGCAACTTATGAAATAATGTAATTTAATTGGCTAATTAGCCCTTGACTCATATCTGGGTAAGCAGCCCAGACAATTAATATGCAACATCTAGCCACTGGGAGAAGAGAGATGCGCTACCGTCAGCACTTTTAATCTTAACGAGGATTCAAAATTGATATCTGTTCATAATAAATGTATCGTAAGGAAAGTTAAGTTACAGGGGCAACTAGAAATGAAGGCAGGGCTTTAAAATTTTGACACACGATTTAGGGATTTTAAACTTTGAATTTTTATATTTTAGTTTTTGATTTGGAATGGGTTTAACTAACTATCCTTTAATATCAATCCACATTCGTTCACATTCAATATTCTTTCATACTTTTTCACATTCATTTCATATATATATATACATGCATATATAAATGTGTGTATGTATATATATATGTATATATATGTATACATAGATATATAAATTTCACTGGCGCCCGGCTAACCGAAAAGTACCTTTTTTTTTAATTCTTCTGTCCTACTTGTTACTCACTAGTAACAATAAAAAAAATAATCATTGACCTAAAGACAAATCCAAAATTTATGCGTCCCCCTCCCCTCCAGCATACAAAGTTTAAAACTTTTCATTAAGAAAAAATCTTCTGTCCTATTTTTTGCTCTCTAGTAACAATAAATAGATAATCTACCAGCTAAATTATTGCTCTCTAAAATGCCCCCCCCCCCCCCCCCCCAGCATACAAAATTTAAAATCTTTAAAACTAAAAAAAAATTTTGTATTTGATGCTCCCTAGTAACAATAAATAAATAATAAACCATCTAAATTACTCCCCACTCGTACCAATAGTTCCTTTTCACCCTCTGCCCCCCGTTTCCTCACAAACAGTTTAAAATCTTTAATACTAATTTTAGAAAAATTCTGCCATATTTCTTAATTTGTAGTAAGGTTTTAATCTTACTGCAAAATAATCAGTCATCTAAAATCCCTCCAATGAAATTTTCACTCCATCTTTTCCCCCCAAAGATAGCCATTTCTAAATATGTAAGGAGGGGGCAGACAAAGCAAAAATTTTCTATTTTTAGCAGCTTGGCTGTTCTCCCCCCCCCCCTGAAAAGTCCCTTGAATATTTAATTTAATCTTTTAAAATAATAAGTTCTAAAATAATTTTTCCATCCCCATTAACAAAAACTCAAGAGTGAGAACAGCCAAACTGCAAAAAAGAGAAATGAAACCCTTGAAATCAAGGGGTGGCCCAGGGGGGACATTCCCCCTCCGGAAGATTGGAGATTTTATGCTTTTAATAGTGAAAAGGTGCAATTTCCCCCACGGAACTCAATAATGTCCCCCCTGGAGCCACAGAAATCCCTCCCGAAGAAAAGTATCTGAATTCAACACTGCTCTAATGACTTCATATTAACCTGCTTTCTGTACTTACACATACTCATACTCCTTGTATTATTGAGAAATGTTTGAAAATTTCCGTTTCATTACCAGTATGACGTCATATTAATCTTTTTTTCAACTGGTGAAACTTTTTATTTCATTTTCAGTTTTCACATGGAAATCTTTCAATAGAAAATTAATCATTGTAGAAAGAATTTTATTGTGGATTTTTAATTGTTGGAAACTACTATAACGAAAAATGTTTAAATTTAATAGGAAAAGGCTGTTAGATTTTTGGTTTTTTATCTCTCTATATTAAAATAATATGATTTTTTTAATTTTATGATTTTCAGCTTCATAGTAAGTATTCAGCTGTAAGTACACAAAATTTCATGTCTGTAAGTTATACAATTTCTGAGAACCGGCTCTGTGACAGATAGACAACGAAGCAGGATCCTAAAAAGGATAAATGCATTCGAAAACAATAGCTATGCTTTATAAATTTAAATTTCTATTAAATCATTCTAAAAAAAAACGATATTACAAAGCCACTCGTGTTAAGCTGTCAAACACGTGGTAAGTTATAACTTATATTATATATCAAAAGCAGGCAAAAACATTAGAAAGAAGTAGAATAAATAAGTAAATGTATACCCAGATATAAGATTTATCAAGATAAAACACTTTTACCTTATTATAATTTGATTTTTGAAATTATTCATAATATAATGTTTTAAACAGTACTTGAAATCAAAATGCTAAGATTCAATTTCATTCCCTATGAAGAATTAGGAATGCTGCTATAGGGAAGACATGAAGGTAGAAAACCAGTTCAGAAGTCGGTCTACTGTTAGTAATATCAGAGGGGTCAGAAAATTTGATCTGATTGATTTGTAGAATATGAAGTATAGGTGTAGCCAGTACTGAGTAGACCGATGCACTTCCCCATTTTGCACTACACTAAAGATATCCTGCACAGCCTACTAGCTAACACTTTCCAGCAGTTATTTATAAGAATAATGTCTTCAATATGCAGCCTGCTTTTTTTGGTTCCGTTCATCTTACAAAACCCTATTCGTGCTGCTTCTCTGTCTGTCCGTCACAAAGCCGGTTGGTTCTCAGAAACTGTATAATTTACAGACTTGAAATTTTGCGTAGTTACAGCTGAATACTATAGGTGCAGATTCACAGTCGCCAGTCGCCACTAAATTTTTTGCTGTGGCCACTAACTTTCAGTGTTTAAGTCGCCATGTGATTTAAAAGCAATCAATTTCTGGTAATCCCAGTCCCCATCGTGAAATGTTGATTTTTTTTTTTTTAAAGATTAAGACCAAAACACATCATAAACATTATTATTATTATCTTTTAATAACATTTCAGAATGATCTGTTTAACACAGCAAACTATTAAATATATTCGAATAGCAATGCTATTCGTAACAGTTTGAATCTGATAATTTTACATAGACTGTGATTTAAATATATATATAAACAAATGTCTGAAGTGTGTTTTGATTTTTATAGTGCAAAATAATCTCACAAATTCAAATTTTCTTTCATATGGTACCTTTGTCTGGCAAAATCAAAATAAGAAATATTGTTTTTCTGATATTCCCCACTATCATGGTTGCTTAGCTTATACATATTTTTTTTAAACCGTATCTTGCCCAACTTTATCTTCTGACTGTACATGATTTAAGATTTAATTAATATTCAATTTTTTTGTACATGTGTTTATATTAAATAAATTACTTTACACTTTGAATTCCTGAGTTTTTTTAGTTTTTTACCCCATATAAACACTATTGTTTTTATGCGTTTGTTTTACAATTGTGGCCACTGGATTTTTTGGGTTTAGGAGCCAGTGACTCCTTCCAAATTTTGGGAATCTGCACCTATACTGAATACCTACTGTCACGCTGAAAATCATAAAATTTTGAAAAAATCGTATAATTTTAATATAGAGAGATAAAAAAACAAAAATCTAACAGCCTTTTCCTGTTAAATTTAAACATTTTTCATTATAGCAGTTGCCAACAATTAAGAATCCACAATAAAATTCTTTCTACAATAATTAATTTTCTATTGAAAGATTTCCACGTGAAAAATGAAACTAAAATAAAGTTTCACCAATTGAAAAAAAGAATATGACGTCATATTGGTCATAAAACGGAAATTTTCAAACCTTTCTCAATAATACAAGGAGTATGAGTATGTGTAAATACAGAAAGCAGGCTAATATGGTATCATTAGAGAATTAAAAAGAAAACTAATCTGATGTGATATTGGAAGTTTAATGGACTTTTTCAAATGTTTAAGAATAATACAAAGAGAGTATCAATATGTGTAATAGAGAAAGCAAGAGGATATGACGTCAGCAAGTGATTATAACATCATATGAGTTTGAGGAATGTATTGAATCATGATAAAAACCTGATTATGAAAATATTGGCATATTTTAACATTTTGAAGGTCTCTATACAACATGTTTAATCTTATTGATTTTTTTTTAATATCACATTTAGTCCACATGACAGATATTATTATAACAGAGTATAATAGCGAGCTGGTTCAGATATTCGAAAAAGCGAGAAAAATAGACCGGTAAATTTTAATTTATAAAAAACAGGACTTTTTTATTTTGAAAAATGAAATTTATTTGGATTTATTAAAGAAAGGATAAAGTGTTTTGTAAAGAATATTAAACGAAACCCTTTGTGTGATCTTCGATCACACTTACCCACTTTTTTAGTTCTTACTTCTTTAATTGATATTTTACTGACTTTAGCGTAACATTAAGCAGTTTGATCAGTTATTTTAGCCTGAATAGCCCCATTACTGAGAGTAACTGAATAGACTTGTGGTATATATAGATTCAGGTATATGTGCACTCTCGTGGTTATTTCGCCACTGGAGTGAAGTTTATAAGTTTAATAATAAATATAATTCTAACCAGAAATTTTATTTAGTAACATGCAAATTATATTTGTTTTCAATTATTTAAATTCTCTTTTTAAATAAAATTTCTGGTGCAGATTTTTTTGTTGTTGTTGTTGTTGTTTGATTGAATTTAATAATAAAATGATTGGTTAGCAATGTGTTAATCTAAATTCAGTTTTTTTGTCTTACATTTTTTAAAAATATTTATTTGTATAATATTTTTATTTTGGTAGTCTACGTCATGGTCATATTCTATAGAGACATTTTAATTAAAATAAATTTTTTATGCTGCATGAACAAATCATATTTTCTCATTCTGGTGGGTGATTCCTTACTCTCCTGACATAATTCTTTGAGAAAATCTAAATATTTGATGAACAAGGTGTGTGGTCACAGGACAATAAAATTTCAAGCTTCATGTACAACAAAAATTTTGATTCAAGATTTATTCTTAAAATATGTTCTACTGCTAAAACTTTAGGTGTATTTTTTGTTTGTTTGTTTTTTTACAAACCTCAGAATTGTTATGATAGGGAGAAGAGAAATTTAAAGAAAGGGAAAAAAAGAGAGAGAGTAATATTTTACAATTAAATAAAACTTATCAAATTAATATAATATTTGGAAAAATGTTTCAAATTTGGATTGGTTAATGGTAAGATTGCTTAAATTCACAATTCAACAATGAAATTAAGTGAATCAACTAGAAAAGTAGCATAAACCATTTGTTACCAATAAAAAACTAATGATAATAAAAATTATAAATATTTTTTTTCATTAAATATTGTAAAACACTGAAAACTAATAATGAACATGTAATTTAAACTTGTATATATATTCAATAATAATATTAATAGGTAATACAATAATTTCATAATGTTTGAGCAAGAAAAGGCAAGTACTTCAACTTAATTTTTTATATACAAATTATCACAATTCTAATTCATAAGGGGATTTATACATTAGAAGAGTGTTATCTTTTTATAATTTACTTGTTAAGGTACACTTATATTTTAATGCTACTGACAGAAAAACACAAGAGTAAACTAACAAAATAAAAACTTAATTTAAATACCTAAACAAATGAATACAATGTATATTCCCCCTTTTTTTAGAATTATTTAGATAGTTAATTGGAAATGATTACAGTGTAGAATAAATGATCAACATTTTAAAAATGCTACATCTGATTTCGTTTTTAATTAAAATAAAAATACCCAATATTAAATCATTTTAAAACATATTTACAGCTTAGGTTAATGTATATACCTTTTTTAATGAGAAATAAAATACCCCATCGATGATTCCTCTGACAGAAAAGAAAACTGCTTTATAATAAATTCAATATTCGACACACAAAAAAAAAAAAAAGAAATCCTGACTTTTTTTATAATCTTTACATAAAAATATACATTAAATTAAGTGAGTAACAGAAGACGATGAAAGGGATAATATAAGTCTAATAAATATACAATATTGAAAGCGTCTCATATTAAATGTCATAACTACATACCATCGTTAAGGATTGAACTGGATAACTGCAGACAAAATACCCAGGCGATTAAACATAACAACAAAAAATTGAAAAATGATATTATAGAGCACATTACGTGATTTATAATGGAATCGATTTAAAGAAAGTTGTCGCCATTAGTGAAATTAAAAAATTAAATAGCATGGATCTGCGAGCTTAAGTGACCGCTTCACCTTTATCACAAGCGGTAAATACATAAACAGTTTCGGCAAGATATAAACAACTTGATCGCAATTAATGTTGATCAACCTCAAACTCAGATGAATGACTCACAAGGACCTACGCCACCTATTATATAACATGAAAACTATAAATAGAATAGAAAAAATTTTTGTCATATGAAAACTACACAAAAAAGAAGTAATCTTTTGATCACACAGAACATTTTTTTTTTTTCTTTAAAGTAGGTTTAAAGAGGTTTGAAATTTTCAAACTGAAAAAGAGAAGAATCTTTTATTTTTTCCTCTTCTCAACCTTACCGTATCCCCATGGTTTCGGTCTCGTCCCTCCAACAGCTGTCTGCTCGATGGATTTATCACAAATCAAGAAAAAATCCACAGCACTTTTTTTTAAGTGTATGAAAATGTTTTTATCAGCTGTTGAATTATTTTATTAATCCTGAAGATATACATAGGTACTTTTAAAAGTTTCTGGACATAATTGTTTCTAAATAAGTGCTCTTTAAACGTGAATAGACCGTACCTTGTTCAGAGCCCGTAGAGAGATTTTACATTTCAGTGAGTTCGTGAACTTGAATGAAAAAAATTAGCATTACATTTATTTTTAAAAAGATTTAGTTAAATACATACGTACAATCGTACATATTTTTTTTTTTTTTTTTTTTTTTTTTTTTTTTTTGTAATGTATGCTATAAATCATCTTTTTCTTTAGAAGTTCTCCGTAAAATGTGGATTTCTACAATAAAAAATGTTATTGAGAATGCTTCTTTTATGTTCAGGGTAATCGCATCACAAAGTTTGTAGTAATTCACAGTATCTTCTTGTGGAGATAGTAATTGTAGGCATCAGAGGTATTTGCTTGGGGGCTTTGGTTGGATTTGAAGTTTGAACCTCGGACCTACAGTATAGAAGAGGAGCGCCGTAGCACGGAGCAAAGGGCTAGCTCGATTGTTCCGTGCCATAGACTTATTATATATTGTTCGTTGAGGTTGTTGTTGCGAAAAATGACGTCGCTACACACTCCACTCCCAGTGAAAACGTCTTGTTTAGTCATTAGCTTGCGCTCTTTAGCTATTTTCTGCGAGACTTTGCCTATTGGGAGTGAACTCGTTGTGGTGCTGCCATCTGTTCTGAAGGTTGCGTGTTTCTTTTCCGGGTCACCAATGTAGGTGTTTGGTTATTGGCGTTGGCTAGGTTTGAACCTTGGACCTACTGTAACAGAAGACAAGCGCCGTAGCATGGAGCAAAAGCCAACCTCGATTGTTCCCTTCCAGCGACTCATTATATATTGTTCGTAGAGGTTGTTTCTGAAAGAAATGACGTCGCTACAGAATATCAAATCGTTGGGAATTATATTTAAGACAATGGGTATAGCGATGAAAGTTGTGAAATTTGTTAAAAAGATGAATTATTCTGTCTTTGTAACAGATGAGATCTTTGAGAATTTTTCAAACAAGACGTTGTGAATTTATTTATGTGTAGAGCAATAACCACACACAGATTTGCGTATTCTGTTTATGGTCAATGGAATGGAAAATATAATTTAAAATTTTAACCAATATTCTTGACACATAAGACATGAAATAATGAAGAGGCTGGAAAGAAGACACACTTTATGAATTTTAAATCTTCTTTTTATTTAACCAAACTTGGGAGGAGAAAAGAAATCCTCGTGGCTGTGCCCCTTGAAAGTATTATAAAATCATTTTGATAAATCCTGAAAGAATCTTTAACACTCATCTTCGGAGTCGAATTAAAAGAATAGAACATAGTTATTTATTAACTCAGGCATGACACCACCTATTCACGAACCTGTCACACTAAAAACTAACTTAAATTTTAACTGTCTTGTCTGACGATAAATATGACATCGACTGGGGTTATAATTACAACAAAAAGTAAATTTTTAAATTCATTTTCCGAAAGGAAAACGACGGCAAATTTCGAAACCAAAACTATTTTTTTTATATGAAACGAGACACGCGTCATTCAAAGATGCCTCCACTTAGCAGAGATAAGAAAAAATGTGCTCACGCCCCTGAGAAGACACATGTAACATGCTGGCGTACAAGCCACGCCTCGCGCTTGGGGAGAAAAGATAATCCCGACAAACGATCGCCATTTCTCTCGGCAAGCAGGTCACATGCGTATGGCATTAAAAATTACGTTCCGTCGTCCGACCGGTGATCAAAACCGAAATAGGGATCGTGTGCTTTGAGAATTCCCAGAATTCGCCACACTTCTGTCTTGTTCTTCCAGGCCATCCTCGGTCTACCCCGCTTTCGTTATCTGTAGAGATCCTTTCGTAAGTACTTTTCGTAAGCGCTTATTATTCATCCTTCGAACATGCCCATACTATTTAAGGTTCGATCGTTTGTATGACACTTTGTTTCACCTTCGTGATATCTTGAATTCCTCTATTTATTAATTTTACGGAACATTCATTTTCTTTCTGTTCTTCGCAAAAAGTCCATTTCAGTAGAAAGGAATTATTTTTATTTCAGATGTTTAAACTCCATATCTCAGAACTAAACAGCAGAGACTAACTCTGCACCATTGCACTGTTCAGGGCTCCCAACTGGTCCGCTTTTTGAATACTAGTATTTTATAAGAAATATTTTCGTGATACGTTTCAATAACATTTGCAATAGAAATAAGCTTCGTGGCTGGTTTCTAGAAAATTTGCAAGTAAAATGTAAAAGGGAAATATTTTTAGAAATTACTGGTGTTCAAAAAGTGGACCATTTGGAGCCCTGATTGTTACATTTGTCGTTTAGATTTGGGCAGGATATTGATGCTCTTCAGCTGGCCTGCCCAGCTTTTCAGTGAGCAAAGGCGCACCTTAGCTGGTGGAAACAATGAAGGGCGCCATTATTCACATGACAGGAAACATGCAACAATATTACCCCACTAGCAACAGTGAGATTCGGTCAGTTAGCACCTGTTTCGCAGAACCTGTACCAGGTGTTGCGTTGAGTTCGACGAACCAGTAGTTAAAATGGCACTCGCAAAGCAAAAATCACAAATTTACTTTCCCTAAATGTTTATCTGTGCAACAGCGTTTTAATTTAATGAATAACATTTTGACATGTTCTTATTTTTTCAAAATACATAGAAATAAACCAAATAACGTAGTAATCAACGTAGTAATCTGAATCACCGACGTCAAAGCGGTGCAAACCCAGAAGTTTTCCACTGTTAAAATATAACATTATAAATTAACAAGGAAGTAAAATCATGCATCAAGCACAGATTATGAAACACTTTCAGAATACTTTAACAAACCTTCGCTGTTGAATAAGGTAAATAAGATATCTATACTCCATTCGCTGAAAGAAGATAACAGAAGTAAACAAATGCACATGCGGATTGGCGATGCTTAAACCTGGCGCTGTGCCAGAAGCGCCAAACAGACTGTCTGAAGTGTTTGAGCTTCTGCTTTTTCAAATCGAAATAAAAAATAAAATTCGCCAACCTAGGGATTTGTGCCAAATGTGTGGCTCCTTGGCAATTTTTCTGCAACCTGTTTGTTTACTTTCGTTATTTCCTTTCCCTGAACAGACTATAAGTAAACATTTAAAAAAACGCAAAACACATTTGAAAACCAGATTTCAACAATTACAGGCCATAGCCAGAAAAGTAGTCCAATTCTTTTATGCAGCCTTGTATATAATCTATCGATTTCTATATACTCTATACAGTATACTACAATTTAGTTTAGTAAGAAAACACGTAACACAGTTGAAAATTCATCTTCAACAATTTCTACAAATAGACAGAAACATATTTGAATTCTTTTGTACAGCCCTGTATATTACCTAAAGATTTTTATACACGCCACATATCCAGCTAAAGTTTAATTCAGGCAAAAATATGCTTTAATTACTGAAATCACGCTTCCAGAAATTATCACACATAAGCGGCCATGAATACAGTTCTTTGCATGACCCTGTATATGATTTTATTTATATTCAACCAACAGCTTTTTGTATACTAAATATATTTCACCTTCAAAAAGCATAAATCGATTTAAAAAAACCTTTAAGCAATTTACGTTGATAAATCAGTAATCCTTACAAATTCCTTTTGTGTAGCTTTGTATATGACCTATAGCAGTACTATACTGTTATGAATTTTGTATATATCTGTAAATATTCCATTTGTTTAAATTTATTTTATTTTATTATTGTGAAAATTGCAGTATTATTAATGTATTTCCTATTGAGCATCATGTAACTCAATGCTAAAGGCCTCAGATGGTTTGCAAGGAAAACAACCTTACACCCTCATCTTTATAATGGAAGTCTATGGTAAAATCGCCAAGGAATGGGTTTATCGCCAAGTTGGCGATGGTTTTGGCGACTTATTTTTGTCGCCAAATTTGGCGATATATCGCCAAATGTCGCCAAGTTGGCGACGGATTTGGCGACTTTTTGTGCAACCCCCCCTTATACATTTGCATTGGGATCCTTTCACGTTTGGAGTACTCTATCGAGAGTTGGAGGACCTTCTGGTAATTTCTAGCATTAGAAAGTCCTGGAATAATCTGGAAAGATCCCTGAAGTCTATATAAGGGACCTCCACCAGTTCAGTTAGTTAGTTGTCTGTCAACTGCGATTGAATTCATACGAGAGGCTTTGCATTGAGAACTGTGTTACTCGGATAGATTTTGTCGTTGATACGTCGTATTGAACGCATTGTTTCTGTGTGAAATTTTGCTGCGCTTTTATTGGATTTGAAGATTACTGAATATCTTGTAATTTTCAGAAGATATTTGTGATCGTATTGCACTGTTTATAGTGAATAAAGCCTTTTTATTGTTCTTATATATTGGCATCAGTCCTTTCGAACCCCGAGCTCACAACATTTGGTGTCAGAAGTGGGATTGAATGCCGATCACCAGAGCAATGGAGGCTGAACTGAAACAATTATTGGAGAAATTAGCTGCGAATCAGGCTGAGATGTCAACCAACCTTGGCGAGATGAAAGAAGAAATGAAAAAGGATATGTCAGCGATGGATGAGAAAATGACTGCCAACCTTGGCGACTTAAAAAATGAAATGAAGAAGGATATGTCAACCAACCTTGGAGAGTTGAAAGACTTAATAGAGGATAAAATAACATCTTTAAATGACAGAATTGACGGCGTGGAAAACAAAGTTGAAGGAAGATTTCAACAAATAGAAGGAAAAGTAGAAGAAATTCAAAAGATCGCCGAGACCGTTGAAGAAAAAGTAGAAGAAAAAGTTCAAAAGATCGCCAAGACCGTCGAAGAAAGGATTGAGAGTGTAGAAAAGGAGTTGGAAAATGTGAAGAAACAAAAGATAACTGCCGAAAACTATCCCGAAGATGTCAAGTATCAAGCTATGCTTCCTCGGAACTCTATTAAACTCTCAACCTATGACGGAAAATCCTCATGGCCAGTTTTTAAGACACAATTTGGGATCGTAGCGGACGCCAATGGATGGGATTCCCAGACAAAGGCTTGCCAGTTAGCTGCTTCTCTACGAGCTGATGCTGCCGACGTCCTACAGACTTTGCCTGCAAATGAACCGCTGGATTTTGAAACGCTCGTCAGTGCCTTAGAATTGCGCTTTGGCGAGAAATGCATGAAGGAATATAGCAGACTCCAGCTCAAATCTCGACAGCAGAAATCCACTGAATCCCTGCAAGAGCTTGCTACGGATGTCGAGAGACTTTCCCACCTTGCTTATCCTGGCTGTCCCACTGAAATTAGAGAAAGTTTAGCTCTGCAACATTTTATCGATGGTGTGCGTGACCCTGAGATCCAGACAGCACTCCGGATTGCAGATCTCAATGATCTAAAAGGGGCTTTGGTTTACGCTCTGAAATTCGAGGCAGCCCAACAAGCTACTAGGAAAGATCGACACTTTGTGCGAGCAGCCAACCTGCCTGAGACGTCGGATAGAGCTGTGGAGCGCTTACAGCAGCAGATGAAGGACATAATGAGACAGATGAACTCCTTAATGGCCAACAAGCCTTACAGGAAGATCAAGTGCTGGAAATGCGGTGGAGAAGGCCATATCCAAATCGACTGCCCAAGACGACCCAGCACTGAAGGTAATAGCTCAGCCGCGAACGGAGGAGCAGGAAAACTGATTAATGGTCATCTCACGGGGTGGAGGTTGCCAGATCTTAAGAAGCCTCATTTTCAAGTATGTGAAATTTCTGCAAGAAGTTGCGGCGAAAACGGAGTTTTTCTAGTCGGAAGTGTGAATGATTTGCCCTGTAATATGATCATCGATACAGGAGCCAATGTGACCATCATTCGGAAAGATCTAGCTCAGCGGCTGAAAGAAAAACTCTCCTGGACCCCGCTACGTGTTATCCTTCAAACTGTGACCGGAGATAAGATCGACATATTTGGAAGAATGACACTGGAAATAAAGTTTGGGAACGCCGCTTACCATCATACAGTCTATGTGGCCGATATTTCAGATCCTTTCATACTCGGACTGGACTTTTTAAAAGAGCATGGATTTACACTGGATTTTAAGAATAATGAGTTACGCTCTGCTCAAGAAGATGTCACTATTTTTAAACTTGGAAATGAGTCCGGGTCCATTCAACGGATCACAGCCAAGGCAGATGTTATCATCCCTCCTCGAACCGAAATGATGATACCTGGGGTAACTGGAAACGAAAGAATTTTCCAGTATGGCTTGACTGGATATCCTGAGAAGAGCCCAAAGGGAGTGCTAATAGCATCAGCGCTGGTAGATCTGTCGAGAGATGTGATACCCGTGAGAATTGCAAACGTAAGTGAAAAGTCTAGAATTATACAGAAGGGTGAAGTGCTTGCAACCTGTGCTCCAGTCACCTGTGTATGCAAAGACCCGAGCTTGATGTTGTCGGAGCCGCCTACAAGTTTAACACCTGAAATTGGACGAGATGAAAATTTATCTCCTGAACAGAGACATGCCGCAGAAAGACTGTTCCAGGAATTTAAGGATGTGTTTTCTCAAAACGAGAGTGATATTGGTCGCACTTCACTGACACGGCATAGAATTGATACTGCCGGCCATCCACCGATTAAACAGCATCCCAGACGTTTGCCGTTCGCTAAACAAGAAGAGGTGTCTAAGCTCTTACAACAGATGCAGGATAGTGACATCATCGAACCGTCATCAAGTCCGTGGGCCTCTCCCATCGTGTTGGTCCGAAAGAAAGATGGCTCCACAAGATTTTGTGTGGATTATCGTAAACTTAACGATATCACGAAGAAGGACAGTTATCCTCTACCAAGAATAGACGACACGCTAGATACTCTTTCAGGACATAAATGGTTTTCCACACTGGATTTGAAGAGTGGATATTGGCAGGTAGAGATCCATCCTGATGACAAAGAGAAGACCGCATTTACTACTGGACAAGGACTTTGGCAATTTAAAGTTATGCCGTTCGGGCTCTGGAATGCTCCAGCAACGTTCGAGCGCCTCATGGAGACAGTGTTAAAAGGCCTGACTTTTGAAGCTTGTCTCATCTACCTAGATGACGTCATCATTGGTGGCCGCACGTTTGAAGAACATCTAGAAAATATTCGAAAAGTGTTAACGAAGCTAAGAGCGGCGAATTTAAAGCTGAACCCTTTGAAATGCAAGTTCTTCCAACGAGAAGTAAACTATTTAGGACACATCATCTCAGCTGAAGGTGTTCGAACAGATCCTGAAAAAGTGTCTGCAGTAAAGCACTGGAAACGTCCGGAAAATGTCCATCAGTTGCGAAGCTTTCTGGGACTATGCACTTATTACAGAAAGTTTGTACAGGGGTTCTCCAACATCGCAAGACCCTTGCATAGGCTCACTGAAAGCAAACAGAAGTTTCTATGGACACAAGAATACGACAATTCATTCCAGCGGCTGAAAGAAGCTCTCACATCCTCTCCAGTCCTTACCTATCCAGACCCCGACAAACAATTCATTGTGGACACGGATGCCAGTCAGGAAAGTGTCGGCGCTGTACTTTCCCAAGAAATAGATGGCCAAGAACGAGTCGTAGCATACTGGAGCAAATGTTTATCGAAACCAGAGCGAAATTATTGCGTCACTCGTAAGGAGTTATTAGCTATAGTGAAAGCCATAGAACACTTCCATCACTATCTCTATGGCAGGAAATTTCTCCTTCGTACTGACCACGCATCCCTAACATGGCTGATGCATTTTAAGAACCCAGAGGGCCAAGTAGCCAGATGGATACAACGACTCCAGGAATACGACTTTGACATCAGGCATCGCAAAGGCTCATCGCATGGAAACGCCGATGCCCTATCAAGAAGACCGTGTCCCGAGAACTGTCGCTATTGTTCCAGAGCGGAGAGCAAGTATAATCCCGAATATGTCATACGCCAGACGAAGACTTCACTATTGACGCCACCAGATCCCTGGAGTGATGAGAAGATTCGAGAAGATCAAATGGCAGACTCTGAGATCAAACCAATCTTGGAGTTATTAGAATCTTCTAGCACGAAGCCCAGTTGGAAAGACATCTCGACTTACAGTCCTACGACGAAGCAATATTGGGCTCTTTGGAACTCTCTCCACGTCAGGAATGGTGTCCTGTTCCGAAAATTCAAATCGGAAGATGGGAAGACATCTCGGTGGCAGTTGGTACTTCCTCGATCCCGAATCCCAGAGGTCCTTAAGGAATTACATGGCAGTCCCACTGGTGGCCATTTTGGAGTCATGAAAACATTACACAGAGTCCGAGAGCGCTTCTTCTGGGGAAAAGCGAGAGCTGACGTCGAACAATGGTGCAAATCTTGCGATGCATGTGCAGCTCGGAAAGGACCAAAGAAACGTAGCCGAGGAAGACTACATCTCTACAATGTAGGAGCACCTTTTGAACGCATCGCCCTTGACATCCTAGGTCCTCTGCCAAGAAGTGCTGATGGCAACAAATACCTCCTTGTTGTCATGGACTATTTCACAAAATGGCCTGAAGTTTATGCCATCCCTGATCAAGAAGCTTCTACGGTTGCGGATGCCTTGGTACACCAGTGGATATCAAGGTATGGAGTCCCTCTTCAAATGCATTCTGACCAGGGGAGAAATTTCATCTCTGCTGTGATTGAGGGTCTCTGTCAACTTCTCGGAATGGACAAAACTAGGACGACGCCTTTACATCTGCAGTCGGATGGCATGGTTGAGAGATTTAATCGTACCATCCTCAACAATCTCTCACTGCTAGTCTCAAGAAACCAACAAGACTGGGACCAAAAACTTCCCTTGTTTCTTCTCGCCTATCGCAGCGCCGTCCATGAAACAACCGGCTATTCCCCGTCTCAGATGCTTTTCGGTCGTGATCTTCGTCTACCTTGTGATCTGATTTTTGGTCGCCCTCCAGATGCGCCTTCATCGCCAGAGGGATACGTGCAGAATCTCCAGGCACGATTTGAAGACGTCCACAACTTGACTCGAGAGCGGATCAATATACAGACGGAGAAGATGAAGATCAGGTACGACACGAAAGCCACGGGACATCAATTCAAAGAAGGTGATAAGGTTTGGTTTTATAATCCGACTCGACGTAAAGGACTTTCTCCCAAACTGCAATCGCACTGGGACGGTCCTTATACAGTCCTAAACAGACTGAACGATGTCGTAATTCGGATCCGAAAGTCACCAAGTTCGAAGCCTAGAGTCGTTCATTACGACAGGCTGGCTCCATACTATGGCCATAGTACTTAGTTCATTGATTGTAAATAGTGTAATGTAAATAATGTAAATTAGTATGACCATGGTCTTGTATATAAATTAATGTAATTATTTATTTTGCTTAGCATTATCATTATTATTGTTATTATTATTTAAATACTTGTATGTAATAATGTCTTTGCTTTAATTTAATTTTATTTTTAAATAAGTGTATATTTTGTATAATTCAGCATTATGAATGTGTTTTGAATAGTATAGCATTTGTTGGTAACGGGTTTGCTTTCCGATCAAAGGTTGAACTGCCCGGGACGTGCAGTCCTTGAGAGGGGGGCAATGTTATGAATTTTGTATATATCTGTAAATATTCCATTTGTTTAAATTTATTTTATTTTATTATTGTGAAAATTGCAGTATTATTAATGTATTTCCTATTGAGCATCATGTAACTCAATGCTAAAGGCCTCAGATGGTTTGCAAGGAAAACAACCTTACACCCTCATCTTTATAATGGAAGTCTATGGTAAAATCGCCAAGGAATGGGTTTATCGCCAAGTTGGCGATGGTTTTGGCGACTTATTTTTGTCGCCAAATTTGGCGATATATCGCCAAATGTCGCCAAGTTGGCGACGGATTTGGCGACTTTTTGTGCAACCCCCCCTTATACATTTGCATTGGGATCCTTTCACGTTTGGAGTACTCTATCGAGAGTTGGAGGACCTTCTGGTAATTTCTAGCATTAGAAAGTCCTGGAATAATCTGGAAAGATCCCTGAAGTCTATATAAGGGACCTCCACCAGTTCAGTTAGTTAGTTGTCTGTCAACTGCGATTGAATTCACACGAGAGGCTTTGCATTGAGAAATGTGTTACTCGGATAGATTTTGTCGTTGATACGTCGTATTGAACGCATTGTTTCTGTGTGAAATTTTGCTGCGCTTTTGTTGGATTTGAAGATTACTGAATATCTTGTAATTTTCAGAAGATATTTGTGATCGTATTGCACTGTTTATAGTGAATAAAGCCTTTTTATTGTTCTTATATATTGGCATCAGTCCTTTCGAACCCCGAGCTCACAACAATACATACCACAAAGTATGCAGAAATTTATTTAAGCACATACCTAACTGAAAACAAACTTCCAGCAGTTGTCACTTATAGACAATACTTCGAATACAGTAATATGTCTGTGTCTGAAATCTTTTGTGTGGCCCTGTAAATGAATGATAAATGCTATGCACATCATATTATACAACAGGTATCTTGTAGTAAACCTCTGTCATGTATGTCAATTTCATTATATTTCAAATAGTGTAACGTAATTAAAATACACTGGAAACAGTTTTTCTCCTTAGACCATTACGTAGCCGAATACTTTGTATGGGCCTGTAAATAAATGATAAATGCTTTGCACTCCATATTCTACAGAAAGCATGTTATAGTGCACATCAGAAATTGATATCAGTTTCATTATTTTTGCAATAGTGTAACATGATTAAAACCGACCGCAAACGATTTTTCCCTATAGACCATACTATAACGGAATTCTTTTAGTTTCCCTGTAAACTAATTATATATGCTACACGTACCATATTCGAAAATAAGCCTCTTGTAGTGCACTTCAGTTATGTATATTAATTTCAATATATTTGAAATAGTGTAAAATCATTGAAACTACAAGGAATTTTTTTCAATACACCATAATGTAACGGCATTCTTTTGAGTGTCCCTGTAAATGAAGTATAAATGCTACATGCTTCATTTTCAATACTGAACGTGTCATTGCAATAACATAAATCAATTGCATAGCAATCCGAGTATATTTGCAGGAGTTAGAGCACAGACAGATGGACAGACAAACCTAATTCATACACACTTTTCAACTATGTTGGAAAGTGTTAATAAAAAGGTCTTACGTTGCGCTATTTTGTGTCTGAACTCTGCTGTTCTTCACACTTTGAAGAAGTTGCTGCGAATGGTATGGTATAAATATACTTCAACAAAACAATGATCAATAACATTAGAAGGAAATGAAAAACAGTAAAATGCCTCAGATATACATCTACATACTCACAAGTCACAAAAACGTGAAAAATAACTGGTCTAAAGCGATTCAATAAAAAATAAATTTCTGGTAATAACGAGAATAAATTCCAACACCGAGCCTTCAGATGTCTCAAAGCACCGCTAAGTAAGACAGTAACAAAACAACAAAATATTAATATTTCGAGCAGACACGGACTGCCAATCAAGCGTATTTACAATCGTTGCAAACAGCTGATCTGGTTCAACTAGAGAGCCTAGATATGAGAGTGGCGAAATACGATGCTCAGACTGTGCTTAGACGTACGCGTTTGTTTAAAACTATGGTAGCCCTGTGCGTTTTTATTGCACGTTAAACATGTGTTGTTAAAATTTAGAGAATATGCCGACACGAAATAATTTAGAGAATAGTGTTAAAACTTCATGTTTATTACTCTAAAATGCTTGCAATTTCTTGTATGCTTAATTGGTGGATATTCAGTGCTTGTGTTGTGAATGAATAAACTTCATTTTTTAGGCCTAAAAATTTAATTAATGAGTCTATAATAATTCGAGATATCTGTGATGTTAAAAGTATATTATTTTAAACAGTAGTATAATGGTTGGCCAAACATCATACATCATCAACCACCTTTAACCCCTTCAGGGGCAAAGAACTCTTGTAGCTAAAATATTGAAATGATTGATTGACACCAGGATTCACGAACGAATTTATTTTAAAATAAGTAAAAGCTTTTCCTCATGTACCTCATAAATTCAAAATTTGGTTATAAAATTATGATGTCATTTTGGGATTAAAATTAAGTGGTATATATAATATACCGGTGCCCTTCAAGGGGTTAAAATACTATTTTTTTAACATCTGAAGTCGGAAAAATGGGGTATTAGGCATAGGCCTGGTTTAGGCCTGTTCAACACCGGTCACGTAATCAACTCGGAAATCCGAAACAACTGAATGGGGTTTCATTTTTCTTTCCTTTAAGGTAAATATTTTATTGATTGTTTACTCCGAGTTTTTAATTAAATTAATTTCCTTAAATAGGTAATTTTAATTATTAGCATTAAATCATTGGTACGACGTCAGTTAACTTAGGATAGGAGTGTTAAAAAAATTAAAAATTGTGATGTTTTTATTCTTAGCAAAATTTTTAACAAAACGGAAACGTTTATCGTATAACAGTGAGTAATAAAAGTTACTAAGTGGGTGACTGGTTTGCGGGATTGTCACGTGATCCGTATTAATTGGTTTTTAAGATTAATTTTGAAAAGTGGAGGTGGTAGCTTTCATTTCAGCTGGTGAATGTTTGGAAGAAGGTGCTTGAGTACATAGTACTCATAAATTTACTCAGTTTATATAAGGCTTAATGACAAATTTCTACGATAAGTGTTAAAGTAAATTTTCATACAGCATTGAAAAAATATTATTACAATATTAATTATCTGTTAAATGTCTTACTTATATTTATTTTTAATATGTAGATGATATAACACCCTGTTTCAGAAGGGCAACCTCTTTCAAAGGATGTGAATGAATCGTCTATAGCAAATACAGAGAAAAGTGTAAAAACTGAGTTCCTCCGAAAGGCGGGTCAACCGCTGTACCCAAACTCTAGAGAACTTTTAACGTGAGCGACTAGGATCGTCCTGTGTGCGCTATGGCAGGTGGGAGCGCGCCACTTGCGCACCACTTCCATTCTCCCAAGAGATTGACGACACAGGTCGTTGAGATTCGAGGTGGAGCTCACCCTCTAGGGACAACACCACTTCACTTCACGCTGGGGACGTGCCGAAGTTCCCCAACAGTTTTGAGAACCAGACATCCATAAGGAAAGGGCATGTTTACAAACAAACAGTTCCATCAACCAATCTACCACTGCATTTTTGTCGCAGATATCATTGCAGGAATCGTCATGGCGACGTTGGCCAATCATATCACAGACCAGTTTAACGTAGACCAATCAAATCGCTCCATCTCATGTGTACTGTAGGAGTCGTAAAGAACGAACAGGTTTTTCTCCTAAACCAACAGTAATTTAACCAACAGTGACGTCAGTTGCCCTTTCCTTATAGGAGAGCTGGGACTTAGGTCTGTGTCAGGTTTCCCCGACACGCACTTACTGTACCAACTAGAGTTGCAAAGGGTGGAAAAAACCGGGTTTATTCCCGAGAATAAACCGGGTTTTTTGGGAGGGAAATATTAAAAATTCCGGGGGTTTTCAGAAAGTATTAGAATGAATGGAATTTTTTTTATTTGTAAACAAAACCAATAACATAAATACAGAAAAATAGCACAGTTTACATGAAAACTAGCGAAATACATGCTTAAGCTGCAGAAATATTAAGTAAGAGAAATTAAAATAACATAAGTAAGTAGATATTTTAATCGTGGATAAATAAAAAGTTCGAGAGGGAGATGACAGATTCATCTTGCCTCGCATGAATGTAAACATCACCCCTGTTCTCCGATTCAGACAGTGTAAACAAAAAAGAAAACGAACAAAACTAAAAGAAATCAATACACTACCTCACAAGAAAATTAATATAGATTATGCCTGAATAGCAAATATGCCAGTTAACAGAAATTTAAAAAAAAAAATTAATTTTTAAACAGACATTCAAATCTTTGTTGCAAAGCGAATTAGTTATAATAAATTATAAAAACTTAGAGCACAATATTCTACGTTTTGTGAATTTATAATGAAAAACCTATTTTAAACTTTTCAGAACAGTGACTGAAATTTCTTAAAAATAAAATTGAAAATGACTAGATTTGTTTACTTTCAAAACTCCTGCAAAATTTCCAATATTCCCCAAAATTCCGGGTTTATTCCCAAAAATTCAAGGGTTTATTCCCGTCCGTCAAAAACTGCGGGTTTTTTGCAAATCTAGTACCAACGCCTTCGATCATAAAAATTCAACAAAGGAAACCGCTAGTTCGTCAGCTATGATGACAGAGAAAGGTGTAATAAACATGTGTGTACTTGTATATGAAATTTTATGTTTTACATATAAAGTATAAGAAATTACAGCAAATTTATGATAAAAAATAATTTTATCATGTTTTTTTTATAAAGGTTATGGGAAAATATTCTAAGTAATAATATATATATACATACAGTAGTTCGCGAAAGTTTTAAGACGATATGTTTTTCTGTTCTAACTTTTTCTGTAAGCAAAACTTGTTAATGATGTAAAATAGTAATTTGTACCCCTTTTAAAGCTCAACAAAATGCAACATTTGAACAATTAAGACATATGCATGAATTAAAAATAATTCGGAAATTCGCTAAATTACTTCGCAAAAGTTTTGAGACGATTCAGTTTTTCTAAACTTTTATTGAAATTAAGCGTCTTAATGTAACAAAATACAGCAATATTTAATATTTAGTTGCATATCATTTTGTTTGGAGCACTGCAGCACATCGTCTGATCACGGAATCAACAAGGCTTTCTAAAATGGACCTAGGGAGTTTGGCCCATCCCGATTGAAGATCCTGAAGGAGTTCTGCCTTTGAAGAATGCCTCCGTGACCCGACTTTTCTTTCATTGTGTTCTCAAAGATATTCAATTGTATTGAGGTCAGGTGACTGAATCGGCCAGTCCAAATCTTTAATTTTCTTAGCTTTAAAACAATTTGTCACCATTAGAAGGTGTTCTTTGGATCATTATCCTGCTGAAGCATCCATCCACGAGGCATCTTTTTCAAACATAAGGCAGCGTGTGATTTTCTAAAATGCTTTTATAAACATTTTGATCCATAATAACATCGATGTGTACGAGGGGGACGATGCTATCATGATGGAAAGCTTGCAGGACCAGTACTGATCCGTTTCCGTGATTCACTGGTGGATGTTGGCACCGGGCATCCATTCTGGTGCCTTTTGGGCGACTAATACGACGTTATATTCGTCCAGAATAAATCCCCGGTACGAACGTGTAGCGTGTTGGTGTCTTGTAATCAATGGTAGGTGACTCATTTAAATTTAAAACGCGGTATCAAAGATTGCTGTACCGAGACAGCTTTCTCCACAGCTTTTCTTCTTTTCATTACACTCTAACTTGATCTTCTATAATTTTGCTTGTCGATATAATCCTTCATTGTTAATTTCTTAGAGCGATTGTTTAATTTCTTCACACGAATAATTAACTTATAAAGTCGTAAACAGAGGATGATGCACTACCATATGCATCATACAAGTTCTTGTCAAAGAAAACAATTTTTCATTTCGTCGAATCTTCTCACAGTAAATTGGTAAATATATTAATTTTTTACTAACTTATAATTTTCTTTCATTTTTTTGCTAACATGTAATTTTTTTCGTTTTGTAAATTTTATAAACTTTTTTGTTAACTTGTAACTTTTTTAAAACCTTTTTCTAAATTTGTAAAAAAATTTAATAATTTTTTTTAATTTTTTGTAAATTAAAAAATAATAACTTTTTGTACACTTTTTAAACTTTTTAAAACTTTTTATTAATTTGTAAATTTTTTTAAAACTTTTGTCCATTTTTAAAACTTTTTGTAATTTTGCAAATTTTTTTGTTAAATTATAATTTTTTAATTTTTTTTTCGCAATTTTTTTTTAATTTTTTGTTCATTTGTAACTTTTTAAAACTTTTTATAATTTTTTAAAATATTTCGTATTTTTTAAAAACTTTTAGTTAAATTGTAATTTTTTAAAAACTTTTTTCAAATTTTTAAAAAAATAATTGTGTAATTTTTTTAACATTTTTTTGTTAATTTGTAACTTTTTAAAACTTTTTGGGAATTTTTTTTAACTTTTTGTAATATTTTAGAAAATTTTTGTATTTTTTTTTTAATTGTTTATTTGTGACTTTTCAGAAACTTTTTGTGAATTTATTTAGATTTTTTTTTTAAATTTAAATTCTTTTTTAACTTTTTGTGAATTTTTTTAAAAATTTTGTAATTTTTTCAACTATTTTTGTTAATTTGTAAATATTTTTAGAAGAACTACTAATTTGCATATTTTTTCATTCATCTGTTAATTTTTTTAACTTGTGAATATTTCTGTAGATTCTAGACCTATGTTCGTTGGTTTGAAACCAGCGTGGTCTAAGCGTGGCGGCTATGCAAGGTACTCGGGGTTTTTATTGTACAAAATCAATAATTTGAACATTTACCTACAAAAGCCTTCCCTGGAGATATTTCTCCCATAACGATACGGTAAAATCAGTTACTACTTAGTAAAATCCTTCTCTCATGTGATAGAATTAAAATTAATGTGAGAAAAAATATCTAGTCTTTTCTAAAAGTAGTGGATATAATAAACAAAATTATCTTGTCTGAACTAACAACGAAACATATGCGTGCGAGTTATCTGTTGTTAAAAATAAAGCTAATATTTACTTACTTACTTACTAAAATTCATGAATTACGTTTAAATTAGGGTTTTCGATATAGGTAAGTTAATTTACCTGCCTATGTAGAAAATGTCGAAACGGAATAAAAAACATTTTGAATGTGATAAAATTATCATAAAAATTAGTCTAAACATGGTAAAATCAAGCTGAATGTGCATTCTTATATTTTGTGTTATGCTACTGATAGTTACAGTCAGGGCCTGATTACCAACGGGGCACACTTCCACCAGTAAAAAAGAATAGATTTTTTTCACTTATTCATGGCAGTAATTTTGCATGATAATAAGACGAATTTTGCATTTAACAAGACGAAAATTTCTATTAAATTTTACTGGTGGAAGTGTGCCCCGTCGGTAATCAGGCCCTGGTTGCAGTTAAAAATTTTCTTTATAGTAAACGTCAGATTATTATATTTTGAAAAGTGGTAGTGGCAATGGTGGTTATGGTAGCACTTAAACATTGTGTTAATTTATTACTTTGTTTTTTTAATTTTTGTTAACTTGTAAACTTTTTCTAGAAAATATTGAAATTTTTTTGACTAACTTGTAATTTTTTTAGAACTTTTTGTAATTTTATTAAACTTTTTTGTAATTAAAAAAATGTTAAGTTGGAAAATTTTTTTAACTTTTTGTAATTAAAAAAAATTGTAATTAAAAAATTGTAATTTTTTTGTTAACTTTTTAATTTAAAAAAAAAATGAAAATTTTTTGTATTTTATTTAAATTTTTATGTTAACTTTTGAACTTTTTAAAACTTTTTGTAATTAAAAAAAAAATTAATTTTAAAAAATTTTGTTAACTTGTAAATTTTTTAAAAACTTTTTCTATCTAAAAAAAATTGTATTTTTTCAGAATTTTGTTAAACTTTTTGTAATTTTTTTAAAACTTTTTTGTTAACATGTGAGTTTTTTAAACTTTTTGTAAATTTTGTAAAAAAGCTATGAAATTATTTTACTAACTTAAATACATTTTCATTCCTCTATTAATTTTTTAAACGTTTTAAAAAAAAAAAAACAATGCAATTTTCAGTAACTTGTATATTTTTTCATTCGATAGTTGAAAATTTCCCCTTATAGATGAAATTTTTATATGATAGTTAATTATTTTAATTGATATTATTAGTAGTTTCATTCATCGTTAAGTTTCAGACACAGGCTTATTTAATGTATATTTAATTTTCTATCGAGTTTTTAAGATGGTAATGTTAAGTGGGATACATAGTCGATAACCATTAGTATATTTAAGTAATAACTTTAAATTTTGCATTTTTCATTCGTCCGTTTATTTTATGTTTGATATTTTTATATAAGTTAATTATCTTAATTAATTAATTATTTTAATTGATGTATTTTCATTTAGTGGTAAATTTCGTGTATAGAGTTATTTAATATATATATTTAATTTTCTTGACCGCTTTATAATACGTAATATGTTAATGAGGGATGCATAGCTGATAAAGTGCTATGTGATGGTAGAATGTCTAGATAATGGTTTTGAAAATATTCAGTGCAAATCGTTTGGTGATTGAATAATTTTCTGGTAAATAGTAACGTTAACTTAGATTGTAGGTAAAAATAGTCGTTAAAAATGCGTACAGTCGAAGTATAAGGTAAAGGAATTCAAGTTTGATGTGGATAAGAATCGTGGTAAATATCAATTAGCAGTTAAATTTTCGAAATTATGTGTAAACAGGCAACTGAGTTATTGATCCTATAAGTTCACATTATTTCAATTAAAAGCTCAAACAAAATTTTTAAAATTAATCTAAAAGTCAATATCTACTATTTCTAAAAGCAAAGAGGGAAATACTATCACATGATCTAAGTTATGTTGATACAGGCACGTGAACAGTGCCTAACATGAACATAGAACTAAAGAAGGACTTCTAACGAAATAGTGCTAATATCGTGTTGCGACTTTGGAACGAAATGGCGCGATTTTACAATCCATCATTGCTAGCGCGATTAAGAGCAATGTCAAATGATGATTGGCTGAAACATGATTACGTAGAGGCTGGGGGAGGAGTTGGAGGATTTTTCGTCAATGTTTGTATTTTTAATGGTATTTTGAATAGTTTTACAACTTATATTAAATACAGAGAAGGGGGGGGGGAGGAAGGGCAATTGTATTGTGACCTTTTAGGAACCAATTTCGCAATAGAAAGTATGTAAGAATCTAAATTCTTTCTGTTTGTAAAAAAAAAAAAAACAATATTGGGCATGTGCACAATTAACAGTTTTTTAAACATAGGAAATGTTCTTTCTTATGTATTCCTATGCATGGATTCTTTAAAACTACAATTAATATATATATATTGTTAAATATCAATTTGAATCATGAAGGTTTTTGAATTCTTATTTAATTAAGAAAACTGTACATAAAATTGAAATAAGATTTTACTTTAAGATTTTACTGATATTTACTTATGATTAAATATGACTTCTATTTTGTGTATAAGTGATTAAATTAAGTTAATAATAATCTTGGATAAAATGAATGTGTAAATTATTAATATTAAATAGGAGTTTATGTGAACTTGAAAAGTGGTTTACTATTTTATTTTCTGTTAAAATATCTTTAATTTTCAGTTAGATGGGGACGTTACAAACACAAATTTGTTTTTACGTGTGTGTGTGTGGAGGAGGGGGGGGGGGGGTGTTATTAGCTTTTACTGCGTACAGCTGTATGAAATACACCAAATACATTATTACTGCTTATTGCTTCAATTTTGAAAATAAAATTTTAATGCAATTTATTTTTAGAAGGTATATTTATTGTTATGTTGAATTTTGTTAATAGAAGGCACAACCCATGCAGTAAAGGGTTTAATTATTGAATACTGGCTAGGTGATGCAATAAGATGCTTAAATTATTTAAAAAGCCGATTTTATGTATGTATTGTGCCTTGTATTTTTTTAATGCAAGGATTTTTTTTAAATAATTTGTATAGCTTTAATTACCGAATATGCTTTATTTCACTTAATTGTTTCTGTGAATACATAATATATATATATGTAAGGAATTATCCGGGGACGACTTGGGAGACTAATACTTTACAGAAACATACAAATAAGTTGGACTCGGGACCTCTAGACACATCGAACTCGTTTATTGAAGCATTTCTTCGTACAGACATCTTCGCGCGTTCAGTCGGAGGTCCCGTGAGCCATTTACGTTAAAGTTTGAGAACTACATGGCCGAGGGTTTGGCTGACCGCTCAAATGTGCCAAAAATCTGTCTTCTTCGACCTTGCATGGGGTTTTAAATCAGAATTTAGGATATTTTCCAGCAGAGGGAGAAAGAGTCAAATTGGGAGGATCATTTATTTTAATTGGTCAATTAGCTTTTGATTGATGTCTGGGGTCTTATGCCGACACCAAGGCTTGGCCGTGCCTGGGAGCCGCACCCCACAGATTGCTGCAAGAAATGCAAACTCATCACTTTTAAAACTTAAAGAGATGTCGAAATTGATAGATGAAAGTAATATTTGTGAGGCTGAGAAACAAAGATCACAGGGGCAGATTAGATTTAAGCATTAGATTTATAAGTTAGAAAAAATGTTTTGAGATTTTAAATTTAAATTTTGCATTTTGAAAAGGGTTTATTTATATCCTTTCACATTTTTTCTAACTTATAAATCTAATGCTTAAATCTAATCTGCCCCTGTGATCTTTGTTTCTCAGCCTCACAAATATTACTTTCATCTATCAATTTCGACATCTCTTTAAGTTTTAAAAGTGATGAGTTTGCATTTCTTGCAGCAATCTGTGGGGTGCGGCTCCCAGGCACGGCCAAGCCTTGGTGTCGGCATAAGACCCCAGACATCAATCAAAAGCTAATTGACCAATTAAAATAAATGATCCTCCCAATTTGACTCTTTCTCCCTCTGCTGGAAAATATCCTAAATTCTGATTTAAAACCCCATGCAAGGTCGAAGAAGACAGATTTTTGGCACATTTGAGCGGTCAGCCAAACCCTCGGCCATGTAGTTCTCAAACTTTAACGTAAATGGCTCACGGGACCTCCGACTGAACGCGCGAAGATGTCTGTACGAAGAAATGCTTCAATAAACGAGTTCGATGTGTCCAGAGGTCCCGAGTCCAACTTATTTGTATGTTTCTGTAAAGTATTAGTCTCCCAAGTCGTCCCCGGATAATTCCTTACATTTTTTGGATGAAGATGTAGATGCAATTTAATTGTAAGCAATGGAATTTACTGTTTTGCAGACTGAGGTGTATTTGTTTTCCCCAGTGGCATCAATAAATCCGAGCAGCAATATAATAAATTACAACTACATTTCACTGTTAGCTCCAAGAAAAAAAAAATAATAAATTCCTGCTCTAGACAAGTATAACTCACAGAACACTTTTCCTTTAAGATTAAGGCCAGAATGCTCAGAGTTTTCCTTGCTAGATTTTACGCAAATAGCAAAAACTTTTTTATTTTTAAGGGTTTTACTACTGGCAAAGGAAAAATTAATTAATAAAACAAAAATAATAAATCTGGTATGAATAAAAAAGGACAGCGTTTTAGAAGTGCATGGCAACCTGGTGACAATTCTGTTTACTAATGGATCTATTCTTACCAAAAATGTCAGCAGTCGCCACATTTGCACATGTACATCACTGAATCCTCTTTGATTGCACAGGGGTGTTTTTGGTTGGAGTTTAACCAACTCAAAAACTTAAAAAAAAAATTGTGGGCTTAAAGATTTAATGGAATGGAACCATGGTCATCTTTAAAAATTGAATGGGTGGATTCAGACACTATTGGACTTACCACGGTAAAAGTGGGTTCACCAAGGTCATGTCTAAACCGATTGGTTAATAAATTGAATTTATTTTAAATCTTTAAAATGGTAAGGACGGGGCCTTCCAAATTTTTCTTTGAAAACTGGTTGGGGTTTAACCAACACATGGGGGTCGTTTAGAGAATGATGGGGTGTGACATTTTAATTAAAAAAGTGATAGAGATAATAAAGTTGCACAAGAGGAAATGGCAAAAATAATAATATAGCATCTAAAACTACGGAATAAATGTACAGAAAAACACAACATTAATACTTACTTACATGATATATTTTTAAAAATACTGGCAATCTGATTGGTATCTCAACAGTTCAATAAAAATATATTTTCATATAAAAAGAAATGAACTGTAATAATGAATACGTACAATAGGTAATAATTAAACACACACAAAATCTAAAAATAATAATAATAATATATTTACAAATTAAAAAAAAATTCACCTGGAAAAATTGGGTAAAAACTTGATGAAAAATACTTGGAGAATACAATGATGAAACATTGAACGATAACTACGTAAATGTATCATTTCATAGCTTTATAGCTATTTTCTGTTCTGTTTCACTCTTATATGGAAAAAGTTGTAAAAATAAACAAAAAGGTTGTCTGTTTAAATCTTTTTACTGGAAAACATTCATAAAAGTAACTAGTTCAACCCATTTATTTATAATACCATAAACATTAAATTCAACTGCATTTATTTTTTGGGGATCACACGTGTGCTTCACCTCATGAAAAAGAAAAGAAAAGTACTGTTATCAAAAATTATCACAATTAATGTGCATAGCTGGTCATTACCAAATTTCTTCTATCTTTAATAACTTCAACTTTACAAGAAAAATAAAGCCAATAAAATTTTAAAATAATAAATTTAAATTTGCTTAAAAATTATAAAATCTCTTTAACACATTTTAGAAAAATCTACTTTTAAACTTTTAAAAGTTACACATTGATAACAGCAATTTTTTTTTTTTTTTTTTCATTCTTGATATTCTCAGAAGTAACTTTTCAATATTAATTCGTTAAGCAAATAAACAAATAAAATATTGTTTAATTTAACAAAATTGATTTTTAAAAACACCTTTTCATAAAAAAAAAATAACGTAAAAGAAATCTGTATTGTGGATTAATTACTTTTAATACAAAAACTTAATAAAATATTAAAAAATTTAAGCTTCAATTAAAAAATATCAGTTACTTTCAAACACTTAAATGAAGAAATTAAAAAGAATGTAATTAAACTTAATACTTTTTTTCTACAAAACCATTAAGACGGAAATTTATATAGCAATAAAACTTACCTGTGGATTAAAATATCCAATTTGCTTTATTAACACACCCACACACACATACAAAATAAAATAAAATAAAATAAAATAAAATAAAACACAGGGCTTTTTCTGACCCAGATCATTATCGTTATTTGTTCACTAAAGGTAAATAAATAACATTTTCCGGTGGTCGGTTCAGTGCATCATGAATCACTTTAGTTTACCGTGCTCAACTGAAAGAAAATAAAAACTTTAAAAAATAAATGAACACTGAATGTTTTTTCCATTTCTTACTCAGTTCTAACCACAAAAATTTAAAGTCGGGATCGCACAGATAACGAAGGACACAGATAAATATTTCAGTTCTGTATCAGAGTTTGCGCGATCTTGAAAATCAGCTGTCTCTTTGACCTACATATGTTGAGGTTATAAAAGAGTTTTTCCAAAGATTCAGTTTGATCTTCAGTGAGTCTAAAGTTAATAAATTGATGCGGTTTGCACATAGATAAGTTTCTTTTTGACGATAACAGAGTGAGGAAAAAAAAAAAAGTTTCTTGGTTGAGGACCGGAAATATAGCAAATAAATTTCAGCATAAAAGATGTTTATTTTCGGTTTTTCTCAGATGATCACGAAAATTATTTGAAAGTTATCTGGCGAGTAAGCACACTAAGTGAAATAATTTGATGTTGGAGAAAAAAAAAAAGTTCTTTTTTACCGGCCATCGGGGGGAAAAGTATTTTTCTTTTCTAGGTGACTATATTCAGTTTTTATACACAATAAAAGTTCATGATGGTAAAATGCACTTTCTTGAAAGACTATAAAGACCCGGTACTCATTATTTTTCAGCAGTCTCATGATATTTCCGAGTGTAGCCAGGCGACGAAACACGAAAAGGGAGTTTTTATCTGAAAAGGTATGTGCAAAAACATCGTTCTCTTTCTCCAATCGAATGTCACATTAATTACAGGCAATATTCTAAGATTGTTCGTGGGCCGATTGCGCCGACACAACTCTGAAACTATCCGAATTTTTCATGACACAAGTGGATTTTGTCCTTTATCAAGTTCTGGAAGAAAGGCTGGGATTTTCCCGAAGTAGGCGACCGTCATGCCGACTTTATAAAATGTAAGGAATTATCCGGGGACGACTTGGGAGACTAATACTTTACAGAAACATACAAATAAGTTGGACTCGGGACCTCTAGACACATCGAACTCGTTTATTGAAGCATTTCTTCGTACAGACATCTTCGCGCGTTCAGTCGGAGGTCCCGTGAGCCATTTACGTTAAAGTTTGAGAACTACATGGCCGAGGGTTTGGCTGACCGCTCAAATGTGCCAAAAATCTGTCTTCTTCGACCTTGCATGGGGTTTTAAATCAGAATTTAGGATATTTTCCAGCAGAGGGAGAAAGAGTCAAATTGGGAGGATCATTTATTTTAATTGGTCAATTAGCTTTTGATTGATGTCTGGGGTCTTATGCCGACACCAAGGCTTGGCCGTGCCTGGGAGCCGCACCCCACAGATTGCTGCAAGAAATGCAAACTCATCACTTTTAAAACTTAAAGAGATGTCGAAATTGATAGATGAAAGTAATATTTGTGAGGCTGAGAAACAAAGATCACAGGGGCAGATTAGATTTAAGCATTAGATTTATAAGTTAGAAAAAATGTTTTGAGATTTTAAATTTAAATTTTGCATTTTGAAAAGGGTTTATTTATATCCTTTCATATATATATATATATATATATGTATATATAGAGTGTTTTATTTGTTCTGAAACTAAAAAATAATTATTTAAAAAAATAAATAAATTTACATGATTTTTTTAATGCTATTTCGATTTAAAGCGATGGCTTAAAAAATACCATTTTAATTAAACGCCCGGCCCCTCCCCCATAAAGATAAAAGTATAAAACTGCATTATTTATATGCCAATTTAACTGTATGTCAGTATTATGAAACAGTTCAAAAAGTAATAACCGCTTGTAAATGTATCTTTACTTTTACTTTAATTATAATTATGACAAAAAACATTTATTAATTTCTTGTGCCTTATTTAATTTTATTCTTGTATAAAACTAGATGTGTTGATTTAAATTTAATCCTTTAATTCCAGCTAATGACAGTAAATTCTATAAATAAAATTTAGAATAAGAACTGCTTCTACAGAAAAAATGTAATTATGTAAATTTTATATTTAAAATTTATTATTATGAAAAACAATATTATTATTTATTTTTTTTAACTTCATACAAGATTTGTTATATATCACTAAATTATCCTAAATGAATAGACCCTTTAAAAAATAATTGTACAAGTTGTTACAAATTTAAATTATTTTTCGCTCAAGATTTCAATTAAAATATTAGTTTTCTTTTTCTTAAAAAAGTATAAGATTAAAGGTGAAGTATTTGCTAATTCAACTCGTTTCATAGTAAATGATACTTGTACATATGAATTGTTTTCTTTTAAATGGATTAAGTTAATAATATATGTTTGATACGTTTAATATGTCACAAGCATCAGTAAAAATAAAACAAATGTGAATATGCAACGGCTGAATCTTTAATGAATTTTCAACGAAATGAAAAATATCCTCTTCAAGCACGTTAAGCCCCTCCTACAATGTCTTGTACAATCGACCAATCAACATTCGATATAGCTCTTAATCGCGGTAGCAATGATGGTTTGTAAAATCGCCGAAATGGCAGCTACACAGCTATGCGCACGTTTCTGCGCAGCCGGCGAGAATCCCTGCTTAGGCAGCGCCACCTACAACATCAAACCGAAACTATATATTAGATATACACCAGACGACAGACGGTTTGAAGAAGCAGACGAACGTATGGAAAAGTTGTCCTGCACATGCGCCACCTATTTGAGACATTTTTCCAGGAATGATTTTCCTCTTGAAAATGCTATTTCGTTAGAAGTCCTTCTTTAGATCTATGTTCATGGTACCTAAGGTAATATTGGAATATTGACTAGTGTTTGCCACTAATTGAAAAATCCATATAGCTTGGTTTCATAAACTAGGTTATTTTAAATAAGAAATATTTAATTAAAATTAAAGTTTATATTCATGTATACGCTGCGAAAACTCATATACTTAAGATATAGTATTCATATTAATTTAGGAAAACAGTGGGTTCTACTCGACCTTGTGATTAGCATGTTGTCCAAAAAATAAGAAGTCTGGTCTAATGTACTTGGGTTCGAAGCCTACATGATCTAAGTAAGGTGGCTGTGCGAGGTTTTCCTTGTACAAAATCGAGAATTCAGACCACATTCCCTTCAAAAGTCCTCCCCGAAGGCATCTCTTCGTACAAATCAGTCAATACTTAGTAAAATTCCTTTTCTCATGTGGGAAAACTAAAATTAATGTATGAAAAAATATCTATAGTCTTTCCTAAAAGTAATGGATATAATAAAGAAAATTCTCTTGTATAAACTAACTAACAACGAAAAACATATGCGTGTAAATTATTTATTGCTAAAAATATAAGTAATATTTACTTACTAAGTGATGTTAAATTCATTAAGTCTGTCAAAATATAGATTGAAATTAAAACAGTATATTAAAAATTCTTAAAAATAATTATTAGTGGAAATTAGTAATATTAGCTAATTAGGGTAATTATGTAGAAAAATCAGTCTAAAAGTGATAAAACATTGGGTCTCAACATGGTAAAAACTAACCCGAATGTGTTAAAAACAGCATATACTCTTAACACGGTAAAAATGAAGAAGTATTTTTGCAAACACTTGAAAATACAGCCTTGGATTATTTTTCAATCAAGGAGTCAAATTATTAACGCAAAATTTTGTCTTATTACACTCTATATTAAATCTCCCAGCTTAGAACAGGGGCATCGTTTTTCCCCCTATGTCTGCATAATAAACAAGTTGAAAATTGTACGTCAAACGAGACAAATGAGGTGCGTTCGTACTATAACTAGTTTTATAAATATTCTTGGAGCAATAGCTGTTGCACTCTTATACAAAAATACATGAATACAAAATTTATTCTAGTTGCAGATTTTCATATTATAGATATTAATTTTATGTTATGAAATTAAGTTTCAATACACTTTTACAAACAATTACGTAATTACAATTCTGTTACATTAAAATTATACTATGCGCAAATATCCAATACAAGACAATGTAAAAAAAAAATCATCGTTATTATTTCAGTGAAATGAATTATATCGTCTATTATTAAGACATGATTAATTTCCGTAATAAAATATGTACATTTTAAGTTGGCAACATTTTATCTTTTGTTGAAATTTACTGAAAATTCCAATGGGAAACTTAAGACTAGCTTTGAAAATTCCAGAACTTGAAATCCATATTTAGATTATTTTTCCATTTTATATCTATTTCTCCGGGAACATCTATCCAAAAAAACTGCCGGTAGATTATATTGCTATAATTAAACAATTTTAGTATACAAAATCGGTTTTTAAATTCAGTAATACGGAAATAATATGACTTAAATAGGACGTAATCACCATGACAACCTAGAATCATTACTTATCATGGGATATCATTGAATTAATTACGTATGATATAGAACTTAATAGAATAAAGAAAATTTTTATTAATATCTTTTTAAGTGCAGATTCGATTTTCATTAAATTTGAAATGACTCGACAAAATTCTGCAACGATTATATATAGTAAATTTCAAACCATTCGGTTGAGTAGTTTTTGCGCTGTTATATGCGGGCAGACGGGCGACTATAGTTGCTACGTATTTATATAATTACAAACGCACCTAAAAAGGTTTATACTTATTTAACGAAAGAGAAGCGCGTTTCTCTACAGATTTCCCAATATCCTACTATATAATAATATTATTGTCGAAAAGTTGAGATATTTAATAATCGAGTTATATTAAATTCTCAAAGTCTGCTTAAATCAGTGATTCCCAAGATGGAGCGTAAGCCCACAGGGGGGGGGGGGGCAATTCCATGTTGGTGTCGCGTCAATTCGTCGCGCACAATTCATCGCGAAACAATTCATCGCGCACAATTCATCGCAGCGTCAATTCGTCGCAGCGACAACTCATCGCAGCGTCAATTCGTTGCAGCATCAATTCGTTGCAGCGTCAATTCGTCGTGGTGTCAATTTGTCGCGACTTCAGTTCGTCGCAAGGAAAATGTTTTTGAAGGCTATGATGATAAAATACAGATAATTTAGTAAAATTATTTAATGATATATTTTTTTAAAGATATAATCGCATGTAAATTGTAAGTTATAATTCTCTATATCTAAAAAACTAATTATCATTAAACATTTTTACTAAATTGTCTTTATTTTATCATCATAGCCTTCAAATACATTTTCGTTGCGACGAATTGACGTCGCGACGAATTAACACTACGACGAATTGACGCTGCGACGAATTGACGCTGCGATGAATTGTGCGCGATAAATTGTGCGCGATGAATTGTTCCGCGATAAATTGTGCGCGACGAATTGACGCCGAACCATATATGTTATTATCCCATTCCCCATTACTTCTTTTGTAAAAGTAATGTTGTAGACTAAAAATAAGAGTTACCCATTCAAATATAAAATGGAAAAATTAGTTTTTTATTAAATTTTCAAAAAGTGTTCATTCAAAACTTGAAAATACAATCATTACCAGAATAATTTTCTGAAAAACTTTTTACATTATTTACACAGAATACATGTAAAACTCTTTGTAACTTTTCTCATTTACAAGTATTTTAAGATTTAGATACATTTTTCGACTTACGGAATGTATATTTTATTTCTTTAACATTCGGAAAAGGAATCTGGTTTCAAACTTTTAGTCCAATATAGTAAATTTTGTCCTCCGCAATTTTTGAAGCTTTGGCTATTTTCAATGTGATTTGTATCAGTTTTTAGCATTTCGCGGCAATTTTTTGACATTAGTTAAAGGAATTCGGTCGCAAGCATTTATCCTTATATAGTGCCTTTTGTCTTCCGCAGTTTTCAAGTGTGATTTTTTAGCGGATTTTTTTCATATTTCTCGCCGATTTTTTTACATTTCATGAACGAATTCCGGTTACAATGTTTTAGCCCACGTTAGTAAATTGTGCCTTGTGCAATTTTGAATTTTTAGAAATTTTTTTCGGAATTTTCTTTGCAATTCGATGCAGTTTTTCCACATTAGTAAAAGGAATCCGGTTGTAATCTTTTAGCTCAATATAATAAATTTTTTCATCTTTCCAATAAAGTTTATTCAGAATTTGTTCAGAAATTTTTGAATTCATCGCGAATTTTTTATGCGATTTTTAGATTTTTTTCGCGTTTTGCAGAGATTTCTCGACATTCGGAAAATAAATCCTGTTTTAATCTTTTAGTCCAATTTAGTAAATTTTGCCTTCTGCGATTTTTGAAAGTTAAAGTTTTTTCGCTATTTGCTGCGATTGTTCGACATTAGTAAAAGTTAATCCGGCTTCAATCTTCTAGCCCAATATAGCAAATTTTGTTTCCTTAAAAAAAAAAAAAAAAAAAAAATGTATTCAGATTTTGTGCAGCGATTTAAAATTTTTTCTCGATTTTTTATTGTGGTGATTTTAAGAATTATTTTGCATTTTGTGCTATTTTTGGACATGCGTCAGGCAGATCAGCTTGTTAATAAATAAAAATGTAAGTATTTTGCTAGAGATTTTTATTTCCATGAGTTAAAAACCACATTAGTTAATGTTTAAAGAGAAAATTAATAAAACATTAATGCATTAAAGAATTATTTAAAAAAAATAATTAAGTCAATTTGTAAATTTATTAATAATAATTCTAGCCCAGATGTATCTCACAAAAAATCTGTTTTAAAAATAATCTGTTTGTGAAAATAATTTGTATTTTCATTTTTTTTTTCTTTTGCAAAATTTGTTTGACCCGACACAACACTTCAACACGAATCCGAACCCGAAGTGAAAGAAAATTATTCCAGATTTAAATTCTGTTTGAAAAAAATAGTCTAAAATTATGTCTCAACATAGTTGAAAAGTGTTTATGAATTCGGTTTGTCTGTCTGTCTGTCTGTCTGCCGTCTGTCGGTTTGTCCGTGCTCTAACTCGCGCAAATATACATGTGTAGTCATGCAATTGATATATATTATTTAGTTTTACTATGGAATGTTCGGTATTGAATATGAAGTGTGTAGCACTTATAGTTTTTTTACAGGGACACTCAAAAGAAACCCGTTACATTACGGTGTGGGGTAAAATCATTTGCGGTTTATTTTAATGATGTTATACTATTTAAAACATATTGAAATTGATATATATCACTGAGATACACTACAAGAGGTTTACTATAGAATATTTAGAGCATAGCGTTTATCGTTCATTTACAGGGACACACAAAAGAGTTTGGTACTGTCTGTTAACAATAATTGCTGGAAGTGCTTTTTCAGTTGCTTAACGCGTTTTTAAATTTAACTCTTTTTTTTTCTATTACTTGGTGCGTATAAATTCTATAAATCATATACAAGGCAGCACAAAAGTTCTGGAGTACATTTACGTTTATTGAGGGAAATTCCAAAAGGGAAATTTTAAACTGTGCTACGCGTTTCCTATTTGAACTAAAATTTAGCGTTCTATGTAACATATATATAAATCTATAGATCATTTACAGGGCAGCACAAAAAAATTCGAATATTTTTCCGAATATTGTTAATAATTCCTGAAATTGGGTTTTTAAATATGTTATGCGTTTTCCAAATTGTTTACTTAGATATTATCTTTCACCTTATTAAACGGTAATGATTTGTAAAATTATTTTAGAAGAGTTGGAAAGTGTTACATAATCTATGCTTGACTCATGATTTTTCGTTCTTGTTTTTAATTAAAAACTATTCAAGACTTTTATTGAAAAATTGTGTCAACCCAACTCCAACCCGAAAGAATCAAAACTCAACCCGATACCGACTTGAACCCAAACCGCAATGAAATAAATTAGCGTCAACCCGACCCGACTCGATGCAGGACTCCAGTCGTGATTATCAGTTTGCTAAGGAAAGCATATGCTATTTAAAGAAGGGTGTTTTCTTTCCACCTGTAAAATTACTTTTCCGTCAACGAACCACATGTTACAGGAAAAATTACCTGCTTAAGAGGCTACTTCAATCAGTCGAAAACACCAGCTAGCCAATGTTAATCCTATGAGGAAAATATTTTACGATATCTCGTTCGTATTTTAATATTTTTTAATGATTTTTTTTTTTTTTTTTTTCAATTTTATTGAATAACTGAGGTCAATCTCTATGCAGGCCCTTTTTTACTTTTTCGATTTTGGTTGTAGTTTTTTTTTTTTTTTTTTTTTTTTTTTCTTTGAGATATTTTCACTTTCAAAACCGGTTCGAATACTTTAGAGGCATAAATTCGTCCACAGAACAGATTTAAAAAATTTAGAAATTTTAAATTGCGATTTCTGTGGTAAAGTTGCTATAGAAGTTTGCTTAACTAATAAATAAATAAAGTAAATAAAGTAATAAATTATTAATTCCATTCCATTATGGTCTATGGGGGAAATTGTTTGCGGCGCATCTTATTGATGTTACGATATTTCAAACATAATGAAATTAATGTGCATTACTGAGGCAGACTACAGCATGCTTTTACCGGAGTATAGAATTAGTAGCATTTATAGTTCAATTACAGGGACGTACAAAATAATTCTTTTACATTATGATCTACGGGGAAAAATCGTTTGCGGTGCATTTTGAATGTGTTATGATACTTGAAATATAATAAATTTAAAAGGATCACTAAGATTCAAAATAAATTATTGCTTACCCATCATAAGTAGTATACGGTAAGTCTTGTAATCGTTTTGAAAATCGAAAAAAAAAAATTGATGGATTTACACGTTTCAGACACTAGAGATTTAAAAAAAAACATATTTTATGAAAAAAAAAAATTGCCGTCCGTCTGTCTGTGTGTGTGTCTGTAAACGTTCTATCTCCCGAACAAATTGAGATAGAGACTTGAAATTTGGTATGTACTTAGTATGTAATAATAGGAAGAAGCTTATTGAATTTCAGTAACCTCGATTATCCAGAACTATTTTTTTCGGACTCTTGAAATATTCGTTCTGATATAAGGTATATAAAAATTTTCGAAATTGTTTATTTTAAGGAGTGAATATAAAATACAATAAAAAAAACAAATTTTGCATAAAGAATGAAGTCGATCGGATAATGAGTTGCCGAGATATTTGTAATTATATTTTCTACACTCTTCGATTTTTCATGACCCTGTATTTCATTCAAATTTCAATTCAAAGATATATTTTAACTGAAAATGAGACGCTTAATCCGACGCAATAAGCCGTTAGTTAATATGATTATCATTTTTTGAGTTATAAGGATGTTTCTTTTACGCAATTCAGTAATAGAGCATTTAAAGTTTATGATGTCATCAAGCCACGATTTTATTCGAATTGCAATGCATATTATAAGTAGTTTACACATGTTTTATTTTCATATTTTATATTATGCATATCCATGAAGGGTAAGTATTACGGTGGCCCCCAACGACTAGTTTTCTATATATTATGGAATGCGTAGGATTTATCGTTCATGTACAGAGACGTACAAGAGAATTCGGTTAAAGGACTGACTATGATCGGTAATTACTAGGAGTGCTCTTTCCGCTGTGATATGGAATTTTATGTAATTTTTAGTGTATTGCGTGTTATTTACAAATTCTGTAGATCCTTTACAGGGCTGCACAAAAGACTTCGAATATGGGCAGTAATTGCTGAAAATTGATTTTTAGTGAGCTATGTATTTTTTTAATTGCTTATTTAGATATTTCATTTCATCGTATGAAAAAAAAAAAATCAATTTCTTAATAATGTTCTGTTAGTGTTGGAAAATGTTTCATAATCTATGCTGTATTTTCGATTTTTCTTTCTTGTTACATTTTAATTTCTATTTGATTAGTTGCATTAATTTGAAGGCTCTCTTTCAATTGATGTTCCGGCCATTATACCATTTGTCCTGTGAGAGATCAGTATCAATTCTCTAAACTAGTCGCTGGAGGCCACCGTAATGCTTACCCATCATGGATATGCATCATATAAAATATGAAATAAAACACGTGTTAACTATTCATAAATGCATTGCAATTTGAATAAAATCCTGGCTTAATGACGTCCTAAACTTTAAATGCTCTATTACTGAATTCTGTAAAAAATCTTCTTATAACTCCAACGAGCTTCCGTCTACGCGCCCCCACCCCCAACAAGGGGGGAGGGTGCTTCCCCCCTTCTTGTTAGAAATACTATTACTAACTGCTTAAAATATTGTCTAAAAAGATTCAAATATAAAGAAAGGCTTCCAAATTCAATCTTATTTTGGAGTTAGTATTTATTAAATTATAAAATGTCTCAAAATTAGTCTAGAAAGAAATTTGAACTTACAATAAATATCAGCCATGGTATGTAAATGGACAATAAAATAGTAATCAACATAAGATTTTGTTCGTCCTTCGTTACAAACTAGTCGTTGGGGGCCACCGTAATACTTACCCATCATGGATATGCATAATGTAAAATATTAAAATAAAAAATGTGTAAACTACTTATAAAATGCATTGCAATTCGAATAAAATAGTGGCTTGATGACGTCCTAAGCTTTGAAGGCTCGATTACTGAATTGCTTAAAAGAAACATCCTTATAACTCCCAAAACAATAATCCTATTAACTAACGGTATATTGCGTCGAATTAAGCGTCTCATTTCCAATTAAAATATATATTTGAATTGAAATTTGAATGAAATACAGGGTCGTGATAAATCAAAAAGTGTGGAAAATACGATTACAAATATCTCGGCAACTGATTACCCGATCGACTTCATTCTTTATGCAAAATTTATATTTTTTTATTGTCTTTTATAGTCATTCTTTAAAATAAACAATTTCGAAAATTTTTATATACCTTTTATCAGAACGAGTATTTCGAGAGTCCGAAAAAAAATAGTTCCGGATAATCGAGGTTGCTGAAATTCAACAGGTTCCTTACCATTATTACATACTAAGTGCATACCAAAATTTCAAATCTCTATCTCAATTTGTTCGGGAGATAGAGCGTTTACGTTTACAGACACACACACAGGCACACAAACAGGCGGACGGCAATTTTTTTTTCTAAAAATATGTTTTTCGAAATCTCTAGTGTCTGAAACGTGTAAATCCGTCAAAAATGTTTTTTTTTTTCAATTTTTAAAACGATCACAATACTTCCCTATACTACGTTATGATGTGTAAGTAATATGTAAGACGTTAGAATTCGCCTCACATGAAGCGGTACTTTTCTTCCAAATGGAAACTAAACTGATTATTAATAAAGATTTTCTTTCTTTTTTTTTACCGCTAAGACAACGCACAAAAACTGAAAAAAAAGAAAAAAAGAGACAGCCACTTGAAAATGTACGGCTCTTTAGATCATTTGACCGATTTAAAGCTGTTTTCTTAAGTAGTCTCTTTTCGAGTGCTTTCGAGTTTCGAGAGACTTGAATTATTTTTCTGTGAGCCGTCTTTAATAAAGCTCTTGCAGTCATAAAGATTTTGATTGGTTTTAAGAACTTCCTGGTATTTCCCTTTTTCCTGCCAAAATGGAAGACAGATAAATTCACTGTTTTTCTTTCTTTTCGAGTTCATTAACTGAATGTACTTCATGAAATTAAGGGGCATTTGCGCCCTCAAGGAGGGGACAGGGGAGGGCAATTGCCCCACCCTGGATTTCAAATTTAATTAATTAAGCTTTCTTTTCCTCTCATGATTTTTTTTTTTTTTTTTTTTTTAAATATTCCTACTATTAGCTCACATTCTCTCTCTATATATCTTGTTCAAATTTTCAATCGTTAATAAAATATTTTCTATTCATCCACTCAAGTTCAAATAATTTTTTTAAAACTTGTAGTGGATGACATTTTATGTTAATACAGTTTTTTCAAATATTAATTCATTAATTAAATTTAATTAATTAATTTTAATTTTTATATGGGAAAAAAAAATTCTCCCACTGTTTTCATAAATGAAATGAAAGATTTATCTCAAATGAGTGATGCCAACAAAAAATAAAATACCGCAACGATGATTATAAAATAATGTTCAATAAAGATAACGTGGGACATTAATGCTGCACGGGTTTATTTTATGTATTTATGATTAAAAAGTAGGAATTGACTTAATTTTTTTTTTTTTTAATATTACTTGTTTTAAGTTTATTATCCTCAAATGATTTAAAGTAATTAAACTCTAAGAGAAAAAGAAAACTTTTCGTCGGGGAGTCTTTGTCCTCTTGGAATCCCCACCCCATGTAAGACAAGTTTTAGTTATCTTTCTCTTTTTAAACATTCATGTGTTAAAAAATTATCTTAAATGAGAAGTTCAGGGGGTGGGGGCTCTCCCCGTTGATGAAAATAATAATAAACTCTTTCAATTCGTCACTTTAAAAAAAGCTGGTAGAAGTTTATTTTTCGGATGAAATTGAAATAAATTCTAGACTTTAATTTAAAGGTTTCTATTTTGCATGTATCTTGTCGTTTTGCATAGACCCATCATAAACATATTAAAATTTAATCTGTAATACAAATGTTTGCAGCTTGAAAAACTTTTAAAAAAAAGATTTAATTTATTTTATTCGAATCTGAGTTTGAATCATATGAGTTTGAGGAACGTATTGAATAATGATAAAAACTCGATTATGACAATATTGGCATATTTTAACACTTTGAAGGCACACAACATGTTTAATTTTGAAATTGCGTTTTTAACACTTTCCAACCTAGTTGAAAAGTGTTTATGACTTCGGTTTGTCTGCCGTCTGGCCGTCTGTCCGTGCTCTAACTCCCGTAAATATGTTCGGATTGCCCTGCAATTTTTAACACTTTCCAACCTAGTTGAAAAGTGTTTACGACTTCGGTTGGTCTGGCCGTCTGCCGTCTGGCCGTCTGGCCGTGCTCTAACTCCCGTAAATATGCTCGGATTGGCCTGCAATTTTTATATGTTATAATCGTTATCTATAGCATGTTCCCTATTTAAACGGAAGTGTGTATCACTTACAGTTTTTTTACAGGGACACTCAAAGAATTCCGTTACATTGCGGTCTATGGGGAAAAATCATTTGCGGTTTACTTAAATAATGTTTCACTATTTTAAACGCATTGAAATTTATATATATCACTAAGGTGCATTAGAAGAAGCTTAATATGGAATAGGGTGTGCATAGCACTTATACTTACTTTACAGGGACAGTCAAAAGAATTCCGTTACATTACGTCTATGGAGAAAAATCGTCTGCGGTTTATTTAAATAATGTTTCACTATTTTAAACGCATTGAAATTGATATAAGGTTCATTACAAGAGACTTACTACAGAATATTGTGTGTATAGCAGTCATCGTTCATTTACAGGGACACACAAAAGAATTCTCTACTGTATGTTAACAATAATTCCTGCAAGTGCGTTTTAAGTTACTGAATGCGATTTTAATTTTAAATCGCTTTTTGTATATTACGTGGTGTGTATAAATTCTGTAGATCCTATACAGGGAAGCACAAAAGTTCGGGAACACATTTCCGTATTATTTAACTCCAGACGGAGAATTTTAAACTGTGCTACGTGTTTCCTAACTGAACTAAAATTTAGCATCCTATGTAGTATATATACAAATCTATAGATCCTATACAGGGCTGAATAAAAGTATTCGGATTACTTAGATGTTATCTTTTAGCTTATTAAAGAGTATGATTCGTAAAATTATTTTGGAAGCGTTGGAAAGTGTTACATAATCTATGCTTGACGCATGATTTTTCGTTCTTGTTATATGTTATTGTCGTTATCTATAGCATGTTCCCTATTTCAACTGAAGTGTGTAGCACTTATAGTTTTTTTACAGGGACACTGAAAAGAATTCCGTTACATTACGGTCTATGGGGAAAAATCATTTGCGGTTTATTTCAATGATGTTACACAATTTCAAATACATTGTAATTGATATATATCACTAAGGGGCATTACAAGAAGCTTAATAGGGAATAGGGTGCGCATAGCACTTATAGTTACTTTACAGGGACAGTCAAAAGAATTCCGTTACATTACGTCTATGGAGAAAAATCAACTGCGGTTTATTTAAATAATGTTTCACTATTTTAAACGCATTGAAATTGATATATATCACTAAGGTGCATTACAAGAGGCTTAGTGCGGAATATTGTGTGTATAGCAGTCATCGTTCATTTACAGGGACACACAAAAGAATTCTCTACTGTCTGTTAAAAATAATTCCTGGAAGTGCGTTTTAAGTTGCTGAACGCGATTTTAACTCACTTTTTGTCTATTACTTGGTTGTATAAATTCCGTATTTCATATACAGGGCAGCACAAAAGTTCGCGACCACATTTCCGTTTATTGACAGAAACTCCAGAAGTAGAATTTTAAACTGTGCTAAGCGTTTCCTAACTAAACTAAAAATTAGCATCCTATGTATATATATACAAATCTATAGATCTATACAGGGCTGAATAAAAGTATTCGGATATTTTTCCGAATATTGTGTATGTTGAAAATATATGTTGGAAATTCCTGAAATTACGTTTTTAAACAAGTTATGAGTTTTCCAAATTGTTTACTTAGATGTTATCTTTCAGCTTATTAAACGGTAATGATTTGTAAAATTATTTTGAAAGCGTTGGAAAGTGTTACATAATCTATGCTTGACGCATGATTTTTCGTTCTTGTTTTAATGTCGCATTTAGTCCACATGACAGATATTATTATGACTGAGTATAATAGCCAGCTTTGCCCGCTATCAGACCTGTTCAAATTTTCGAAAAAACGAGAAAAATAGACCGGTAAATTTTTACTTTATAAAAAACATGACTTTTTTTTTTTTTTTGTAAAATGAAATTTATTAGGATTTATTAAAGAAAGCATAAAGTGTTTTGAAAGGAATATGAAACGAAACCCTTTGTGCGATCTTCGAACACACTTACCTACTTTTTTTGTTTTTTTTTTTTTGTTCTGCAAATTATGTTTTTGTTTAATATGCCAAGTTTTTTAATAACTACTGCACTCAGACGAACTCATTTAAAAATTAACAGAGGATACCATCGTCAAGGTTTGATTTATGCGGTATCACATCACAATTTCTGATGCAAATTTACCAAGCATTAATCCAAAATGTTTCACGAGTGCAGTAATGCAGGTTGTTGTAGTTTGGACAAAAACTTCTAATCTCAGGATAAAAAATCAATAATAAAACATAAAAATCAATTTTACTTCAATTTAGTTCCCCTATTTCCCACCAGGGAACGCTATGAGTACAGCAGTAAATTGTGAATTTTTACAACTTATACTTAAAAACAGTATAGCTAGCTGTTTTACAGTAAAACATTTAAAAAACAGTTTTACTGAAATTTGGTTATCCTATTTCTTCCCAGGAAGCGATATAAACGCAAGAAAAAAATATTACCTAATTTTAACTTGAAGTATGGTTCCCATATTGGAAAACATAAAAAAATCCATTTTAAAGTTTTAGTTATGCAATTTTCCAACAGGAGCGCGAAAACATAAAAAAGTCCTTTTAAAATTTTAATTTTCCAACGCTTGTGCTTCAAGAGTAATAATAAAAATAATAATAATACCATCTGAAATTTTCTAACAAAACAACAATTTCATCCTGCAGAAGTTTATAGTAAAAATTAAAATAAAATAAAATAAATATTTGCTTTATTTCTCCCAGGGGATAGTTTAAACGCAAAAGAAAATTGTATTGTGTCTGTGCTAAGCATTTTTAATTTCATTAAAGCTAATAGTATATATATATATATATTCAATATATATGTCAAAGAGTGAAACATAAAAAAGTAAATTTCAATAATAAGAAATAAACCAGCTGGGCAGGCTGAGGTATGCTCGGTTAAAATTAGCTTTGTGTTCAACTCGTCAAACTTCAATCTTTTAGTAGACTTCTTTTAGTAATCCAGTCAAATAGAGTCAAAAATAGATGCAAAAAATCTGCTAGATTTTATGTTTTTAAACTGTTTATGGGGATGCTAATGACAGGAATTAATGGTTTCCCAACAGAATATCGAGAGGCTAAACTTTGTGGAGCCAAAAAACCACGAAATTTTTTGACTTTTTTCAGTTTTTTGCTTATAACTCAAAAACTATAAACTCTTTGTGTACCATGCTTAGTTATAAAAAGATAAACCATTAAATCTTCTACAAATTTTATTATAAAAAAAACTTTTTCTAAACCCATTACTAAGCGTGCTACGGCTTTTTGAAAATGACACTTTTTTCCAACTTTGTGGAAAATTGCAAAAAACAACTTTTGACACAATTTTTCATTCATTTTATCCTCTTTAACGTAACTTGTTCATATTACAGGTATTTCCATGATATCTATAATGATTAATTGCAACGGTAACAATGTAAAAAAATTGCAAAAGTTTGTAAAATATTTCGTATTTAGAACTTAAGTGGAGATAATAGTAGTATTTACATGAATGTAAGTAAAAAATACGTACAGTAACATTTTTATTATATTTAGTAACGGCTACAGCACTTGCGGGGTGATGGATCTGGTTCATCAACCTCAGCTTGAGGATCAGACGAGCAGGTTGCTTGTTATTCAACAGTTTTGATCTTCCTCGAGCTTCTTGCGTCATCATCAACATGGTCATCAAAGTCATCGTCGTTGTTGGTTTGGTAGATAGTTTCCCAGACATCAGTTTCATAATCCTCTTCTTCTGGGTAAATAATGTCATCCACATTTTCGCAGTTGATCCCGTTACAGTTTTTGCAAATTACCGAGCACTTCAGTCCTGATTTTTTACAAGAGCATGCCTTACTGCACCCCTTTTTACAGCTACATGAAACAGCATGCAGCAAGGATTCAGGTGCTGGGTTTTGGCCCATTTGAACTGGCTGAAAGAGACCATCAGACCTGCAAACCCATCCCCATTCTTCAGGAGGGATGTTGTTTCCCAGCCAAGCTTGCACTTGATGGTAACATCGGAGGAAAAGATGCTGCGCAGTATCTTGCGTTGGCGGTACCCTTGCAAGATGGATTTTGCTTTTTGTGGCAAATTTAGCAAATAACTGGAACCTCAAGATATTCAATGTCTGTGTGGGATTTATGTATCCACTGCACAGTACGATAATGAATTTTTCCCCTGCATTGATGATTTTTGCCTATGCGTTCAATAAACCAGAGACGGTAGTCTCTGGTTTATTGAACGCATAGGCTTTTTCCTCAAGCTAGTCATGTTTTAGGTAGCTTTCAATAGAAAAAAGTATAAAGCTACCTATTGCAGCCGTTCAGAGGAAAGCAATTCCGGAAAAATTCGGTATATTTTCACCGATCATGACCCCCCAGACCCCAAAACCACCCTCCGTTCAAATGTTGATATATATATATATATATATATATATATATATATATATATATATATGTCATACGATAACGCTCGTATTTATAAATTAATTTGGATGAAACTAATTGTGTGTATTAAGCTCACCAATGCCTCGACCGATACGTTGTCCAGCTTGGTCCGCCAGCTTGTTTCAAGATGGCGGTCACTGAAAATTTTAAAATTAAAATAAATATACAAAAAGGCTAAAAATTCAAATTTATTTTTTAATTAAGTGTTAGGCCTTGATACAAGGATTCCAGAGCATTTTTTGTTTTACCTCTATCTTAAAAAATGGCTGAGATAGAGCAGTTTGAAATTCTAGGGTGGCTGTCACTTTGAAACAAGACAGCACATTACAAAAAAACAATGATTAATTTATGAGTTTTAGTGAACGCGATTTCTCGCAAATTATTTTTTTACATTGTTGTAAACATTTTCCCAATCATACACATAAAACTATATACTATTGATATCCGTTAGCGCCAAATTCTTGCCAAACTTGGCGACATTTGGCGAAATATCGCCAAATTTGGCGACCATTTTAAGTCTTTATAAATGAAGCCAACTTGGCTATAGCTCAATAATTTGGCTAATTTCTTATTCAAATTCAGTATTAACGAATCTTTTGTAACGGTTTCTTTGCATTTTAGCTTGCTGTTTTCGAGTAACATTAGCTAACATTTTAAAACGAAGATATAAGAAAGCTACCTTTTCATCCCGGTACAGGCCGGAAGGACTTTTTTCAACGTGTTACAAAACTTTGATTTTCCTTGTCGAAAAAGAGCGGGTGCTGTATCGCATCCGCTGATTGCATGAGTGAAAAGAACATTATTGTAATTGTATTTGTATGACATGGTTGAAAACCACTTGGTTTCGATGTTACCTTTTCCTGGTTTTAGAAAAACAAATTTTTGTGTTGGTGTCCCAAGCCCGTCATGATCACAAGAAGGTCAATATCTTCTCCAGAAGTTACGACACTTTCAGAAATTTGAGTTCTTGAAGTGGCTGAGGTAACAATTATGACATCAGCGTTTTTTTCTGCCTGGTCAGCTTGAATTTTGTAATTTTGAAACTCTGCTTTCAGTAATGAAATGAAGCGGTTCTTGTTCTGTCATTGGCCAGAAATTTGTCCTGAGGGACTCTGTTTAACATTTCTGCTGCAACTATGATTTCAGTAGAAGTGTGCATTCCAGATCGACGAACTCTTTCTGCATTTTTCGTTCCATTCTGTTCCCCCTCAGATGGATACCCATTGAATACAATAGCGACCTGTGATCCAAAATTTTTCTGAATGTAAGAAGCATAACTTTTAACAATAGATTTGAAGGAAACATTTCGAGGCCAAGTTACTATATGAAGAAGGTACCCTCAGTCAACAACAAAAAACTTATGTTTTTCCGATGAGATCCAGATTGTTTAATGGGATGAATGCACTGTGGAACGAGGTTTTTGTGCCTTCGTCGGAGAACACAGACATCGGATAGGGAGAAAGTTCATATGTTTGTAAACTCTGCACGTCTTCATCACTCTGCTTCATTAAAAGCAAACCCTTTGGAAGAGAGTCAATGGATGATCCTAAGTAACTGTAACGTTTCCGAATTCTAAACTGCTGACAACAGAAACCAAAGTTACTACCTTATTCTTTTCTCGAATTTCACACTCTTGAAACTATCTCGAACAATACTTCTGACTCCCGTCTGTCCTATTTCTTTAGCCAAATAGCAGTTAACGTCAGCCCCTTCCAACAATCCCACTACTGATGGACATTACATAATCACTTTCGGAGAAAGGAGGATGCACTAACAACCTATCTCGCAGTTTGTTTGAGTCATTACTGTCTCTATCAATGCGGGAACTTCTGGCATCCACGTGCTGTTCCGAAACTTCAAAACTTACTTCACAGTATGCCTCTATTTCATCGCATATGTTTTGCATATGAATCATTCCCAGAGTCTATCTCGCTAAAACCTCCCTTGAAAGTTTTACCCCCTTACTTATTCATCAATAAGGAAAGGGCATGTTTACAAACAAACAGTTCCATCAACCAATCTACCACTGCATTTTTGTCGCAGCTATCATTGCAGGAATCGTCATGGCGACGTAGGCCCATCATATCACAGACCAGTTTAACGTAGACCAATCAAATCGCTCCATCTCATGTGTACTGTAGGAGTCGTAAAGAACGAACAGGTTTTTCTCCCAAGCGAACACTAATTTAACAAGCAGTGACGTCAGTTGCCCTTTCCTTATAGGTACACTTCGTTTCCTGTGACGAAAAGAAAGCTTTTCCGTATAGCAGGCGAAAAATAGGCCATTTTCTGTGAAGTTGAAAAAAAAGTGTCATTTTCAAAACGCCGCCGTAGCGTGCTTAGTAAAGGTTTTAGAAAAAGCTATTTATAATGAAATTTGTAGAGAATTTAATGTTTTTTTCTTTTTTGTAATTAAGTATGGTACACAAAAAGTTTACAATTTTTACAATTTTTGAGTTATAAGAAAAAACTGAAAAAAGTCAAAAATTTTCATGTTTTTTTTTGGCTCCAAAAAGTTTAGCCTCGAGACATTTTGTTGGGAAATCATTAATTCCTGTTATTAACATCCCCATAAACAGTTTAAAAATATAAAATCTTCTAGCAGATTTTTTGCATCTATCGGCTCTATTTTCTGACTATTTGACTGGACTATAGTAAGTCTTTTGCAGATCGCAAGATTCACTGTCCAACTTCACAGACTTTAAGCTTCGACCGAAGTACTTCCGTATATAGGTGAATTGGGAGGAAGTTCTATATATCTTGATTGGTTGAATTCTGTTTTCGAGAACGTTTTTTGGTTGAATCATGTATTTCAGATCTTATTTGGAATTTCTAGAAAATTCCTTCTGATTCTGAAAGTCAATTTTTTTTTGCCAAATATCGCTAAAACTTGGTGACATTCTTTCATTTGGCGCCAAGCATGTGTTTTGGCATTGGTAATCGAAAGTCTATTTTCCTTCCAAATACTTCCAATGTCGAAAGCATTTTGCCAAATATCGTCAAATTTGTCGAAATATTGCCAACTTTCATTCCCATAATGAACTGGCCCGTAGTGACCCCAAAATGACCCACTAATCGAATTTTCTCGAACATGTGATCTAGCCCAATGGTCTTCTCGTACCCCAAAACGGTAGAATACAAAATTTAGTCAAAATCGTTAGGGCCGTATTTTTGATAATATTTGCATATATACATGTACACACACAAGATTTGCTCGTATTATAATACTAGCAGACTACGCCCAGGGGCGCCATTTCGGGGGGGCTGGGGGAGGCAACCGCCCCCCCCCCCCAAGAAATTTGAAATTTCAGAAAATTTATCAGTTATCACATGTTTGACCAAAAAAAAAAAAAAAAAAAAAAAATCGAAATATGATCAAGAGCTAAAATAACGTCAGATTTCACAGATTTGATTACAATAAAAACAACTAGTCTGATGAGCCAAACCTAAAACTTTTTTCTATCTCATACAGGTTTCACATACACCAAAAACAAATCAGCACCAATTTATATTAAGATCTAAATGAATCTAAAGTTTTATTAAATTATGTGTATTAGTTCCGGAGATATAGCTATCGTGAAATTCGTACAAAATGTAGCATAGCAGCGCCACCTGTCGGGCTATTTATAACAAAATGTAATCAACATCTATTTTTGTCAAGGTCTAACGGAATCTGAAGTTTTGTGAAATTCTGTGCATTAGTTCTTGAGATATAGCTATCTTAAAAATCATGAAAAATATAGCATTGCAGAGCCACCTGTTGGGCGATTTACACCAAAAACTAATCACCACCCATTTATATCAAGGTCTAACTAAATCTAAAGTTTTATTAAATTCCGTACAGTAATTCTTGAGATACAGCGCCCACAAAATTTTTGTCACATACAGACACACACAGAGACAGACAGACATTTTCTAAAAACAGTCCAATCGTGTTCAAGACCTTCTAAAACGTATAAATCCGTAGAAAACCGGAAGTGGAAAATTTTCATGAATCCAATACTTTCTTCTTGTAAAGATAGAACAAAGTAATAAACATTTAATAAACACTTTAAACATTGAAACTAATAATTATCAAAAATGTTTTCTAAAGCATTGCTATTATAACATTCTATAAGTCAGACATTTATCATTAATGAGTATTTTGGCTAGTTTTAGAAATATATGTGAGAAAACACTGTATGAATTGCTTCTCAGCTGTGTACAGCATGATTAAAAGAAAACTCGTCACCCTCAAGGCTAGAATTTTAATGATAAATTCTCTCTTTAGCCTAAAATTTAAGGGGAATTTTGTTCTTTTTTTTTCGGGGGTGGGGGAGGTGTATTCAATTTCCTAATTATTTGATTTGTTAATTTTGTTTTGTTAGTGTCACATTATATTTACTCCAATAGTTATAATGCTATTAAATAATTTGCTTTATTAAATGATATTATATATACAGTATGCTCTTCAAAATCTCCACAGCCTGACACTAGAGTCCTGCCCAGATTGGGTTGTAGCTGACCGGAATCCTGACTTTAACCCGACAGACTTCAAACCGAATACATACCTGAAATATCCATACCTGAACCCGAAGTGAAAGAAAATGAATGTATATTTTAATACATTTATGGAAAAGTAATCTACAAGTTTACTGCTTATGTACAAGAAATAACACATATACACCCATTAATACTCAAATATATAGTTTTCATTTGAAAATTATTCAGAACCTCCTTTTGTATAATCGGTTCACCTCGAACCCTATTCGAAAGAGGCAATAAGCACAACCCGAAGCGTATAAAGTTCACTCAACCCGCAACAAAAAAAATTGAATCAACCAAACCCAAAACAAAATGCATTTCGGGTAGCCGATGCAGGACTGTAATTATTTCCAGTAAACCCGGAAACGTCCAAAAAAATTTCATTGACTACAACTCCACCCCAAATGAAAGAAAATGAATCCAAAATTCAATATGATTATGGAAAAGTACAATTATATCTCTAACAACAATTTTATCTTTTATGTAGAAAAATGATTTTTTTTTCATCTGAAAATATTTAGGATTTCTTTGAAAACTCGGGCAACACGAACCCGACTCAAAATAGTGAGAACCCAACTTGAACCCAAAAGAATTTACCCTTTGATACCGGGCAGGATTGACGACTAATTCTGCATTCAATCGTTCTACAATTTCCAAAAAAATTCCTAGTGACAGATTTCTCTTAAAAATATCCTAATATTAGTGTATGACTGATTTCTCTTAAAAATATCCTAATATTAGTGTATGACAGATTTCAAAAAGTCATACTAATAAAATAAAAAATATTCCACTGAGACATATATGTCCCAACCGTAATCAAATGTTCCAAGTGAACCTGACCAACAACGAAAATAAGCCGCATCAACCCGGCTCGATTCGTACTGCAGATTGAGTCGTGTTGCCCAACCCAATGCAGAAGCAAGGGACCTGAGACTAAGGGTTTTGCAGATTTCTGAATTGTATGGAATTTAGATCATAGTCTGAAGAGTAAAGTAGAAAACGATTGCGGAAAATTTTTACTGACAAAAAATCATTAATGAGAATTTTCTTATACCTATGGATCACAACATTTGCAAATTTCGTAACTTCTTGATGGTGTTCGTGTGCTGATTACCTCGTGACCCATTGAATTTCATGACTTTTTTCCGTGATTGTTGGACAATTTTTTTTTTTGTGATCATTTTCCAAAATTCGCTATTTTTCTGTGAATCGTTGACGGAATTGATTTTTTCGATCATTTATCTAAGTTCACGACATTTTTTTTTTTCATTCAACAAAGTTTCCTGTTTGTTTTAGCCATCTTTTGACGAAATTCGCGACTCTTTTCTACGATCGTTTGTTGAAATTTGGGAGTCTTTTTCCGCAACCAACTAACAAAAATTGCTGTTTTTTCTGCGTTCTTTGACGAAATTCTGATCGTTGACGAATTTTTTCGACCATTTGTCGAAATTCTCGACAATTTTTTTCAACTTCGCATTTGGTTCAACTTCACAACCGACTGACAAAAATTGATATTTTTTGCGCGATCTTTGACGAAATTCCCCTTTTATTGCGCGATTGTTTGACTAAATTCGTGATTTTTTTCTCAATCTTTTGAAGAATTTTGCGATATCTTTCCGCAATAGTTATACTAAATTCGTGATTTTTTCAGCGACCGATTGACGAAAATCGCTATTTGTTTCAGCGAACTTTGGCGAAATTCGCAATATTTTTCCACGGTCGTTTGAAAAAATTACGATTTTTTCCCCCGACCAATTTGCTAAATTAACTATTTTTTCTAATTCCAATTCGTAAAATTCACGATGCTTACCTTGATAGGTTAACAAATTGCTTTTGTGTAAAAAAGACAAATAAAAAAATCGCGAACTACCCCTAAAATTAAAAAAATATTCGCTGAAGAATTACATGTTTGTGAAAGAAGTTAAGATAAGAAGATAAGAAGCACACTGCATTTTTTACTGTGGGAGCCTATTTCTATTTTGTGCCCAATTTGGGCAATCCTGTACACTGTTTCAACCCCTGTCCCTACAAAAAAACCTTTGCACCCCCCCCCCCACCCCACCCCTTCCCTCTCCACGAAACTGTTGAAATGGCGCCCCTGCAGTACAACCTGCAAAGAAGGAATTGAAAAGGACTGGGAAAAAAGGTCCATTTTAGACAGGTCTCCATCTTAGCATGTATAATTGCATGGTGTTTTTTTCGTCGAAACTTGATTTTTTTTCCTGTTTGAGGAAGAATTATGTTATAGACAGGTTTCGCTTAGATACGTTTCACTGTAATACACTTATGCTCTTCAGAAGTGCTTTATAGACAGGAGGTTTTAACAGTCTTAAAGAATACCTGAAAAAAAAAAACGGTTCCTGTCTATAACTGAAAACTTTCATAATATTTTAAAATTCTACTTGCTGAGACGAAAACCTGTCTAAAACTGAATTTTTCAGAGGTCCCTTGATATTTCGTAGTAGAAGTATTACTGTCTTTGTATCTGAGATTCAGTAAGCGTTTCTCGTTCGGAGAGTTTACGGGGGGGGGGGGGACCGAACTCCTACTTTGGCTTTGAAAAAAACTTTGCCCCCCCCCCCAAGAAAGTTCTGAAATGGCGCCCCTGACTACGCCCGCTGCGCTGGTCGGTTTCTCCAAAAGAACCTTGAATCAAACGAAATATATCGGTGAATTTAACCTTATATTGTAAAGTAATCTGTACCTTTACATGGAATATCCTAAAATAACATAAAAACGGATACTTATTTCAATAAGTTTTTTTTTTTTTTTTTTTTTAATACGATTTACTATTACAATTTATTACTTACCGTTTTCCATTGATTTATATGTTTTATGGCTACATTTTTTAATAACGTGAATTAACCTATACTAGGACTTCCCTCAAAGGGATTAGTCTGAGTGATATTGCTGAGAACATAAAATTAACAATTACGATATAAAGAAGATATCAACAAGAATCTAAGTGAATATACAGCATATGATAGACAAGAGATAGATAAAGATACAACATAGGAAAAATAGCAAATTAAATGATATAATTACAAAATATCATATATAAATTTATATACTGTTATGTTTTCATATGCATATTTTTATAACATTTGGCAAATAATCTCATTTTCTTAAGCGGGAATTGCTCAAAACTTAAAAAAAAAAAAAAAAAAAAAAAAAAAACCCGCCGGATCTTTTAAAACGATATTTTTAAAGTCACATAATCAGATTTGCAGCCAATAGCGTATTTTAGCAAGCGTAGTTTAACGCAAATTTAATTTAATTTTTGCAACATTTTCTTTGTGACAAATATCTAAATAAAATATTAAAAAATAAAATATTAAATATTGAAATATTAAATCAAATATTTAATATTTGAATTAAAAAAATTTCCTTTGTTTATTTGTATAACTATTTATAGAAACTCGTATACTTCAAACCACATTGATAATATGCTTTGCTACAAACGTGTCTACCAGTCTAACTACTCGTATGTCTTAGCTGTGTCTCTCTCCGAACTCATCTGTCTACTGTCTCTCTACTCTTCTGTATACCCGTCTCAGTATCCGTCTGTCTTTCTACCCGACTCTTTAATCGTGTCTCTACCTGTCTCGCTTCCCGTTACACTACTCGTCTATCAACACGTCTGTCTGTCTATATACCCCTCTCTCTACCCGTCTGTCGTCTCTGTACTCGTCTCTCTATCCACCACGCTACCCGTCTCCCTACCCATCTCACTACCCCTCTGTCAACCCTTTTTTGCACCTCCCTCGCTACCCGTCTGTCTATTCGTTTCGCTACCCGTTAACTTATCTCTGTCGCTATCCGTCTCTCTACCCGTCTGTCTACCCGTTTGTTTACACGTCTATCTATCTCTCGTCAACTCTTCCCAATATTTAAACAATTTAGTAAACGGAAGCCGTTTATCTGTTATTAAATGCAAACAGGAGTAATTTATCTAAAGAGTGTAATCAGATGCAATTTTTTTAAATACATACATAAACCAGCATAATAATTCACCAGTTTTATTTTCATAGTAGTTTATGTCATTTGACAGTAAATCTCAACTTCTTCAACCCGAACTGCGTCAAGCTTTTTAAAAAAGCCCCAAGGTCCGTATAACTGGGAAGGGGAATTGTCCTCAGGGCTATTAGATACATGTTATTAAGTTAAGTGAAAGTTTCGTAATCGGGTTCGCAGCCAATTTCTTATGTCAGAAAGGGTGGCTTCACGCCATTTTAAATTCATTTCTGTAACTTTCTTTTTCTTTTTTTGGTGGGTGGTTGGGGGGGGGGAGGGTTCCAAATATATACACTTAAATTCAAACTTTTGCCCTCATGTAAATATTAGTGTTGTTTGTATTATCAATTAATACCTTGTTGATCGAGCTTCATTCGAAACAAATGTAAAAGACTTCTACAGTTTTTTTTTTCTAGGAGAAAGTTCCGTAATCGGGCCCTAAGCTAATCGGGGAATTTAATATCATTATTGTTTCTAACTCTTATAGAGTTAAAACAATGTTGTTGCTAGCATTACTCTTGTTTGTGACCAACCTCTTCTGTGTATCTGAATAGGGAAAAGTTCCGTATCATGTACTGGTTGGTGCCAAAGGCAGTTGTAGAATCTTACAAATTTTTCTAGAGAGCGGAAAAACATGTTTTTTAAAATATTTACAAATGTACGTTTATTAAACCATGTTTTTGAGCCATTTTAAAAAATTAAGTACGGTGCTAAAATAAAATTTTATTGCCATTTTTGATATTTTAATAAGAAATGAAAATACATAACAAACAAATTTAACAAAACTAAGCCATTTTTGGGTACTTCTCTATTATCCCGTCGACCACTTTTCATAACAAAAAACTATCGCCAAACTAAGATTAAACGCCAAAAATACAGTCCCATTTACTTGATGCCAGAAGCATTATACGTATTTGTTATGCCATCAAGTGGTTTTTAATTCGACATTTGCGTGTATTTTTCATTATGTTTTACTGATTTATTAGTTATTTCATTCATTAAAGTAACAATTGTGTCCTTAAATTCTTATATTTTATTTATTTTGATATTTCAATGGCAACGTTCTCCCGTTTATTTAGCGTTACAGTTTGGCGATAGTTTTTTGTTATGAAAAGTGGTCGACGGGATAATAGAGAAGTACCCATTTTTTGTGATAAATAATTGTTATTGCCAGGGGGGCAAATTGTAAACAATTAATAAGCGAACTAAAAAAATTACCGGAAAAAACTTGTGGGAATTTCAAGAAAGAAATATCTGATATAAATAGCATTTAAAATCTTAAAATGGAGAAGTGGTCCGTATAAAAATGCAAAACATTATACACCTGATATAAGAATTTTTTAATTTTTTTATATTTCCGAAAGCACAGATAAAAGGGTAAAAATCCCGGCACAGATGCCATATACTCACCACGTTGGCGCAATTTTTCCCCCGCCCCTTTGGCGAAAACTGTTTGTTGTGTTTGTTTACTTTTATTTTAATTCTATAGATTATTTTTATATGTATATCAATATTAATTTAGGCACAGATGTCATATACGCACCAGATTGGCGCGATTTTTCTCCCGCCAATTTGGCGAAAACTTTGTTTTTGAATATTAGTTACAAATACCATACAATAATAGCATGTAATTTTTTATTTCAATATAAAAATAAAATAACGTAATAAATGAAATAGCTCCTATTATTCAAAAATGGGAAATAAAAATAAATAAATGATAGTTTGATATAAATAAATATTGATATATATAATAAAAACAATTTATAGAATTAAAATAAAAAATAAAAGTTAATAAACAACAATTGAAACAAAATAACCGGGTTACCATGTGAGGCATAAAATTGCCATTTTGTTGCAATCGCGCCAATGTGGTGCGTATATGACATCCGCGCCTTTATTTATATCAAACTATTATTTATTTATTTTTATTTCCTTTTTTAAAATAATAGAAGCTGTTTCATTTATTACGTTATTTTATTTTTATATTGAAATAAAAAATCACGTGTACTATTTGTCACACTATTTGTAACTAATATTCAAAAACAAAGTTTTCCCCAAGCTGATGGAGGGAAAAATCGCGCCAACGTGGTGCGTATATGACATCTGTGCCTTGTTTCATTTCACATAGAGGTACTGCTCTATTATCCCGTCGACCACTTTTCATAACAAAAAACTATCGCCAAACTGTTAGATTAAACACCAAAAATGCAGTCCCATTTACTTGATATCAGAAGCATTATACGTGTTTGTTACGTCATCAAGTGGTTTTTAACGCGACATTTGCGTGTATTTTTCATTATGTTTTACTGATTTATTAGTTATTTCATTCATTAAAATAACAATTGTGTCCTTAAATTCTTATATTTTATTTATTTATGTATTTTGATATTTCAATGACAACGTTCTCCCGTTTATTTGACGATAGTTTTTTGTTATGAAAAGTGGTCGACGGGATAATAGAGAAGTACCCACATATGTATTGGTACTTTTATGTTAACTTGGCGCAGTTGATAAATCGCCAAATATTTTTCTCATAACATCTTCATATTGCATTCATTTCATTTAAATATAAATCTTTCACTGATTTAATTTGAAATACATACATTAAAAATACACGTCTTTCACTCATTTAATTTAAAATACACGCCTTTCACTAATTCCATTTAAAATACTAAAAAGGAAAAGAAAATAAGAAATAATGCCACAAATCGAAACCTTTTATTTAAACATCAAAGAATTGTTCCTAACATACACACGCGAAATAAAAAAGATGCTAATGGTGTGATTTACGCCAAATCTCTAATACTAATACTACTCTTACTAATCTCTAATACTTTTCAAACAGAAAAAATTCCAGATTAACTTTCCATTTTTATTAAATTGAAATATATTTTATTGTGCTGAATATTAGTGCTTGCATATTTTTTTGCTCCATGTATTCCATGAACTTTTCAATTCCGATTGTCTACGAAAATCTCCCGCCGGTGAAAATGACGTACGCACAAAATTTAGTGACGTATGTACTTTAATTGTGCTTTTTTATCTATTTTTTTAATATAACTTCCAAACGGTTTGACACTTATTCTTGGTAATAAATAGACGACGTTGTCACCTTTATAGGTACCTGCTATAAAAATTTGAACGAAATCCGTTAAATATTTTTTGAGTTATGCTTGACGAAAGGTTTTAATATCCATCGTAGCTATATATGGGGCAAAGTAATACTGCGCTGTGTATGAGTCTTCGTTGCACTCAGACAATTATTCACAACTAAAAAGAAATGGCGCATCTGGTATTTGTCGAGAATTAAATAAAAATCATGCACTCGTGACATCGTAATTCACTGTTATATTTCAACAGAAAATACGCTTACTATAATTTGTGACTCGTGCTGACACATTGCAGTTATTATTTTTTTACGCGTGAAGTTTTCGCTATGGTACTCCATTGTGAAATTTGGTAACTTTTTTAATTCAATATTTGAAAAATGGCATAATCATTAGATTTGAAATTTATATCAAGAAAAATACAATTTTTTACCTTTCTAACGCAGTTTGTCTAACAATTTTCTGACAAATACTTTTCAAGCTATTAATTTTTTCAGTAACTTCAAATGTTTCATTTTCCGAGATTAATCTGTGGCAACGATTAGCGAAAATCTCAGTCGTCAGCAACACGTACCTTTTTATTAAAGAGGATACGATTTGGTTACGCTGTTTTCCCCAAGGATAACTTTTGTTGATTCAGTATTACTTAATTTTAACTTGGAGCATGGGAAAATGTAAGAAAAATCCATTTTAATGTTTTAGTTATGCAATTTTCCACTAGGAGCGCTACCAGCAAAAAAAAAAAAAAAAACTATCATGTGAAAATTTTTATTAAACATAAATTTGACCATTGTAGAACATTATTCTAATGATTTTTTTAAAGGAACGTAAAAAATCATTTTCTTCCTTTAATTTAGTTATCCTATTTCTCGCCAGGGGATGCTATAAACACAAAAGAAGAAAATGTTGTATGAGAAGAAAATGGAATACTGTGTTGAATCGGTACCAACTACTTTCAACTTCCTTATAGCTATTATACAATAAAACATAAAAAAATCAATTTTACTTAAATTTGGTTTACATTATTTCCTTCCAGAGGCGCTATAAACGAAAAAATAAACTGTGTTGAACCAGTACAGCCTATTTCATAATAACCATTGTAGCATAATTAAATTAAAAGATCTGCTGGCGCAACATTAACTTTTATTAGACTACTTCACAGTACACAACAAAATTACAACATACAAGAAGCGACATACATGTTGTTTTCCAGTTGGTGGGATCTAAAGTTCTTTGGTTGTCAGGATGCCCCTTTTCACCTTTCTGGGCAAAACTTAGATTTCACGACACAAGGGCCGAAAGACGCATTTATCTCAAGAGAGAGAACTAATGGACTCCTCTTTCGGAGCTCGCAACAGAATACCTTCTTTTGCCCCTCAGATTTTGCGTATATCTCGTTGAAGAATTTCAAGTAGTTCGAGGGCTTAACATCCCATGTTAAGCAGTTATAGCGGCTTTTGAAGTGGTTGATAGATATTAAACATATGGACTTAAGTACTACAAATTTATCGTGTAATAAACGTCTGTATAGTGTCAGATCAGAAGAAGCGACATAAAATTTATATGTACTTGGCAAGTCTATTCAACTCTTGAGAATATTTACACGTGTGCATCTGGAATCGATTTGCAGTTTCAGTTGAAGGAAGTAATTCTTAACATCTTGTATACAACTTAAGTCTTCCAATTAGTAAGTCAGACTTTGTTACACCATCTATGCCTTTAGCATTAGTATATAATAGGACGCCACTTTTCTCCCCAGCGAAATCTCTTATATCCTGTTTGACAGAAAATTCTCTTCTGTATGTAACTGATATTCACCATTCTGGTGAGAACTTGGAAACGCAACTAAGAGGGAGATATAAATGGGGCAAAATACTTAAGATACGGTTTTCGTGATTGATTTTTCAAATCATTCGGAGGAATTGAGAATGAATGAGGGAAATTTTGTGTTCTGATACATAAACCTAAGTCGGCATTTATGTATTTTCATATATCTGCGACTTTTTATGATAAAATGCTGAAAATTTTGCACATGACCTTATTAGTGTATGGAGCATATTCTATTCATTGGAAAAAATTTTGCACGGAGGATCGGACGTATAGAAATTTAAATTTTGCATTTCTTCATATTTAACCCCCTGAAAATTTTAATCGATTTCATAAAATTCTCTCCCTTTTCTACGTAACTTTGTAATAATATACGTCTATGATCAATATTTAAGGAATAAAAGCCGAGGACAATGTTTTGGGGACACTCTGTATATACAGGGTGTTCCAAAATTCAACCTAAAAATTAAGAAGGGTGATAGAAGGCATCAAGAGGATGAAAATTTACTATAGAACATGGGGTCGCAAACCACGTTTAGTGGGAGAAAATTGCGAAAATAGTTATGAAGGGTGTGACGTCGAGTGGACCAAAAAGGGCCAATAATAAGTAGAAAAAACAATTATATGACGTCAAGCATGATTAAAATGCATTGCAGTTCAACGTCAAAAAGGAGACAACGACACAAACTTATAGAAATTGTTCGAAGTTGCGACCACGAAGGTCATTGCACAGCCGACACCGAAGGACAAAGGATTGCCGGACGAATTAAAACATACTCCTATAAAAATGTCTCGTCGGCTCCTTTCTGACGTTGAACTGTAATGCATTGTAATCATGCTTTACGTCAAATAAATGTTTCTAGGGAGATTTCGTAAGAAATACTACCTATTACATTCTCCCCCTATGTTGGAATTTCGGAAAAATGTTTGCAGATCTACGTCGATCATGACTTCCAGAACCCAAAACCACCCCTAGTTTAAAACTTTATCTCTCTATCTATTTATCTATATCACTTTTTTATGGACACAACAACTTGAATAATTCTGCACAAATCTCTTCCAAACTGATATATAAAATCTCGGTCAAGATCGTTAATGGGCAAAATCGAACCAGGGGGGGGGGGGAGGGGAATGATTTTTGTGAAAACGAAAAAAAAACACAACTTCTTAATTATGATACGTGTCGAATCCGTTTAAAGTTATTGTTACTTCTAGGAAAATGGCCGAAAATTTATGTATAACAGATTTTTGATATAATTAAAAATGGCCTCAAGGGGTCGGGAGGGGGGGTAGGGGTTTAAGAAGAAAAAAAATCATAACTTCGTCAATTCACAAGATATCAAATCCGCTTAAATTTATTATAAATCCTCTTAATATTATCTACAACTTTTATATTGACAACTTTTTATAGGACCAACCCTTACAGCAAAAACAAATTTAAAAAAAAACCCTGCCGGCTCCGCCTACAGACACAGGTAGATTTTGAAGTGGGTGGTTCCAACTGCCGCATCATGGTAAAAAGGTAATTTCTTCTGCAATTCCCAATAAACAGGCGCCCTACGGTCTGCGTCTTCGAAATCTACCTGTGCCTGTAGGCCGAGCCGTCGGGGATTTTTTCTATTTATTATTGGCCCTTTTTGTTCCACTCGACGTCACACCCTTCATAAATAATTTTTCGATTTTCTCCCACTAAACGGGGTTTGCGACCCCATGTTCTATGGTAAGTTTTCATCCTCTTGATGCCTTCTATAACCCCTCTTAATTTGTTGGTCGAATTTTGGAACATGTTGTACATTCAAACTAACTTTCTTTTTGAACCAGAGAAAAAAAAATACAGCCTAAATTGTTTCTCTCAGCTATGCCTTTTTGAAGCGAAGGCCAGCCCTGTAAACGTTTATCAATCACTATGTTCGAAAATACTGAAAACGAATAATTTAGCTTCATCACATGTGATCTATTGCGACTTAAAAGATTAAAAAACATGACAAAACTCTTATCCTTTGGTGTAAACTACTCCAGTTTATTTACGTAGTTCAGTGGTTTTCCCCTACTAAATCTGCACGGAAACTGATAGTGAAGAAATGCAACATGTTCAGTTATGAAATATACTTATGGAATGGTTGTTTTTTAAATAAATTTTTCTTGGAAACCCTGCTCATGGCAATAGCAACTCTCTATTTCCGGCAAACAGTCGTCAAGAATTTCTATCTGTATAATCTCTTGATTTGTCTTCTCGTTAATCAGATAAATGAATTTCATTTTCGGATAGCTTGAATAATAACACGAAAGAAAGGTTCGTGCGTTATGCATTGTTTCTTTCATGTTTTCCAATGAGGTTAATATATCCTTAAAACATAACAAACTAATTAGGGACAAAAGGATAGGCAAAAAAGTCCTTCCGGCCTGTACCGGGAGGAAAAGGTAGCTTTCATTGTCCATGATTTTAAAAATTCAACTCGTTTTATTCAATCACCCGAAGCTAAATTGCTTGGAATCCGATTACAGAAGATTCAATTCCGGTTTTCTTTAATACTAAACTTGAATGCGAATTCGGCATGAGAGTTACAGCATAGCAGAAATCAGGTTGTTTCAAAATATCAGCTACCCTAGAATTTCAAACTGATATATTTCAACTGTGAAATTATGAATAAAAGTAAAATTACTAATTGACAACAAAACAGATAAACAGATCTCCCATATATATATATATATATATATATATATATATGTTAATGTCGTAAGTAAATGAAGACTTCGAATTACGTTAAATATTATATTGACTACTATTTACAAAAAAAAAAGTATATACAGATTTGCATGATTAATCTTTAACAGCGTCGTTGACAGTCCATGTCTTTCGTAACTTTAGTTACATACGTCTTTCTCTTCCAACATCATCTCGTCCTCTGGTTCTGGCGGGAAGTTTCACCGCTTGAGAAATGGTGGCGCTGCTCTCAGTGCGTATCTACTGCCGGGTCGTTGCTATTCTGACACTCGGCCAGTCGACTTGCCATGACCTCATGGCGACGTTGCCAGGAACTGAAAATTGAAAAGGAAAAAAAGCAACAGCAAGGGAAAACAAACAGTTTTTTTTAAAACAAATATATATAGTAACTGATGAATAGTGGTGATGATTTTTCTTTGTTTGTTCGTCTTCGTCGTCATCAGACCGTCTTGAAGTTTGCCGTCTTGGATCGTCTTAAAAATTCGTCGTCATCTTATAGTCGTAACATTCGTCTTAAAATCACCAGATCATCGTAATATTACCACATATTCGTCGTATGAATTTAATTGAATATCATTTCGTCTTGCTGTATACATGCTAAAAAATTTTATAAACTTATCTTCGTAAACCAAATTGAAATGAAACCAAATATTAATACATATACACTTGAAAATAAAAATAATAAGAGAATCTTTCTTGACAAAATTGGAAAACACAAAAATATACTTGAATAATCAATGAAAGACGTCGTGTAATAATATAAGACAAAAATATAGAAAATATGTACAGTATAAGAATAAAAAAAAAAGCGTTGAATTTCATCTTTTACGTGGTTGACCACAGTTTCATCATATCAACTGCAATGGATGTTGTGTTTGGACCCTCATGGTGTCCAACCTTTTCTACCTCGTATCTGTCATGACTGTTAATAGCTTTGACTTTATACGGACCAAAATATTTGATTCGAAGTTTCAGGCCTGGTCCGAATTGAGTACGCTTAATTGCGACTAAGTCACCAACCTGATATACTTTGGGCGGTTTTCTACGTTTGTCATAAAATCGTTTGCTCTGTTGTTGGTGTTGAATAATGTTATTTTTAACGATTTCTCTTAACTCATTTTTAGTATCTAATGCAACATTGGCAAGCTCTTCTTCTAGGAGTTGTTGTATGCTAATGTCATATTTATTTTTCATTTTAATCCCAACCAACAATTCGAATGGGGAAAACTGTGTTGTATCTGACTTTGTACTATTGATAATTCTTTGTACTGAAGGGACATGTTTGTACCATTTGGTGGGATCATCCAAAGATAACTTAGTGAGAACTGGGATCAGCGTGGCATGGAATCGTTCGACTTGGCCATTTCCACGTAGTACACCAGTCGCGATTGGGACATACTCTATGTGCTCTTCCTCACAAAATGTTATAAAATCGGTTGACGTAAAACCAGGGCCTTTGTCGCAAATAATGCGACGTGGATTTCCAAAGACAGTTTGTTGGAGTTTAAGCTTGTCTAAAGCATCACGGCAGTTGTGGATTTTACAGGATATATCCACATGAATTTAGTAAATGCATCGACTACCGTCAAGAGATGCTTATAATTTTTATTCGTCGACGGTAACGGTCCTAGAAAATCGACATGGTACGTATCAAGAGGAGTGTCACCTTTGGGAATTGGGTGAAGGAAACCTTCGGGCTTTCCAGACTTCCTGGAAGACAAAATGCATGGCACACAGTTCGCTATGACAGTTTGTACCAGTTTATTAAGATTTGGAATGTAATAGTCTCTGTTAAGGATATCCGCAGTTTTTTGAGTGGAAAAGTGACCTTTAGAATGTGCATCTTGTATAATTTGATTTTGCATAGCTTGTGGGACAACTAATAGTTCGCGATCTTGAACAAGTTTATGAAGTACACCGTTCTTTAAGAAAAAATCATTTAGGGGTGAATGCTCAACAGCTTGCTTCATACTACTTATAAAATCATCAGTGGCTTGAGATGCAGTGATTTTTTGTGTAATTTCGTTATGTGTGACTAACATTACTGGGTATCGACTTAACGCGTCGACGTGTTGCATTTGTTTTGCAGCTCTGTGAGCAACAACAAAATTAAAATCTTGGAGAAAAAGAGCCCATCTGGCAATCTTTGCACTAATCTCAGCTTTATCCATAGTTTTTTGGAAGGCTTCACAATCTGTCACAATTTTGAATTTAGTTCCATGTAAATACACTCTGAACTTTTTTAATGCTTCAACGACCGCTAAAACCTCTAATTCATAACTGTGAAATTTTTCTTGTGTAGGGGATGTCTTTCTACTCATGTATAAAACAGGATGAAATTTGCCATCGGCCGATTTTTGTAAAAGAACTGCACCGAAACCAAACTTAGATGCATCTGTATGTACTTCTAATTCGGAACCGGGGACAAAAAGATGAAGAACAGGTTCAGTTGTAAGCAGCTTTTTTAGAGTGGAAAATGCAGCTTGTTGCTCTGCGCCAAAATGAAATGTAGAATTATTTCTAAGAAGATCACTTAGGGGTTTTGCAATGGCTGCATACCCTGAGATATACTTGCGAAAATAACCCGTTAAACCTAAAAAGGATTGTAAATGTTTAGCATTCTGGGGTTCTGGAAAATTTTGTACAACTTTGATTTTCAAGGGAGATGGTGCAATTGTGTTATTTTCTATCACGTGTCCTAAGAATTCAACTTTACGGACAAGAAATTGACATTTTTTGAAATTAATGTTCAAACCATAGCTTGAAGCTACTTGTAGGACGCGTTTCAGTTTAGCAAGTCCGTGTTCTTCAGTTTTCGCAGGTATGATAAAGTCATCCATATATAAAATTAATGTGCCGTATGCTAATAAAGGACGAAAAACACAAGCTAAATATCTGTTGAAAGCAGCAGGGCTAATGCTCAACCCGAAAGGGGCCTTTAAAAATTCAAACTGACCATCATGAGTGATGAAAGCAGTATATTTAGTACTGTTAGGATCTATATCCACATGGAAAAAACCGTTTTTGAGATCAATTGATGTGAACACTTGGGCACTTTGCAATTGATCCAAAACATCATCAATGAGGGGTAAAGGGTAATTATCCCTAACAATTTTTTTGTTTAATTTTCTATAGTCAATACATAAACGTGTAGAATTATCTTTCTTTTTAACAAGGACTATTGGACTGGCATAGTCGCTACAGGATGGTTTAATGATGCTTTCTTTGAGCCATTGCTCAATTTGAGCAAAAACAAGTTGTTTTTCAGGCAATGACATTCGACGGGCTCGTTGACAAACGGGAATATCATCTTTTAATATAATGGACATCTTTAGATTGGTGGTGCGCGTTTTGATTGGTTTATAACTATGAATTAAATTATACACTTCTTGTTTGCATGCTTTATCACGAATATGACTTAAATCTACGTCAAGGGGATCTTCAACAGCATTTACTAAATGTACAAACAAATTATCATCAGATTCTGGTTTACTAAGAGAAATACCAGTTTTGTCGTAAAGTAATGTGCCTTGAGTAATTATATCTGTACCAATAATAAGTGGGAGATTCATGTGATGCTTTTCAATTACATATATAGTTGTAGAAAAAATAGTATTATCAATATCAATGTTACCAGAAAATGAGCCAACTGGTTTAGAATTACCACTACCAAACCCTGTTAATGTTAAACCCACGGGCGTTAATGCTGACAAACCCAGTTGTGCATAAATATCTTCACGAAGTAAAGTAAAATTGCTTCCTGTATCGATGAGAGCATCAATCATAACACCAGAAATTTTAACTAATTTATGCATTTCATTACGAGAACACGTTAGAACATTAACTTGAGAACGATCATTTGAATTTTTTGCATCCTTTGATTTATCACATTGAAATGATTTATGCCCGTACCGATTACAAGCAAAACAGAGGGTACCTTTATCTTTATTTTTACAGTCTATACTCACGTGATTTTTTTGGCCACAATTGTAACAGAACTTAACATTACGATTTTTGGAATTCTGGGAATTAAATGATGACTCAGCATTATCAGGTTTAGATTTAAATTTAGGAACAAATTTTTCATTGTGTTTCGGTTTTTCATCTTGAAAATGGCGCTTATTCTTGATAAAGTCGTTTCGGATTTTATCGTAAATTTTTAAGTTTTGTTTAAATTCCATGATAGTTTTACATTCATAAAGGATAGATTTTTGAAAAATAGAACCAGGAATACCTTTAATTATGTATTGCATAAGAGAAGAATCTTCGATATTACCGCGTGAACCCAACTGCTTCATGATTAGAAAATATTCATCTAATGACTCATTTTCATTTAATTTTCGCGCATTTAAAATTTCATGTAATTCAGCAGAATTATATAATTCCCCAAATTCGGCAAGAAGCAACTCTTTCAACTTATTCCATGAATTTATGTGACTCTCTGTTTGAAGTAATAATAGCGCTTTACCTCTTAAGGATCTTTTGGCGAATAAAAATTTATGCAGTTCAGACAAATTAAAAATATTAGCTACATCTTCAAAATCGGATAACCATTTACGAATACTTTGAAAAGAACTGCCGTCGAACGGCGCAAGAACAGTTTCGATATCATGAAAATTTACAGTAGTACTTGGTAAAACATGTTGAACTGGAAAATGCTTATTAGGAGAATGAGAAAATTCTTCGTTAGTGCTTAAAACACTCGAACCCGGTACATTACTTTGATTATTTTCAACATTATCAGAATTTAACTCTAAGTCAGATTCTGCGTCACTTTCATTTTGTAAGATATTAGATTGTAGCAATGTTAAGTCTGAAAGATACGTAATCAATCGTGTAGCAATGTCAACTAAATTTCCCGCGCTATCAATACAGAGTAGATTGCTCAAAGTAATTAAATCATTTAAAGAAAAGTCAGCTGTAATTTTATAGACTTTCTTTTTAAACTCCTCTGAATCTGTGACAAGATTAAAACCGGTAAATTCTCGTATCCTTTTCCTATTCGAACGGTCGCCTTCAGTATCACATAAAAATCGATGGAAAAGTTTAATCTTATTTGTTTTCTGATTCTTTAAAACAGTTTCCAGTTCAGCTATTTCGACTAGTTTCATGATTAAAATTGAAATATACAAAAGAAAGAGAAGAAAAAAAAATGAACTCACCGCAAAAATATATCCTTTAGATCAGGGGTTCTCAAACATTTAGACCGACGTACCACTAAATCGAAGTTCATACTTCCGCGTACCACCTGTGGTAAAAAACGTAAAGCTAATATAAAAAAACCTGTCTAAAACGAAATATCTCTCCAGTTATTTGTATTTCCGTCATAGCAGGTTTTATTGCATTTAAAAATGAATGCTTACATTACTAAATTGACTGCTGTTCAAATACATGACTGGAATCACCACGTCGACAGACTGCCGTGTGGTGGCTTCTTTTGCCAATATGTCCGCCTTTTCATTAAAGATGTAACCAACATGGGCCCGGACCCAGTGCATGTGAACCTCGACTTCAATCGATTTAATCAAGTCCCGAATCTCAGCAATGGAATCTCAGCAATAGAATCTCAGCCTGTGTTGAGGCACAAGTCCGTGAAGCGCTTGGAGCGCCTATATCGAGTCAGAGTAGACGTCGTGTTCCCCGAAACCTCTTAGATGGGCATGAGTGATTGCTTGGACCTTGGACTTAAAAAATTCCGCACCATCCGAGAGACGGAACTGGCTCCCCCCTACTATTTGGTTCTCTGATACGGCAAGGAACGCACACCCGATGGTGTAGTTCTGCTTGGATCCGACCGTGTATTACGAACACGTGGTTCGCGGAGTCAAATCCGCGGTCCAACGGACCCGCCAAAGATCCTGAAGTCTGGGAGTGGGCCTCCACAAGTCGACCTACTCGGAGTCTACTCCGTTACCGTCAACGTTCTTCTTTCATCGGACGAGGGTCGTGTAGTCCCTGTCCTGCTCCGCACGCAAGTTGAAGGGGACGACCCCTGACAAGACCTGCAGAGCATCCGTGGAAGTCGTTGTGTAACATTTTGTTACACAGAGGAGAAGGTTCCTCTGCATGCTAAGCAACCTGTTTGCTATCACTACCTTGCTTGAGTACCAAACAGATGCCGCATTAAGAATAATTCTTTCTGCTATGATCGAGTAAAGCATCTTGCGAAATTTCGGTCTCAGACCCCAGTTATCTGCTGTGAGACGATTCATTTTGTTCAACACCTCAAAAGCCTTCTCCTGAACCGAGGTTAGGTGAGGCATCCAACTTAGGTGGGAATCGATTGTGACACCCAGATGCAGGATCTGCCATTTAAAGCGGATCCTGTTCCCTTCCATGAGGATGGGAATAGATGGGGAATTGTGGTATCTGCCCAGGGGCTTCACAACCGTGTAACCGCACTTACCGAAACTGAACGTGAGGCTGCACTCTGTTGCCAAAGCATGGATCTTGGAGAGAACCGGCCCGAGCAACTCCGCGAACCTTATGACAGCTCGTGGTCGTGCGGCTAAGAAGACGTCATCGGCGAAAACCGAAACAACATAGGTTTCGTCCTTCTCGTCTTGCAACCGTCTCAACAGAAATTCAATTACAACTAACCAGAGGTAGAGCCCAAGACACGAACCTTGGGGTACTCCAACGTTGAAGTAGTGGTCTCCGTCATCTATCAGGATGACAGAGCGACACCAGAGGTAGTCGTCTATCAACCCAAGGAACCAAGGTTCAACACCCAGTTCCTCCAAAAACCGGAAGATGTCTGTGCGTCGAACACTATTGAACGCTGACTTGACATCGAGCGTGCGAAGACATGTGTAATCTCCATGACTCTTCGAAACAGCTATGTACTCCATCACGCGATGGAGCGCGTCGACCGTACTAACCTTCTTTAGAAAGCCGTTCTGCCGCGCATCGAGCAAACGTTTGGACTCCAAGTATAGTACCAGACGAGTTGCAGACAATTTATCCAATATCTTCTTGAGGGTCGGCAAAAGACAAATCGAACGGTAGGTCGCAGGGTCACTGCGCTCCTTCCCAGACTTGGGAAAGAAGACGGCAATCGCCCGCTTCCATGGCCGTGGAAAACAAGACTCTCTCTGGCAGTGATTATACAAGGATAACAGCCACCGAGGGTGGTGTTTCAAGACCTCACGGGCGATTTCGAGACTGAGTCTGTCATGACCAGGAGCCTTGTTAGGCGGCAGCGATTCCACTGCAAATTCAAGTTCATGAATCGAAAACAGATGTGGTTCACCGGTCCTAATATTCGCGACCTGGGAAACTTCATCAACCGATAGGAAATGGTATCTCGTATTGGTATTTCGTAAGTGCGTCTTGGGATTCCTTCCAAGTCGAGACCTCTTGTCCAGATGGAAGCACAAGCATATCAAGTGCTTCCTTTATCCACTTACCTCGCACCACCTCAAGTGTCTGGCCTAGTTTGTCCGTGCAAAGTCCCTCAGAAATGAATCTGCGGAACGAGGCACGATCACCATCGGCTCCAGCGTTAGTCGCGGTAGAGTCGACGGAGCGCGCGCAACCGATTTCTCTGGCTGGACAGCTGGGCTGTCTACCAACACGCCTCCCGACGCATAGCCGGCCGGCGTTTTTTGTTTTTGAGACATAGTCGATTCAAAGTCGACGTCAAGTATTCAACTCCCGCATCAGGGGTCGCAAACTCATACGAAGTCATATCCGCGGCTTGCAGATCACGGGAGAATGCATCAAAACTAAGTCCCTCTTTAGCAAACATTTCTCGTAACAAGAAAATAGAAAAAGCGGATCCTAAATCGCGTTCGAATTTTTTTTTTAATTTCTATGTTAATAAAGACAAGCTGTTTTCGATTCCATAATAATATGCTGATTTTTGTGTCTTATTCCACGTACCAGTATCGGACTTCTGCGTACCAGTAGCCAGAGCTTCACGTACCAGTACTGGTACGTGTACCATAGTTTGAGAACCCCTGCTTTAGATAGAATGAAGAAAAAATAATTCTCCGTCGGCACGTCATATAAGAACAAAGGCTGTTTCAGTCTCTATTTATTTTTGTTCCTTCCTCCTTTTTCTTTTCTCTTGATCATCTATAGTGCAGCGTAGTTGTAGTAAAATTATAAACATCCAGGCTCTTTTTGTTTGTTCTTTGTCGTGGAATAACTGCTGGTAACTTTTGCTGCTTCTTTTAGCACTGTAAATATCCAAGAATAGGAGAGTGGCGTCGTATTCATCTAGGATTTTTTTTTTTTTTTTAATTCTTGATTCAACCGGCTGTGCCCCCATGTTAATGTCGTAAGTAAATGAAGACTTCGAATTAGGTTAAATATTATATTGACTACTATTTACAAAAAAAAAGTATATACAGATTTGCGTGATTAATCTTTAACAGCGTCGTTGACAGTCCATGTCTTTCGTAACTTTAGTTACATACGTCTTTCTCTTCCAACATCATCTCGTCCTCTGGTTCTGGCGGGAAGTTTCACCGCTTGAGAAATGGTGGCGCTGCTCTCAGTGCGTATCTACTGCCGGGTCGTTGCCATTCTGACATATAAAGCAACAAGGTGGTTTGGGGGTCTGGGGGTCATGATCGGCGAAAATATACTAAAATTTGTTGGAATTGCTTTCCTCCGAACGCCTGCAAAATAGGTAGCTTTTTGTAATGAAAGCTACCTGCTCCTGCTTTCCCGAATAGCAACCTTTGTCTTATTTAATCGAATTTATTTCATTCAATAAAGTGAAGTTTACTATTAAAAAACAGTTGGCATCCAAAAGCTCTGAGTAACGGAGCAAGCCAACTTTTCTACAACGTGCGCAAAACAGTTAGCAAAACAATATTGGGCGAATGTTGTATTTATATTCAATATATCTTGACCAATTTTGCCAATATTTGCACGAAATATTTTGCCATTTAAGTACCGATATTTCCAATATAAAATCCATTTCATAATATTTCTTGTACCCGTGCGAGGATTCCGCACGTGCAGTCTAATATTTTTCCAATATATATATATATATATATTTTTAGATGCACGTTTAAACTTCTAAAGAGAAAATTAAGGCTGCTCGTCAGTAAACTTCCCGATTCCCTTCGCTAATGTTAATCCAATGGGCGTAGGAGTCATTCGTATTTTTAAAATATCTCCTCAGGAAATTAATATTTTTAACTTCTGTTTTCTTTGTACTGTTCTTAAAGGATGTCTCTTTTTTCCTTAGTTATCAAAATATTTCTAAAATATGTGCTTAATGTATAATTTTATGTGTTAATATCTTAACGAAACTGAATCAGATTTTAACACTTCACATAAAATTAAATATACATTTTAGAAAAAATTGGACAACTAAGAAAAAAGAGACATCCTTTAAGAACAGTACAAAGAAAACAGAAGTTAAAAATATTAATTTCCTGATGAGATATTTTAAAAATACGAATGACTCCTACGCCCATAGGATTAACATTAGCGAGAGGAATCGGGAAGTTTACTGACGAGCAGCCTTAAGGACTAAAAATATCTGCAAACAACATTAGTCAAGCCACAATATCATCTCATATATTCCTTCAAAGTTACAGTAAAAATTGGCCGAAGATAGCAAAATACACGCCGGAGAAAAAAAATTGTGTTTTAACTGCATTAGACGATGACGTCATCCGCTTCTTGAAAAGCATGGGACAAAGAAAAATAAATTGAATACATATAAAATATAATTTAATGTAATATAACAAAGCATACATTTTAGGCTACACGTGAAATACAAATGCTTCTGTCGATCAATGGTGTCTTTTTCTTCTAAACATTTCAATTTCAATTTTGCTTTTCAATCATAATATATATAAAATAAACCCGTGCGGAGAAATCATACTTGAACTTTTTTATGCTATTTATTTCTTTATAATCATTATATAATGCAGTATTTTATTTTTATGGCAACATTGATTTGAGAAAGCTTTTCATTTCATTTATGAAAACAATGCTGATTTAATTTTTAATGAACTGCAATTTTTAATCAAAAAACATGTTTTAACGAAATGTGAGTGCTACTGTGACAGAAGCTGTTATAAAAACCATTCGAAGGATATCTCATTCACCGTTGTGCGTTCTGTAAGTGAATAGAAAAAGGGATGTTGACAACAGATGATGTTTCTGCAATGCAGGCAAATATTTTTAATGTGATCACATCCTGCATCATTGGCGTTTCATTGCAAACATTTACAATGTAAAGCCAGTATTTAAGCAATATAGGTATTTCATTAGATAATTTCTGATTAATTCAATATTAGGCACACCATTTTTTTCTTTCTTTCCCCCCCCCCTTTCTTTTCTTCCCCTCTTCTTTTCTTTTTCTTTCTTTCTTTTATTTTATTTTCGCGTGTTCTCTTATGAACAAATGTTTCCTTATGAAACTTGTAAATTTTACAAAGTTTATTAGTAAGTAACTTCTGCTCGTGGTGGTCGCCCAACTTTAGCAGATTTTTAAATTGCCTGTATTATTTATTTTCTTTTTTTTTAGGGTTTCGTTGATCTCACGAAACCCTATAATTACTCCCGCTCCGTTGTCTGTCACAGAGCCGTTCTCAGAACCTATATAACTTATAGAGTTGAAACTTTGTGTATATAGCTGAATATCTGCTATGAAGAGCTCAAAATATTAAAATTTAAAAAATTCGTATTATTTTAATAAATAGAGATAAAAAACCAAAATTCTAACAGCCTTTTCCTATTAAATTTAAATATTTTTCGTTATAGCAGATGATGCCAAAAATTAAAAATCCACGGTGAAATTCTTTCTACAATAATTAATTTTCTATCAGACGATTTCCACGTGAAAAATGAAAATGAAATAAAAAGTTTCACCAATTGAAAAAAAGATTAATATGAAATAAAAATGATTGACGTCATAGTGGTAATAAAACGGAAATTTTCACAGATTTCTCAATAATACAAGGAGTTATGAGTATGTGTATGTACACAAAGCAGATTAATATCACGTCATTAGAGAATTAAAAATAAAATCTGATGTCATATTGGAAGTTTAACGATTTTTTCAGATGTTTGAGAATAATACAAAGCGAGTATCAATATGAGTAAGAGAATAGTAAATATACGATTTGAGAAACATATTGAATCATGATAAAAATCCGATTATGGAAATATTCGCATATTTTAAAATTTTGAAGGTATACAACGTGTTTAATTTTGAAATTATTTTTTTATATCGCATTTAGTCCGCGTGACAGATATTATCATGACAGAATATAATAGCCGGCCTCGCCCACTATCTGGCTGGTTTGGATACTCGAAAAAAAAAAAAGCGAAAAAATAGACCGGCAAATTTTTACTTTATAAAACACATGACTTTTTTTTTTTTTTTTTTTTTTTTTTGGTTGCTAAATTAAATTTATTTGTATTTATTTATTGAACGATAAAGTGTTTTGAAAGGAATATTAAACGAAACCCTTTGTCCGATCACACTTACCTACTTGTTCTGTTTTGTATTTCAGAAGCATACTTGCGCCTATAATTGAATAGAATGCTAAATGGTGCAGCAGATCAACTAAAAGCAATTTCATTCGGGCTCAGAAACTGCCCCGTGTTTTCACGTTCTAAGGATCCAAGCTTTAAAATAAAACATTAGTGCTTAAGATGTTTTCTGGCATGTAATACACGCTTTTATATAACTTAACTTGATTAATGTGTTTAAAGATGGTATGTTGTAAGTCATTTTTCATCCTTTTTCAGAACTTAATTATCAATTAATAGATAACTAATCGTGATTATTTGTTGAAATAACAATTTAGAAATCCTGATTAGATAGTTTAAATAATGTTTTTTTTTTTCCCTTTCTTGTTACAATATGTTAAAAAGAAACTTAGCAAAAAAAAAAATTTTTTTTTCAAAATAGATTACCACGTGACTTGTTACAATAATGTAAACATTAATGTAATATAAAAAAGTTATTTTTTATTTTCCTGTTGACATATTTTAAAAAGAAACGGGACAATAAAAAACAAAAAAAATCACTAGTTGTTTTTTACTAACCTAAATAAAAGCGACGAATTTGCCACCCCCAAATTCACACATCGTAGCTCATTGTGAAAAAACATGAAGTCATAAAATTAGGTTATATGATTTTTAAGGTAAACATTGAATGCTTGTAAAAGGAAATTCTTAACAAGTGGGTAAGTGTGATCGAAGATCGCTCAAAGGGTTTCGTTTAATATTCCTTTCAAAACACTTTATCCTTTCTTTAATAAATTCAAACAAATTTCATTTAGCAGCAACAACAACAAAAAAAAAAAGCCATGTTTTTTATAAAGTAAAAATTTACCTGTCTATTTTTTCCTTTTTTTCGAATATCTAAACCAGCCGGATAGCGGTCCAAGCCCGCTATTATATTCTGTCATAATAATATCCGTCATACGGACTAAATGCAATATTTAAAAAAAATAATTTCAAAATTAAACAAATTGTACACCTTCAAAATGTTAAAATATGCGAATTTTTCCATAATCGGATTTTTATCACGATTCAATATGTTTCTCAAACTCATATAGTTACTATTCTCTATTATTTATATTGATACTAGCTTTGTATTATTCTCAAACATTTGAAAAATTAGTTAAACTTCCTATATGACGTCAGATTTTCTTTTTAATTCTCTAATGACGTGTATTAATCTGCTTTGTCCACTTACACATACTCATACTCCTTGTATTATTGAGAAATCTTGTGACGGCCATCTTTGATGTCAGGCCGTGCGCTAGAGCAGAGACAAATAACAAGTCTATTTTTAAAACCAAAAACGGTTTATTAAAACAAAACGGTAGGGAAGTTGAGCTAGCTCCACTTGATTTTCCTAAAAATTAATAAAACGAAAGGCTTTTGCTAACGACTCGTAGCTGTATAGAAATTAAAACTATATGATAATTAAACTTAAACTATTCAGAAGCAAATTCACGATCCAATAATTTTATATTTCAAATTAAATAAGCACTGATGCAGGCTCAAATCAGCTTTACAACAGCATAGAACTTCACTATAGAAATGCTAAGGCCAATTATTAATCTTGAGACTCGATGCGAGGTCTCAAGGCTAAATCTAAATCTATCTAAGTCTCAATATTAAATCTCCCAAGCTAAGTCTGCTCTATAGCTCCCCTGAGCTCTGTTCTGAAATGAAAATTCGCTGCTTATATACTTCACAGTATCGATCGACCAGCTCCAGAAAATTTGCATAACTGAAAGAAAACGGCGACTCACAATTTGTCGAGATTCAGACATCCCTCGAAAGTTAGAGAAAGAGAGCATTGCTAAATCTTTTACGCACATGGCCGGTTATTGGACAAAAAAATTACGATCTCATTCAAACATCGCCTACTCACGTGACGAGAGTAGTCGATCCCTTACAGTCTTAGACATTTTCCGTTTTATTACGACTATGACGTCAATCAATTTTATTTCATATTTATATTTTTTTCAATTGGTGAAACTTTTTATTTCATTTTCATTTTTCACGTGAAAATCGTCTGATAGGAAAAGGCTGTTAGAATTTTGGTTTTTTATCTCTATTTATTAAAATAATACGAATTTTTCAAATTTTAATATTTTGAGCTTTTTACAGCTGCTATTCAGATTTATACACTAAGTTTCAACTCTGTAAGTTACATACTTTTTGAGAATGGCTCTGTGACGGACAGACAACGGAGCGGGGGTAATAGGGTTTCGTGAGATGAACGAAACCCTAAAAAACTGACTTGTTACAATAACGTAACATTAATGTAATAATTTTTTTTCCTGTTGCCATATCTTAAAAAAACGGGAGAAAATATTTTTTTTAAATAAATTCACTAATTCGCGTTTTTTACTAACATAAATAAAAGCGACGAATTTTCCAACCCCCAAATTCACACATTGTTAGCACATTGTGAAAAAACATGAAATCATGAAATTAGGTATGTGATTTTTAAGGTAAACATTGAATGCTTATAAAAGCGAATTTTTAAAAAACTGACTTGTTACAATAATGTAGCATTAATGTAATATAAAAAATTATTTTTTCTTTTCCTGTTGCCATATCTTAAAAAGAAACGGGACCAAAAAAAAAAAAAAAATTAAATTCATTAATTTGCGTTGTTTACTAACCTAAATAAAAGAGACGAATTTTCCAACCCCCAAATTCACACATTATAGCATATTGTGACAAAACATGGTGTTATGAAATTAGGTATGTGATTTTTAAGGTAAAACACTACTGAATGTTTGTAAAAGAGATTTTTCTTAAAAACTGACTTGTTACAATAATGTAATATAAAAAATTTATTTTTCTTTTGCTGTTGCCATACCTTAAAAAGAAACGGGACAATAATATTTTTTTTTAAATAAATTCACTAGTTCGTGTTTTTTACTAACCTACATAAAAGCGACGAATTTTCCAACCACTAAATTCACACATTATAGCAAATTGTGAAAAAACACGAAATCATGAAATTAGGTATGTGATTTTTAAAAAATACCCGTCTAAATTTTACGGGGAGGATATTTCCGATTTTTTACTTTTTTTTTTTCACAGTTAAAGCTTACAAAGAACAGAAAAGTATAGTTAGAATAAAATACATTCATTTCATTAAATTCTATATTAAGAATGAAATCACGATTATAACGCAAATTAAAAATTTGCGTTTTTTGGTACTTTTAAAGAACAGAAAAGTATAGTTAGAATAAAATATATTGATTTCATTAAATTCTATATTAAGAATGAAATCACGATTATAACGCAAATTAAAAATTTGTGTTTTTTGGTACTTTTAAAGAACAGAAAAGTATAGTTAGAATAAAATATATTGATTTCATTAAATTCTATATTAAGAATGAAATCACAATTATAACGCAAATTAAAAATTTGTGTTTTTTGGTACTTTTAAAGAACAGAAAAGTATAGTTAGAATAAAATATATTGATTTCATTAAATTCTATATTAAGAATGAAATCACAATTATAACGCAAATTAAAATTTTGTGTTTTTTGGTACTTTTAAAGAACAGAAAAGTATAGTTAGAATAAAATATATTGATTTCCTTAAATTCTATATTAAGAATGAAATCACGATTATAACGCAAATTAAAAATTTGTATTTTTTGGTACTTTTAAAGAACAGAAAAGTATAGTTAGAATAAAATATATTGATTTCATTAAATTCTATATTAAGAATGAAATCACGATTATAACGCAAAGAAAAAATTGTGTTTTTTGGTACTTTTATGTTATCCAAGTACAAATCTCGCCAATAGCATTTTATTTTTGGACAATAGTAGCTTTTATTTCCCGCGTGTGTAAATTAGAAACAATGCTTTGATGCTGAAATAAAATGTTTGGTTTATGGTATTATTTCTTATTAACCATTGGGAAAATGGTAGTTGTTTTCGGTCGAGAATGGAGTTTCAGACACTGGAAGATTCCGAAAAACCTATTTTTAGAAAAAAAAAAAAAAATTGCCGTCCGTTTGTGTGTGTGTGTCTGTAAACGCTCTATCTTCCGAACAAATTGAGATAGAAACCTGAAATTTGGTATGTACTTAGCATGTAATAATGGAAAGAAGCTTATTGAATTTCAGTAACCTCGATTATCCGGAACTATTTTTTTCGGACTCTCGAAATATTTGTTCTGATAAAAGGTATATAAAAATTTTCGAAATTGTTTATTTTAAGGAGTAAATATAGAATACAATAAAAAAATATACATTTTTCATAAGGAATAAAGTTGATCGGATAATTACTTGTCGAGATATTTGTAATCCTATTTTCCACACTCTTCGATTTTTCATGGCCCTGTATTTCATTAAAATTTCAATTCAAAGATATATTTTAATTGGAAATGAGACACTTAATCCGACGCAGTAAACCGTTAGTTAATAGGATTATCAATTTTGGAGTTATAAGGATGTTTCTTTTATGCAATTCAGTAATAGAGCATTTAAAGTTCATGACGTCATCAAGCCACGATTCACAGCCCCCTCTAGATGGCTGTGCACGATTTTATTCGAATTGCAATGCATTTTATAAGTAGTTTACATATGTTTTATTTTCATATTTTATATAATGCATATCTATGATAGGTAAGTATTACGGTGGCCCCCAACGACTAGTTTACATCGCAATCGATGTGCGGATTTTAGGTACTTGTGGATTTGAGGGAGTCTACTGTAATTAATTGCTCTTGAAACTGTAAAAAATTTGTGTAACGTTACTCCATAAAACTGCTTCGCATGTTTTTTCTTTCTTCTATCTTTAATAGAAAAAGTATTGTAATCAAAAAATTTTCGACTTTCAATTTTGGACGGATTTACGCGTTTTAGGGGTCAGAAATTCCGCAAGACATGTTTTACAAAATGTCTGTCTGTCCGTGTGTCCGTGCGTCCTCTTTGTAGCATCGAAAAGTGTATGAACTTATGGATAGAATTGAACAAAATTTCATTTATAGGGATTTTGGCTAATGATTCCGCCGGAATTAGGAGCTGTGATAGCGATTTTTGTTCCATTTTCATTATTGTATCATCGAAAAGTGTATGAAGTTATGCATAGAATTGAACCAAATTTTATGTATATGTTTTTGGCTAAGGCCAGTAGGTCGCAATTCAATTTGGGGATATTTCGTCGGAAAGGGGCGCTGTGATATCCACTTAAAGATTTCAAATTCAAAAAGGTGTACAAAAAAAATTAGAAATCCTAAAAGTTTTTTACTTTAAATATTCGGCCTTATCTAAGGATTCCGGAGCAATTTTTGTTTTGCCTCTATCTTAAAAAATGGTTGAGATATAGCAGTTTGAATTTTTAGGGTGGCTGACAGTTTGAAACAAGACAGCAGGATTTCACCATAAAGGGTTTAATTTATGAGTTTTAGTGAACATGCTTTCTAGCAAATTTTCTTTCACTGTTGTAACAGTCGTTCCAAATCTTATATGCTTAACACTCAGATAAGAATAGCAATATCCATATTCATATTCTATATATTCATATTCGCCAGCGTCAAATTCTCGACAAGCTGGGCGACACTTGGCAACATATCGCCAAATTTGGTGACAAAAATAGGTTGCCATACATGAAGCCAATTTGACTATAGCTATCTAATTTGGCGAAATTCTGATTGAAATTCAATATTGACGAGAACTGGGGATGAATCTTCTGCAATCGGGTTCCACGCATTATAGCTTAGTGTTTTCCAGTAAAATTAGCTAAAATCTTAAAACCAAGGAATAGGGAGGCTATCCACGGGTACAGGTCAGAAGGGCTTTTCGTAGTTGTGTTGTACATCGGCGGTTCGTGCAACGAAAGGTGCTTCGCATCCAGGTAACCGGATGATTCGCAAGCAGCTGACGTACAACAGAATGAAGAAAACTATTGATTTAATTGGCGATATGAAGGCAAATTTTGAAGTAGTAACATATATCCTTCTATATATATATATATAAAAAAGTAATGGTTTGGAAATGGACCAATGAAAATCTGCGTAGATACCGCGAAACGTATCTGATTGGTCAGAGCTTTCTGACTTTTCTTAGGGGGAATTAACATGAAAGTAGAGAATTTAGATAGGATGGGCGCTATTAGGGGGGGGGGGGATTACCAAGAGGAAGAGACCCGGGTATGTCGCCAAGTTTGACGGTCAAATTTAGCTGCCAAAAGTGGCGCCAACTTGGCGCTATTTCCAGAATTTCGCCAAATTTCCATAGACTCCCATTGAAATCCAATACCGTTTACTCGCTTGCAAAAAATCAACAAATTGAGATATTGCAATGCAACAAAAATTAATATTAGCTTATGAATAGAGCTTAATTGAACTATTTACATTATTTTTAAGCACAAACACTGACTATTTACAATATTCGTAACACTATATATACAATTGGTACTTGTTAGTTACATTGTTACTTTAGAGTTTACATTGAACGCCCAATTTTTGCATATGGACAGTTGTATGTTGCATTGTCAAGATGTGTATCTGCTAACAATACCAAGATTTTCATTAAGGATGGTCAGAAGTTGGAGAACATTGTTTACAAGGAAGTATTGTAATGCAATAAAAGTTGTATGATGCATTATCAAGATGTGTATTAGCTAAAAATATGAAGATTTTCATTAAGAATGATCAGAACTTGGAGAACATTGTTTACAACAAAGTATTGTAACAAATCCAGTACTATTCAAGATATTGAAATCTAGTCATAAAGAAAAATATTTGAAACTTATTTTGGAAATAAATTTGTTTTATTTCAATTTTTTTTTTATATTTTTCTTTCACAAATAATTGAGGTGATAGGCTGGATTTGTTTGGTGATGGATGAAACTGATTTTTATAATAAATTTAGGTTTCATTTAAATTACAACAACAATTACAAAGTGCAATCTAAAAATTGAATGCATAGAAAATAAGGGATCGCGAGGCGATCCAGAATGGAAACGCGAAACGATTACGTCTGGGGTTGGCTAGGGCGCGATTACGCGAGGGGTTGGTGAGCGTAGCGAGCGGGCGGGGGGGAAGGGGGGGGCGAGCCGCCCCTAGTGAGATAGAAGAAAGTTTTGGGATTGGCACACCCGACTAGTTTTTTACTCATTTTATAGAGAGAAAAGTAGATCTAGTTCTATTATATACTTTGGTTTAATGCCTATCTAGTTTAAAAAAAAAAAAAAAAAAAAAAAAAAAAAAAAAAAAAAACTTATTTTTAGATTGCAGATTGTTCATTATCTTATCTCAAGAAGTTTCGCTTCATTTTTACTAATATCATTAAAGGTGCTTTATCAGATTTATGATTCATCCATCGCTCAAAAGTCAAGAAATGTCGACATCTTCCGAAATTTCCTAAGCTTTATGATTCCCTAACAATATTGATAACATTTTTGGTCTTGAAATTGTTTCAAGGATAACGTGTGCAATATAAATATGGAACTGTTGAGGGATTTAAATATAGAACAAGAAAGAAAAATCACGAATTAAGCATATATTATAAAAGACTTTCCAATATTTCCAAAATACTTTAACAAACCTTCGCTGTTTATTATGGTGAATAAGTTACCTAAAGTAAACATTTCAGAAAACGCATAACACATTTGAAAAAACCTGATTTCAGCAATTACCGTCAATAGCCGATAAAGCACTCCAGTTTTTTTTTTTTTTTTTTTTTTTTTTGTTTTGTGCAGCCCTGTGTTTGATCTATGCATTTTTAAATATTCTACACTAGCTGAAGTAACCGGCGTTGTCCGGGATTTTAAGAATCTTTGTGTAGAAAAATCAATTTCAAAATTAAACATGTTGTACAGAGAACTTCAAAATGTTAAAATATGTCAATATTTCCTTAATCGGGTTTTTATCATTATTCAATACGTTCCTCAAACCCATATGACGTTATATTCACCTGCTGACCTCATATCTACTTGCTTCACGGCCGATCTTTATAGATCGGCCGTGTACCTGCTTTCTTTATCACTCGTATTGATACTCCCTTTGTATGATTCTCAAACATATAAAAATGTCCGTTAAACTCTCAATATGACGTCATATTAATTTTCTTTTTAATTCTCCAATGACGTCATATTAACCTGCTTTCTGCACTTACACATACTCATACTCCTTGTATTATTGAGAAATGATTGAAAATTTCAGTTATATTACCCATATGACGTAATATTTATCTTTTTTCCAACTGTTGAAACTTTTTATTTCATTTTCATTTTTCACGTGGAAATCTTTCAATAGAAAATTAATTATTGTAGAAAGAATCTTACTGTGGATTTTTAATTGTTGTCAACTGCTGTAACGAAAAATGTTTAAATTTGATAGGAAAAGGTTGCTAGAATTTTGGCTTTTCATTAATTAAAAATTAACTGTACATTATTTCTATTCCGGATTACTTTAGTTGCCTCGGCCGTGTTCTAAGACACCTATACGTAACATTTTGCAATTCTGGCTTCCAAACTGTTGATTTGTATAAAAGTGCAGACAGACAGACAAACAAGTTTTCATTTTTATGTATTAGATAGTATGCTACAATTTAGTTTAGTATAAGAAACCGCATAATAGATTGAAAATTCACCTTTAGCAACTTCGAACAATAGACAGAAACATGCTTGAATTCTTTTGTACAGCCCTGTATATTATCTACAGGTATTTATACACGACACATTTTAAATTAATATTTAATTTAAGCTAAACAGTTTTAAAACTACTGAAATTACACTTCCAAAAATTATCATGCATAGGCAGCCATGTATCCAGTTCTTTGCGTGACCTTGTATATATTCTACAAACATCTTTTAGTATACTAAATATAGTTCAGCTTAAAAATGCATAGTTCAATTAAAAACCACCTTTAATCAATTCAAACTCATACTCCGTAATGCACTCTAAAAACGACATTTTCAAAACTGAGCAAAAAATACTCAAATCTGAGTATGCAGCATAGTCAAAATGACTCAGTTTTGAAACATGTATATACTATACTCATTTCGGAAAACATGCACACACTCAAGAATAAAACATCATGTGCTCATATTTGGGTATATCCATGTTTCAAAAATGAGTATGAACTGACTTCTATGTGCTCATTTTTGAGTACGTCCATGTTTCAAAAATGAGTATGAAATGACCCTAATCATTTTTGAGTATATGTCCATGTTTCAAAAATGAGTATGAACTGACCTCTATGTGATCAGTTTTGAGTATATCCATGTTTCAATATTCTGAGTATTTCTGGTATTTCGGAATTGAAAGTATTGGGTCGTCCTATTTGAAGCAAAAAGTTTCATAACAAAATGAAAACATCGATTTACTCAGATTTGAAAGTGTCATTTTTCTTAGTGTGCTTACGAATTATTTTGTGTAGCTCTGTATATGATCTATAGCAACTAATACACACTACGTAGTATGCAAAAATTTATTTAAACTTAAAAATTCGTACCATAACTGAAAACGCTCTTCCTACAATTATCGCTAATAGACAGTAACTTCATATACAGTACTGCACCCAAAACCTTTTGTGTGTCCCTGTAAATGAATGATAAATGCTATGCACATCATATTCTAACAGCAAGTATCTTGTAGTAAACGAGTAAACCTCAGTAATGTACATCAACTTCATTATATTTGAAACTAGCAGATCCGCCCTGCATTGCCCGGTCCCGTCAAAAAAATAATACGAAACGTGAAATCACTCTAAAAATCGCTGCACGAAACCCTTCCTCTGGTAACTGTTTGTTTTTCGGAAATAAAATAGAGAGATGGACACGAAGCGAAGTAAATTTAATACCACCCCCTCAAATGTCTGGATCATTTGATTCAAAACGGGTCAGTTTTTGGTCAAAATTAAGAAAAAGTTACCGTCTGATTTTCACAAAATTTGCATTTAAGGAATCAGAAAAATAAACTGCGAATTTCGATTCAAATAATCCAATAATTTTCTTAATACTCGAGGATGAGTGAAAATGAAACTTTTTCGTTGAACTTTCTTTTGCGGTTTCAATAAAAATAGCCATGTTTGGCGCACGCGCAGGAAACTCTTTTAGTTCCACCGCCAGAGGATAGTGTTAGATAATACTCTGCTAACTGTTTTCCCCGTAGACTACATATATAATTTTATCATGCTTGGAACTTATTTTAAAAACCGTAAAAAATATATTAGTAAATAGAGATACTGTTTTCAAACAAGTGGCATTTGAAAGAACATCTTTCTAACACTTTTCAACTGTTTATGAATTCGGTTTGTCTGCTGTCTGTCTGTCTGTCCGTGCTCTAACTAGCGTAAATATACTAGTATTGCCCGGCAATTCATATATGTTATTGAGGTTTACTATGGCATGTTTGGTATTGAAAATGAAGTGTTTAGCATTTATAGTTCATTTACAGGGACACTCAAAAGAATTCCGTAACATTATTGTGTATGGGGAAAAATCGTTTGTGGCATCTCTTAATGATGTTACACTACTTCAAACATATTGAAATTGATATATATATATCACTGAGGTGCGTTACAAGAGGCTTACTATAGAATATGGTGGGCAATAGCATTCATTGTTCATTTACAGGGATATACAAAAGAATTCGGTTACAGTACTATCTATGAACAATAATTGCTGGAAGTGCATTTTCAGTTGTGGTACGCTTCTTTAAATTTAACTAATTGTTTACATATTACTTGGTATGTATAAATGCAATAGATTATGTACAGGGCAGCACAAAAGCTATCGAACTCATTTCGGTCTATTGACGGAAATTGCTGATTGGGAATTCTTAACAGCGCTATGCGTTTTCTAACTGAACTAAATTTTAGCATAGTATGTAGTATATATACAAACCTATAGATCCATATACAGGGCTGCAGAAAATAATTCGGATATTTTTCAAACTGTTGATGGTAATTACTGTAATTCGGTTTTCAAATTTATTATACGTTTTCCAACTGTTTACTTAGACATCAACTTTTACCTTATTAATAGGTAAAGTTTTGTAGTTTTGTTAGAATATTCTGAAAGTGTTGGACACTTGCTTCATAATCTATGCTTGACGCATGATTTTTCGTCCGTATTTCCCTATTCAACGGTGGTAAATAGTGAAATTGAGCGATGCTTAGAAGTAAGCAGAAAAACGCTGTAAAAGCAAAATTTATTGTTCAGCTGTTGCCACCGCGAAACCTTAGTTCAGAAGAACTGTTGCATCCCCTCCGGACATTGCCCCCCCCCCCGAAGCATTGAAATGTTCCCCCCGAAAGACTTGAGATTTTACGCTTTTAATGGTTAAAAAGTACAATTTCCCTCCCGGAACTCTACAATGTCCCCCCCGGAGCCACAGAAATCCCTCCCGGAGAAAAGTGTCTGAATTCAACACTATGCATACCCTTCACCCTTCCCTGTATGGAAACGCCATACTTCTAATATCCCCCCCCCCCTCCTCTTATGAAAACCTTCTAGATCCGGCCTTGGTTTCCGTAATGTTGAATTAACACTAGAATTTTCGGAAAATTTAATTTGAAAACAAATTTTGTTTTTCACCAAAGCTATAAAAGTAAAATTTTATTAAAAAATTCTGGTGCAAATTTTGATTAAAATTAAGAGGCATTACGTAATATAATACCGCATTTCAAAAGGTTAAGGAACTTGATTTGAAAAATAAACTTTATACACATATAGACATAAAAACAAATTAAAAGGAACACGTTAATTAATTAATTTATTTATTTCATAATTATTATTTTTTAATCGGAGGGGAGCTTGGACTCCCATGGGCCCTCCCCATGAATTCGAGTTTAATACTGTTTTCGGAAGTTTAATAATATTTTTTTTCCAGTCTTAAAAGCCAAATTGCCAAACTATCACCAAACTTCGAAATTCACGAAATGATAAATTTCTCACACAAATCGAGTGATAATGTAATTTTATTTTCTCATATAAAGGTGAGTTGCTTTCTCCCATATATAATAACCTTTATATCACTGATGGAATTTTGATTTCTTTTTTCTTTTGTCAGAGAAATGCGACTTTTATAACAACGTCGCAAGGCTGCGCGTGCGTTGTTTGCTAAAACGAAGGAAACCCATTTGATCTTTGGCCTTACTTTCGTAATTTTTCTGTAAGGCTTTTGAACTGTTCTTTTTAATTATGAAAGCGCAGGTGTTTGCATGACATATACTTCGGTGGTGTTTGACAGAACCATATATGGTAGTCTCCTGCTGTAGAACAACGTTATCAGTTAGGAAATTAACATTAAAAGCATGCTTTAAAAATCTTGTACAGTTAGTGACCTCGACTGTATGCGCCTCATATTTATACGACTCTATCGGTTATAAGACGATGTCTTCAGGTTGGAATAGGACATCTGCATCGAGTCGGGACTGGCCCAATTTCCTTTCATTACACTCGGGTCGGGCCGGGCCGGACCCGTGCTTAACTTTTTTTCAGTAGAGAACCGGCCGGATCTGGACTTCTTCCCAGAAAACATCGGGCCAGTATTTTTTTTTCTTGTAAAAATAATAAATGTGCATTTGTTAACGGAATCTTTAGAAATTTACTTTGGTTTAATAAATTTAAGAGAAATATTTTTAAATGTACTTTTAGGTTGGTTGATTTTGTAAGAAATACTACCTATTACATTCTCACCTAAGTTTGAATTTTTGAAAATATTTGCAGATCTACGCCGATCATGACTCCCTGAACCCAAAACCACCCCCAGTTCAAAACTTTATCTATCTATCTATGTCACTTTTTTATGGACATAACTCCCATAATTCTGCACAAATCTCTTCCAAACTAATACATAAAATCAAGGGGCGTAAAATCTCGGTCAAGTTCGTTAATGGGCAAAATTGAACCATGGGGAGGGGGGGGTGAAATGGGGGGGGGGGGGGCGTTTTTGTGAAAACAGAAAAAAGACTATTTCTTAATTAGGATAAGTATCGAATCCGTTTAAAGTTATTATTACTTCTAGGAAAAGGGCCGAAAATTTATGTATGACAGATTTTAATATCATTAAAAATGGCCCCAATGAGGGGGGTGGGGGGTGGAGGTTAGAAGAGAAAATTCATAACTTCGTCAATTCAGAAGATATCAAATCCGCTTAAATTTATTATAAATCCTCTTAATATTATCTAAAACTTTTATATTGACAAGTTTTTTATAGAACCAACCCTTATAGCAAAAAAAAAAAAAAAAAAAAAAAATTAAAAAAATTAAAAAAAAAAAAAACCCTGCCGGTTTCTCCTGCAAACAAGTTAGGTTTCGAAGTGCGCGTTTCCAAATGCCGCATCATGGCAAAAAAAATAATAATTTCTTCCGCAATTCCCAACAAACAGGCGCCCCACGGTGTGCGTCTTTGAAATCTACCTGTGTCTGTAGGCCGAGCCGTCGGGATACTTTTATTATAGAGCTTCAAAATCATGATTTTGTAATGATCTTTTTCTTTTCTCTATAAACTACATTTATTTTTTAATGAGTCTTTATTTGAATAATCTAAGTCTAAGTGGTCATTCAAGTTGTTATTATGTAGTTCATGCTTGTGGACATACATATTCTGAAATATGCTGTAAAATTTTCGCATAAATATGTATGCGCTACTCTTCAGAAGAATCTTAATTGTTTGTTAAGAAATATCAGTATTGTTTGCAGAAACTAAGTTGCGCCGAACCCGGACCGAACTTTTATATTTTCCACCGAATCAGGCCGGTTCGGAGCCGAGCCTGAAAATTTCGGCCCATGCAGATAGACCTCTATTACTTTAAGTCCGAAATGCGCTTTAAGAAGTTAACGTAAAACTTATCTCAAATAACCCACGTTTTCCATCACTTCGCTGCAAATAGAGACATTTTAAATTCAGACAAAAATTTATCTGAAAAACACTGTTGAATTCAAGGGGTGGCCCGAAGCGGGGACATTCCCCCGGAGCATCAAAATGTCCTCTCCTGGAAGATGCGAGATTTTAAGTGCAATTCACACTTCACAGTGCCGGAGAAAAATATCTAAATTCAACACTGCTGAAAAAGTATTTCAGACACCTTAGTGTCTGAATGTGGAACTTGGAAGTTCATAGGTGTCATAATTTAAGACACTGAAGTGTCTTACTACGATCATGATATAAATGAACTGAGAAAAATGTATATATAAAGAGGATATACGTCTGAAATTAAGACATTTAAAATTTAGACATTTAGGAATTTAGATACAAAAATTCAGACACTTGTATCCCGAAATGCCATCATCATTAGAGGATGTTTTCAAATGGATGCAAGGTGTTTAATTTTTTTTTCCGGTTTACTGAATTTGATACTACTTTATATAATACGTAACTTTAGCTATTTAATGCATTTTAACTTTAATGAAGATCAAGTCCCAAAGATGTGCTTTTTTTGAGCATCAATAATAATACAGCAGGACTTAATTTGCGCCGGAGCCCACCGGAACTCTGCTCCGTTACTTCTCTGTTTTTAGTAAATATTTAAATACTGGCCAGAATTCACCAGAGCTCATAAACACTGCGCTCCGGAGCCCAGTGTAATAACACTTCCTAAAAACGAATCCTAAATTACTCTTTCCTTTCCCTCCCATCTCTAATCTTTTGAATTCTTTTGTATCAAAACATTTATAAGTGACGTAATGTGTCGCTCACGTAAGAGATGGAGATGGAACAGTCACGATTTTTATATCAGTCTTCGGGTTTGGGCAGGCTCGAGCTCAATCAGTCTTAAATTTAAAATTTTATTTAATTCCATTTCAAATCATTTTAATGCTATTTTGATCAGAATAAAGAGTAAACAGAAATAGTTTTTTTTCTATTCTGCATAGTTTCGAATTATTCTTTTTTTTTGTGTTAACACTAATTCCGAATCGTAATCCTGAGCTTATTTCATCGCGGAATTCTGTGATTAATTCACATTAAGATTAGGCAAATGTTTCTATTTGGAAGTAGTAATATCTAAAAAGTGGAATAGTTGATAGCTAAGTAATACGCAGACAGATGTATTTAAAAATTTATTTTGCTAAATAAAAAAAAAAGGCTTTAATTTTTTTAAAATAATCTATGAAATATAAATATGCAAATTTTGAGTGACGGCGCAGGGAGGGGGGGGGGGGGTGCTGCTAAGTGTTAGTACTGCAGAATATTAGGGCTCCGGTACTTTTTTTTTTTTTTTTTTTTAAGAAATTAAGCCCTGTAATGCAGTTTTTGATAAAACAGCGTAGCAAATAATAAAACAGATGTGTTCTCATGTAGGGAAATAACAATGTAACATAATTTTATCAAATTTAGAAAACTAGGGGCCTCTGCCCCCTACGAACTACGCTCGCCAATCCTTGTCGAGTTCTAAAATCAGGCTAATTTGGTCTGTTTTAAAAAGGAAAAGAAAAGCATCAGATATAGAAACTCAATAGCCATTTGAAGATAAACAAGAACGAAAAATCATGCGCCCAGCATAGATTATGAAACACTCTCCAACACATCCAGAAAACTGTAACGAAAATTCACCGTTAAACAAGGTAAAAGAAGATATGTAAGTAAACAGTTTAGAAAACATATATCACATTGAAAAATACAGTTTTCAAAATTACCTTCCATTGCAAAAAAAAAGTAGTCGAATTATTTTGTGAAGCCCTGTATATGATCTGTAGATTTGGATATATAATATATAGCATGATAAAATTTAGTTCAGCTTGAAAATTCACATTTAGCAATTTTCACCAATCGATGGAAATGCACTCGAAATCTTTTGTACAGCCCTGTATATTATCTAAACACTTTTGTTCAGATCACATATTAAGCTAAAATTTAATTCAGGTAAAAAACGCATAAGGCAACTTAAAACTCACTTCCAGAAATTACCAACCATGAACGATAAAGCAGTTTGTTCTTTGCGTAGCCCTATATATGAATTTATTTATATTCCACAAACTTATATTAGACTACTAAATACAGTTCAGCAAGAAAATGCTTAGTTTATAAACGTTTTATAAACGCAGTTTATAAACGCAAATGCATGTGATCTGCTGAATATGGCACGAACTTTCGCACATTCATATAATTAATGTTCAAAAATAATATATTTATATCAAAACTAGGGGGCCTACCCCCTGCGAGCTACGCTCGCCAACCCCCGCTCAGACTTCGAGGCCTCTAAAAACATGACAGCGTGCTTTATTTTAAAAATATTGGTAAATCTGTAATTGGGTTGCCATGCTTTTAACGTTTTAATGGGGCATTTTTTTATTGTCATGGCCTCATACATAGCTGTTGCGACAACTGACGACTGTTTTCGAGATTGATAAGTAAAATCAATTACAGCTTGAAAACCAGCTTGTATAAAATGGTTAGGTTTAAATTGTGGCTACCTCTGGGACTTTTATAACAACGATCTGTATTCTATTCTTCCTTTGCGTTTAAGGATGAGAAAAATTCTATCTGCTTGTGAATAACATTAAAAACCACGGTATTGAAAAGTACTATGTTATAGACATTTTCAGTAACAATTTTTAATTTTCTCTCTATTTTAATGCACCATCATGCATATTTTCATGTTATTTTAAATATGTAAATTATTTATTTCAATTAATATGTATATACGAATTTTCTAATAATTATTTATCATACAAAATTAATTAAATATTTTGTGCATGCATGCCTGCATTTATTCGGCATTAATTGATGAGATATTTAAACAAATTTTCTATCCGCGATAATTTTACACCATGTTATGTCACTTGAATATTGTCCATAAGAAAATCGGGTTCTTTTCCAGTGTATAGGATTCTTTGCTTTTAGGTTTGATGTAATTCGAGTTTCAAAAAGGGATAGATTCGTTAATATACATAGATTTGTTGCCAAAAGTTATGAAAACAAACCCAATGAACTTTTGGTGCTTTTCTATTATAAGGGTCTTGACGGTTTTTTTTTTATTCTCCTTCCGTTCAGTTGGACAATTATTATTTTATATATTCGTTTCAAATATCTGAATTAGTTATTTTATAAATTCGTTTAAATAAAATTTACAAAAAAATAACAAAATGATATCAATAAATAATAATTACTATTAATTTCTCCCCCCCCCCCCCTTTCTTTTGCTTTTACATAAATGACGTCATTTGGACGAATTTATTCAAAATATTTTCAGTTTATAAATTAAATTAAATGCTGACAGACGATTGAATCCTGACGATAGAAATGTGATTTTTTTTCAAATTTTCCTGAAAAACTTAATTTAATCACAATTTTGTCTTCATTATCGACTGAAATAAAAGATAAATTCAATTTCAATTTGAAAATGACGAATAAAAAGAAATCAATAATCCCTATCCGGATCCTTTTCAATTTTTTTCTCTTTTTTGTCACAAAAAAACTGAGTAATTAGTTGCCATCATTACAGAAATGTCATTAAAATTAGAAAAAAATTAATATCTCGAAAACTAATTCCAATTTCAAAATTCTATTATCAGTTTTGACATCCGCGGATTTTTATGGACAATTGGTATTAATTTCACCATCAAGCGTTTAATATTTTATTAAAAATAGCCCTGAAACATAATCAGTCGTTTAATCAGTCGTTTCATAAAATCGTTTCACAAATTCGTTTCATTAGGATTTTATATATATAGGGTAGATATTGAGTAAATGTACCAATAGACGGCCACATTGAGATAAAATACCTTACGCATAGCTTATTTTTGGTTCTAAATGAAATATTACAATTTGGTTATATGCAGCCATCTTTCATAAGTCATAAACCATCACCAAAGAATTGTGGGTATTTTTATTGAATTTGTAATCAGCCATTTTTTTTTCAAGATAGAGGTCAAATCGCCATTTTCCCTATTTTTAGGTAGCTTTCAATACAAAAAAGTATAAAGCTACCTATTGCAGCCGTTCGGAGGAAAGCAATTCCGGAAAATTTTGGTATATTTTCACCGATCATGACCCCAGACCCCAAAACCACCCTCCGTTCAAATGTTGATATATATATATATATATATATATATATATATATATATATATATATATATATATATATATATATATATATATATATATATAACCATAAATGAAACATTACCATAACACCAACTTAAACTATGAAATAATGATTAAATATGTAATAATTAGTTGTCAATGAAAGTATTCCCCAACACACTAAATATGGATACCAAAAACTTATTTAAAAGAATAAGAAATTAAAAATTGAATAAATGAAATTGAATGAATGAAATGAAATTTGTGGAATTTAGACAGAATTTTCAAGTCCCAAATGCCTAAATACCACAAATAAAATGAGTGGTTTCATCATCATATTAGCCAAACATTGCTAAAAAATATGATTTTGGGACAACCTACTCATAAACATTGAAACAAACCTGTGAAAAAATAAAAAATAAATACAATATTAAAAAGGAAAGAAGCAATACCTATAATATACAGATAAAACACGAAAAAGAGTCAGAAAGTACATAATCCATTTGGATTAAAATAGATACCTGTGCACCACATGAACCACACATGAACACAACCAAAACAAGGGAATGAATTGCAAAAAATCATTACATGTTGCCAAATTTAGAATTAGAAAATGATGTAGTATTGGATGAAAATTAATATTTAAAAATTAAACCATATACTATCTAAAGATGATATTAATTAGTTAAATAATAAATAAATGAAATTAATTAATAAATAGAATATCCAATTACATAAAAGTAATGGATGTATTAATGAATATTTCTATGTTAAATATAAGATGTAAGATGGAAAAAATAATAATTAAAGCAACATAAAAATATATGTACCATGAAAGGACATAGCAAACATTAAATAGCTGTGCCAAAAAAGCAACATCACATAAATTAAATCAAAATAAAATACTAAATATTTGAATTGAGATACAAAGGATTTAAAATTAATTAATTAAAAATTGAAATTAATTAGTAACATATAATGTTTGTTCATACAAAGTTAAAAATTAAAGACACTTGATATAAGTGGTAAGGGTAGAACATTTAATAAAAATTAAAACATGTATTATATTAACACATTAGAAAAGTATACATTATATTAGAAGTTAATATGATATTGTCCACTGTAGGCATAAATCCAAATGCATTAGATCAAAAACATTCTTAATATTAATGAATATAAATCATTTAAATTAATTAAATAATGAATATGTAAATATAACTGAATTAATATACATATAAAAATATAAATATATTACATCACAGTCCATTATAAAATGTGTAATAACAAACGTTTGTGTAAATCAAAATTCCCCATTTTTTTATTTATTTTTTTTATTAATATATAGTATATAAATTAACCATGCGTTTTTTCCATACAACTCCGCCTATATATATATATATATGAAACAAATTAAAAAAAAAAAAAAAAAAAAAAAAAAAAATTTTTTTTTCGTCGTTGACTTCATTAAGACTATAATTCTGTGTAAATCCCATTATTCTAAATTATTTTCTCGCTCCAGTATTCGATTGTCAAAATTACATCTAGCGAAATATATAGTTTATTCCAAATTCATTCTCTTAAAAAATGGCACTTATAGAATGTTCTATTAAATTTACGCACTTTAAATTTTCTTTAAATAAAAAGCATCCTAGAATCTAATAATTCAAAAAATACCCATTTCCCAGCTAAAAATATTTTACTTTTAAGAAATAACAACCTATGAATTTCTTTTCTTTATTTTTTATTTCCCTACGATTCCTGACAAAATATTACTTTTCAAATTCTGAAAGATTTTAATCTCAATGTAAAAATTATTTTGGCATATTGCCATACTTGATAAAAACATATGTACTCCTTTTCTCTCTGCTTTTATTTATTCGAAGGAAGTAGAAGGCACGAGATTGTTCTAGAACATTTTTTGGCGCGCTTTTGCCAGCTTCGGTAAGTTCACTTCGATATTAATTCGCCGAAGAAGTTAAGCCGTGAGCGTTGATTGGCCTAGAGGCTTTTTAGATAGAATGTATTCTGGCGCGCTCGGGAAATGATATACGGATTTTTCCCGCGTTTAGAGCAGAATGTTCCGGGATTTCGGTGGTGGATGCAACTAGTCATGTACTTCCTAATCTTCGAAGGTTCTCCTTGGCCGCCGATTGATTTTTAAAAGAATACCTGCCTGTACTAACTAAGATGTCTTCTTATATTTAAATTTAAATCATCAAGTTTCGCCACGACCCTAAATTTAGCAGTGCATGGAGTGAGTTTTCAATAGAGTAAAGCTTAATCAATTAATCTTTAAATTTTTCGAATAAAGTGTGAACTGGAACGAACTGCCTCTTCTCTGTAGCTTATACGTACACAATGAAGTAAGTCTCGGTGCTCGACTGAAAATCTCCTCGGAGAAACCTCCCTTGCCTTGAATAGGAGTCTACAAAAGTATGGTGACTCCAGTTAAATCGTCACATATTGAATTTTTTTAGTCGACAGGATGTTGACAGTATTCTTACATTAGACGAACATGATTTTGAGACATTTTTTGGAGTCTAGCGAATATGCTACAAGTTGTGCTTTTGTTCAAACATTTTGCCGGTGCGTGCAGACAGCAACTGTCGCGACGGATGGAACGATGTTTTGGTATGATGTAATCAAGATTGAAATATGTGTGTATAGCGGATTTGAAGTGTGTATCATCGAATTAAATGGAAATTTGAAAAGACTTATTTTATGAGTTGCGGCCAAGTAAATAAAAAAAAGAAGACGTGGCAGTGTAAGTTATTTTTTCATGATTGATATTTTATTTTGTGACTTTATGATATTTGAATATTTTTATGTGTTTTATTTTTACTGTTTATGATTATTTAAAATTCTATTGTTATTTAAATGATACTTAAAGTCGGGGCTTTGTAAAGAAAATGAAATACATTCTTATATTGATAAAAGTAATTGAAAGATAAATATAATTAATTACATTTTTCGTTCTAAACAGACTATATTTTTCTTATTTCCACTCTAAAGCAATTTGACTGGAAACCATTTGCGTAATTTACTATTTTTGCTTCCTTTTTATTCTGTGTTTATGTTTTCACTAAAAAGATGTAATATGATTGAAATTTATTATGCTGTTGAAGTTATTTCCAACTATTTGGAAAGAATTGATGGTTTGTAATTTAAATAACAGAATATTAGATCCTTTACGTAATTTGATGTGTAAGTGTATACTGATATTACTTGTTGTTCTTATGTTGTTTATTATTTTGAATTTTAGAGTCAGATAATTTTATAATTGTTGTTAAGTTAAAGATTAATATATTATGAATTGATATTAGATATTATTATTATTATTATAAGTTATAAGATTATATTATTAGGTTTTAAAAAATTTAAATTCAAGTAATTACTAAGATGAACTGTTGGAGTAGTACAAATACCTTAATGAAGATCAGAGCAAAATATGAACGTGATTTCGATCAATCTGGGAAACAGTATGTCCATTATCTGTCAGTTGAGCATAGGAATATAATGGGTTCTTTAATCAATCGCCAATACACGGGTAGACTTTCGGGTACTTTAAATTTTTCGGGTCCCAATAGAGATATCACACAAAATGATATTCGGACAATTCTTATTGATGAAATATACAAATTTGAAGGAAAGTCAGGTGAGCTCACGACAAGTGATATAGCGGAACATGAAATCGATTTTGATATTTATGACAAAAGTGTAGACAATAGAAAAATTGACAAGTGTTGTAAATGCTTAGTGAAATTTGTGGAGCAAAAAATAATGTGTAACTATTGCCACGAATTCTTTATGTACCCTAAAAGTAAAATTAAATTAGATTAAACTCAAAATTTTTATGTGAATATTATATTTGTACTGACACATTTACTGTGTAGAATGTTTTCTGTTGCAAATTCCTATAATTAATAGAATTCAGTAGGGAAGCTTATCAGAAATGTCTATCAGTATTTTGGGGTTGAAATATGATGTTTACTAATAAATTAATGGTGATTGGATAACTTTGAAAAAAAAAAAAAAAAAAAAAAAAAAAAAAAAAAAAAAGGGTTTTCACTTTAAATTATATTTGTTCAAGTGATAATTTTAGTGGCAGAAGGAATACGGTCGCAATTTAGAAACATGGAACAATTCGCGACAATATTATTTTCCAGATGACTTCAAATTATTTCATGAAGATACACAAAAACCAGCACAAACAACTTCACATACAGGTTCACAAAATCAAACTAAAGTAAAAACAATAGATTAAACTCAAATTCTTTTAAATATCGCTTATTACCATAATTTCAACATTATCAGGTATGTTCTTGGGTCGACACAGGAATATTACTTGTTTTTGAAAGTTTTTGAGGTTAGGTAGACAACTTATGCAGGCATAAGATGTGTATTATGATTTTAGGAATTTTCAAATTGATGTTGAAAAATGAAATTAAAATTTATATATAATTACAGGTTTTAGTAAATATAAGTTATATTATTTAATGGATTCACAGAAGCTATATTTATTTTGTTTAATACAATAAAGGTCTTGAATTATTCTTGAATGCTGATATTCTGTATTAGTCAGAGTTGATATTGTGATGTTGTAGTAAAATGTTAAGAGAGATTAGTTGAAATTTAAGGATTACAATAGTATAAATAATAGTTTTATATTCCAATTCTCTGTCACCTATCTATCTAACAATTATTATTATTATTATTATTTTTGCTTATTACTTAAAAAGTGTAAAAAGAAGAAGAGGATTCTACACTTAAATTTTGGTAATTAGCTATACCCGATTATGTCATAGATTTTTTAGTAGTCAAAAGAAGAGTATCAGAAAGGGATATTATTGTTCACAATTGTTGGTTGAGTGAATCCTATCTAAATATTTGGGCATCTAAATTATTTAGTATTGGAAAATAATGTAGAGTTAAATTTTTTTTATATAGATTTCGGCTAGCAAAAAATTATTTCCTTATCCTTTCAAGTAAGGAAACAAACATATTTTGCTATGTATTTTTTTTTTTTCCTCAACCAAGAATTTTATATTGAATGTAATATTTACTGTGATATATTATATTGTTAGAGTAGTTATTGAAGTCTGTTGATATTATTTATTTTGAAAAGATTTATTAATGTTATTATTTATTAAGAGAAAATATTAGAAAAAATGTTGAGAGAGATTTAGAGTTAATATTAGAGTTATTAGAGTTTTATTTACAAATTGAGTAAACTGCTTACAATGAAATGTAGTTATAAAATATATGATGAATTAGAATTTTTGTACCAAGGTTGTGATATTTCAAAGTAGTATGTATACCATGTTGTGCAATATGGACATTTATTAATTCAAAAATTTTACTGATTGCGACAAAAAGGATAGCTATCGAATGAAATGAATTAGCTCTGGTCTTCAGTGTGACCACAAAAAGAGTGGCACCACAGATTAGAGTGGGGGTAATCCCAAAACCACAATGGAGAAAGACTGAAATTTAGTCAGAACTGTTTTGAGACTGTTGTTGACTGCTGTTGTTGTTCAAACAGTGACTGTTTAAGACTATTGAAACTTCAGTATTCAGTTATTCAGTATTAGTATGATTAAGTTTTTCAATAGTATTCTGAAGAATACAGTTTTTTCAATTGGTAATATTCTTCAGTTTTCAATGTAACTAATTTCCAACTTTATTATTTATTATATTATTTATTATATTGATTTATTATTTATTATTATTATATTATGTTGGTAATATTATTTATTATGTTAGTTATTTCTTAGTTTATCTTGATGTATCCCATTTATTTACACTTGCAAAAGTAAGTGTTGCTGTAAACTTATGTATTTGAGGTTATGCTTTACTCTAAAAATATTTTATTTTCCATTCTTCCAAAATTTAAGACAATTACTTTGTTTGTGATTCTTGATGATTTAAAATTTTTAGAATTTTATATTTTAGGAAAATTCTCTATTTTTTTTTATCTGAACTGCTGTTAGGGAACTGCTATTCAGATAAGCTTGTTTTTTTTTTTTTTTGGGGGGGGGGGGGATATTGAAACAAATTAAAAAAAAAAAAAAAAAAAAAAAAAATTTTTTTCGTCGTTGACTTCATTAAGACTATAATTCTGTGTAAATCCCATTATTCTAAATTATTTTCTCGCTCCAGTATTCGATTGTCAAAATTACATCTAGCGAAATATATAGTTTATTCCAAATTCATTCTCTTAAAAAATGGCACTGATAGAATGTTCTATTAAATTTACGCACTTTTATTTTCTTTAAATAAAAAGCATCCTAGAATCTAATAATTCAAAAAATACCCATTTCCCAGCTAAAAATATTTTACTTTTAAGAAATAACAACCTATGAATTTTTTTTCTTATTTTTTATTTCCCTACGATTCCTGACAAAATATTACTTTTCAAATTCTGAAAGATTTTAATCTCAATGTAAAAATTATTTTGGCATATTGCCATACTTGATAAAAACATATGTACTCCTTTTCTCTCTGCTTTTATTTATTCGAAGGAAGTAGAAGGCACGAGATTGTTCTAGAACATTTTTTGGCGCGCTTTTGCCAGCTTCGGTAAGTTCACTTCGATATTAATTCGCCGATGAAGTTAAGCCGTGAGCGTTGATTGGCCTAGAGGCTTTTTAGATAGAATGTATTCTGGCGCGCTCGGGAAATGATATACGGATTTTTCCCGCGTTTAGAGCAGAATGTTCCGGGATTTCAGTGGTGGATGCAACTAGTCATGTACTTCCTAATCTTCGAAGGTTCTCCTTGGCCGCCGATTGATTTTTAAAAGAATACCTGCCTGTACTAACTAAGATGTCTTCTTATATTTAAATTTAAATCATCAAGTTTCGCCACGACCCTAAATTTAGCAGTGCATGGAGTGAGTTTTCAATAGAGTAAAGCTTAATCAATTAATCTTTAAATTTTTCGAATAAAGTGTGAACTGGAACGAACTGCCTCTTCTCTGTAGCTTATACGTACACAATGAAGTAAGTCTCGGTGCTCGACTGAAAATCTCCTCGGAGAAACCTCCCTTGCCTTGAATAGGAGTCTACAAAAGTATGGTGACTCCAGTTAAATCGTCACATATATATACTAGTATATACCCCCTGTCAAAAATGACAGGATATTGACTCAATATTCAATTTTTGAAATAGTTCAACGAATGGGCAAAACATTCAAATTAAATATTTAAAAAAAAATAATCCATGCGTGAAATTTTCTGAAAAAAAAAGCGTTATCAATGTGTTTCTAAAGAACTTAACTCACCACATAGCTCATTTTTTGATTATATAAGCAAAATTAAATGGAAATTACTCGGTACTATTTATTCCTTATATTTTAATTACGTTTCATAAGAAAAAAATAATTTTATTTACGATGGAAAAAAAATTTAAAAATTTGTTTGTATTATCTACCGGTAGATGGCACCATATTCCCTTATAGGGTCCAATGTTGCTTGTGATTTCCAAGCAAGCCACCTCGACTGTCTTTCTCTAATTAATCGCCGTCTACGTTCAATCGGCGTTTCATCATTTTAATCAGGCATCGCTAAAACAATCCTTAAATAATATAAAACAACAATAAAAACTGATTTGATTGAACATATTCAAATCCACCGCGCGTTGTTGTTGTTGTTGTTGTTGTTGTGGGGTCTGAACGCCCCGATCATGGGATATAAGTCTACAGACTCTTTATCCCTAACAATCCTACCTCAAGGAGGCAATTTATACACTAGCTGCAGAAACAACTTGTACAAGAGGAGATAGTGACTTCCGGTTTAAAAACGGTTGGTACTCAGAAGGAAAGACACTAAAGATCGAGCTTGCGAGACTCCTGTCACTGCCAAATCACATAGTTGACTAAAGGATATGGTGGGAGATCCAGAGATACCAAGCCTCTGGTACAAAATAGTACGCTCGGTAGCGTAACGTCCGCATGTCATAAGGTAGTGTTCACAGGTTTCTGGAAGAGAGCAGACTGAGCATAAAGGAGAGTGGCAAAGGTTGAAACGGTAAAGTAATGCTCGGGTGGGGAGAGATTTTGTGCGAAGGCGAGAAAGAAGAACCTCCCCTCTCCTGGGAAGGCGAAGCTTCCTGTGATCCCAACTCCTTTTGGTAAGGTGAGGAAAATCGGTGCTGTAGTTTCCGAGAAGCCAATTATTAATATCCTCCTCATAGAAGAGGCGCCGAAACTGGACGCAGATGTCCTCTGGGGAGATCCACCTTACTGGGTCCGTAGGCAGAAGGTGAGAGCGGGCCAGTTTGTCCGCAAGCTCATTGGCATAGATGCCAACATGACTGGGAACCCAGACTAGTTCAATCGACGAGAGTTGATGTAATGCGTTAGTAAGTTTCTGGTACACCTGAGTCACCACTCGAGGAGATTTGTAGTTTGGTGATTGGAGGCTCGTCAGGACGGATCTGCTGTCGGATAGAAGGAGCAGCTTGCCAGACTGCGGAATAAAATCTAGTACCAGTCCAATCGCTAGAGCCTCTGCCGTGTAAATGGAATTAATGTCATGAACTCTGCTGGAGTGCCCATAGTTCTGGCTTACATCCCAAAAGGCGATGCAGGTCTGTGAAAGAGTCTTTGAGGCGTCAGTAGCCATTATGTGACAGTCACCGCGAGTAGACAAAAATGCAGAAAAGAGCTGACAGATTAGATCAGGGTGGAGCTGCCTGTTCTGAAACTCAAAAGAATCGATATGGCACTGGAAGATATCTGTAAGAGGAGGACGGGGAAGCACCCACGACACGATATCGGTCGCGGAGATATGAAGCCTAGAGAGGGTATCGCTCAGGTGAGCAGCCAGAACAGAATTTTCCGTACTTCCGGGGAGCACCAGAGAATAGATTGGCGACTGGGGGCCGAGTGACAGGTGCCGAAGAAGGTAGCAACACCTATGGAGATCTTGAGTGCAAGCTACTGACAAGGAGTTGGCTTCCCGACGCAGAATTGGAATGGGTGTCCAACGCGGGAGGCCCGTCGCTATTCTAAGGGCTGCGTTAAGGATGGGTTCTAATTTCTGTCTGGTTGATGGGCACGCTAGCGAATAAATTGGACTACCATGGTGTAGCATACTCGTGACTGTAGCCTTGCTAATTCTGATGAGATCTTTGGTTGTTACGCCCCGAGAGACATGCGCCACACTTTTCAAGACGCTCAACTTCCTTAAAGCTTTCTGTTTGACTTGAGCAATATGATCGTTCCAGTTAAGGTTGTAAGTGAAGTTCAGGCCTAGAATCCGAATGTTGTCCACCCAGGGGATGTCTTCTGAATTTATGTGAAGATTACTGTCAGGGATCTTTTTCCTAGCTGAGAAAACAATAGCTGCACTTTTACCCGGATTTAAACGAAGTTTCCAGTAGGCGCACCAACGAGCAACATTGAGAATGGCCTTCTGGACTTTCGGCAACACCACCTCCAGAGACGGGCCGGAGCAGTAAACGTAAGTATCGTCAGCGTAGACTAAACCATCCACATCGGGGCCAAATGCGTCAAAGATGTCGCTCATGTAGACAGAGAAGAGAAAAGGCGACAAGACTGCCCCTTGCGGCACCCCGACGTCCACCTCGAAAGGGTCCGACAACGCACCTCTCCACCGGACCTGAATAATTCTTTGCATTGAGGAGTGAGACCATTTTGTGAAATGGCCATCGATGCCGGCTGATACCATTTTCAAAGCTAGGCCGTCCGGCCAAACAGAGTCGTAAGCAGAGGCAATGTCAAACGACACTAGGACACAAACCTGCTTATGGAGGCGAGCGGAATGAAGATCGGAATAGAGCTTTGTGAGAGCAGGAGTGCAGTACCGGAATGGAATAAAGCCGTAGTGGTTTGGGTGGAAGAAGTTTGTGTGAAGGATCCAAGAAGTCAGCCGCTTCAGAAGAATCCTTTCAAAAACCTTCGAGGCGACTGAAGTAAGCGAAATTGGTCTGTATGATGCCAGCAAAGTACTGTCTTTTCCGGGCTTCGAGATAGGGACGACGATGACTTCCCTCCAAGAGCGGGGAATGACATCCGACAACCAAATGTCATTGAACACCCCAAGCAGTTTATGCAGCCCTATATCATCAAGACACCGAAGAGTCCGTAACGAGACCCCATCTTTTCCTGGGGTACGGAGGGTTGAATGGTTGAGGGCATATCTGAGCTCTGAGATCTGGAATGGGCGTTGGAGGTTCTTATCAATATGCGCACTAAAATCCACGGGGAGGTAGCCGTTGTTATGGGTTCTGCTATAGAACCTAGCGAACTTATTTGACTCTTCGATGGCGCTTGTCGATAGCGAACCAGGGGTTACAATGAAGTTATGAGACAATGGAGAATCTACCTGTCGATTGCGAATCGCACGAATGATCCTATAGATGGCACCCGACGCGGCTGCCCCTTTGCAAGTTGCAGCCCAATACGTGCGCTTTGCGTCATTTATTTCTCTCTTCAGGATCGCTGCGATTTTCTTATAACGAGACCAGAGAGTCGGACAAATAAATTTTCTTGCAAGACGGAAAAGCTTCCTCTTTTGGCCCAGTAAATGACTACACCGGCTGTCCCACCACGGCGCCCCAGCACGGTCAACAATCTTCACCCTACGGCTGCTTGCTTTTAGAGAGTCACAACATATGCCTAGGAAATCCTCATAAGAATTGTTGTGAAGATTAAGGATTGCTTTATTCAGATTCTTTGTAACGGCTCCCCAGTCGTACCGATATCGAATGGAGTGGCAGGTGGAATTTCTAATCCGAAAGTCGAAATGAAGATTAACAGGGCAGTGGTCGCTGTCGAAAGTGTCTGGGTGAACGTTGTAGCTGGTGTCGACAAAAATATCTGGCGAAGTGATGGAGAGGTCCAGGAGAGAAGCTCCACCAGCGTAGACATGTGTGGGCGTATGTGAGTTGACGAGACAAATTTTATTTTGAATTATCCAGTCGATAACCAAACTGCCTTGGGGGGTATTGTGGCTACCGCCCAAGCTGGAGTGAGGACAGTTAAAGTCCCCAATGATAACAAACGGGGAGCGACAAAACCCCAAAATGTTATCCAGCCAATGTGAATCTAACTTGCCCGGAGGGGAGTAAATGTTAATGATCTGGAGCTTAAAGTTGTTGGGGAAGATAATTTCCACACCTAACACCTCGTTAAAGACAGACTGAACTGGTAGAGCGAGATTACGGGATGGAAGAGTATTCCTTACCGCTGTAATCAGCCCGCCGCCGCTCCTAGAACTGCGGTCGAGCCTATAAACTGTTTTTCCTGGAATTTGAAACCCGATGGTGGGCTTAAGAAAAGTTTCTTGAAGTGCAATGATGTCGGCAGAGTAAAAAAGAGAGTGACGGAGCCAGGCTGAATTAGCCCGAGCTCCCCGGATATTCCAATGAACTAATGAAACGCCCATGAAAAGGAGAAAATTAGTCATGAACAGGCTGGGACTCGCTGTGGTCCATCAGACCGACATCATCGGCTAGTGATTCGGATTGGAGATTTATATCGGTTCTTTTGCTTGTGTCGTGTTCGGTGGGGGAGGTCATACGACATTTCTTGAGGTTTGGTTCGAGAGAGAAGGGAGGGGTGTCATTTCTTGCGGAGTCTTGTTTCTGTTTTTCTTTCGTTGGTAGGGTTGGTTTGAGACTCGTAGGTGTTGTGGGTGGAGGGAGTTGCGTCTTTTGGACGGCCTGGATGATGGTAGCATTCAGATCGTGAACTGCGCTATGGATCGCTTGAACTTTTTCGTCGAAAGCAGCTGAAGCTTGTTCTATAAATGTTCTGCATTGAGCAGCTTGTTCCACCAATAATGATTGAAATAGCTGGAACATGTTATTGGTAAATTGGTCCAAAGTTGCTTGGAGTCCAGTTTGTGTTACGATATCGGAAGGTTTGGAATTATTAGCTTTTGAAGCATGAGTTCGTCTCACGCCGTTCAGCCACTCGGAACTGACGGCGGGCCTCGGCGATGGAGAGGTGGTGTTCGCATTTGAATTTTTGGATTCGGATCTCTTTTTCATAAGCCGGGCAGTTTTTGTCATCAGCGGTATGTTCACCTTGGCAGTTAGGACAAATTGGGGTTGGGGTCTGACAGTGACCCTCGTGTGATGTACTACATTTACGGCAGATTTTCTGTTTATGGCACGATTTTGTACTATGGTTAAATTCCCAGAAATTGAGACAGGGCCGGGGCCGGTCAATAAACAGCGTAATCTTCTGAATTTGGTAGAAAATTTTTACCTCCCGCGGGAGTGTGGTTCCCAGCTTAGTAACCAGGACTGTAGTTGTTGGGACGGTGTTGCCTTCATTTTTCCGTAGAAAACGTCTGATTTCGAGTACGTGGAAACCGTTATAAATCAGTTCATCGGCGATTTCTTCGCAAGAAACATCGGTAGGAATTCCGTACAGAAGAAATCGAGTTGTTATACTGTCGAATTGCACTCGAGGGTTCACGGGGATTTCGGCTATCGAAGTGAGTTGTAAAGCTTGAGTCGCCGTTTCGACAGAGTGCGTGAGAAGAATTATTTTACCCTGTTTGGTCAATTTTATGCAGTCAATAGCCGCATGGTTTTTTATTTGTTTCTCCAAATCCCCTTTTAACTTCTTAGGATGAATAGTAGGAAAAGCCCCGGATTTAGCTTCTATGAAAATTGTTATGACGTCACTACTACTAAGTTCTGCAAAACTAACTAAGTCCGCCGGAGGATACACACTCTTATAAAAATTGAAGTCAGTAGGTGGTACAACATTTGAGTTTAACGAGGACAGGGTAGCCATGACAGATGAATTTAGTAAACTAGAAGTAGTTGCATTATCTGACACTTGCGACATAAAGTCCGTCAACAAAACACCCAACAACACTACAACAGTCAACTACAACTACAAAATTAAACAGTATAAGTCCACTAAAATAAAGTTTAGGCAAATTAAACAACCACGTGTTCAAAAGTCCTAAACACTCGGAACGGGAACCGCCCCCAAAATGCAGCTGAGTATCTATCAAAGCCTACATCCTGACTGCGGCAGCGGAAAAACTTCACAAAACTAAACACGAAGTAACACTATACTTTAAAATGGAAAAATCTCACCAAATTCCAAGAGCAGCAGCAATCACCGCAAACTTCCGAAAAAAAAAACCCACCGCGCGTTCAAAACAGCATTTAGAAAGATCAACAAAGATGTTAAAGCAGTAAAACTCACGTATCACGTTGCCAAATAGCAATCAGTACAGCACAAATAATTTTGATGAATGATTCTCAAAAATGAATGACTCCCATTTTTTTTTTGCAACAATAATAATAATGATTAGCAAAGTGAAATGTAATTTCTGAAATTTTCACATTAAATTTTAATATGCTAATTATATGCAAATATTAACTTGTATTTTTATCAAAGTTCGATTGTTTATATTAATTGACGAAAGATGGCTGCAAAAATAGTTTTTGAAGGTTTTAAACAAAACTAAAATATTTAAAGAATTTAATATGCTTTTACAAATATTTTAAGAACAGAATCAGATAATTAACCTTTTTTTTTTTAATGAAGCGTTCAAAGAGTCATTCATTTGTTTCAAGATTTAGAAATTCTGAATGGCAACAGTGTTTGTTTGTTTATATTTAGTAATTTGATATTTATAATAGCTTATTTTTAATTTGTAACTTAATACATTATAATTGGATAAGATATACATGTTTTATGTGAAAATATGCAGAACAGACATGATTTCACGTAGAAGAAATTATCGTTTAGTGGTCATGTGTTAGCATATCTTTTTCAGTAAGCCTAACATGGCGTTTAACATGGTCGACTCGCAGACCAGAGTGGTACAGACCGGTACCGTTACAGACACTTTCTCGCCTTTGGATTTTATTATAAGTAAGAAAGATATATATATATATATATATATATATATTTGTCTTACGTGGCGCGAAAATAGGGCTGAATTTGTAGCTTATGGGTTGGCAACAACCGTAGTTTCCAGAGCTCAGACCAATGAACAGACTAGACTGTGTTAGATCCATGAACCTAGAAGAGATGGACCGGACTCCAACGTTACAGATATGGTCCTCTTTCAACATCGACAAACGTCGAAAACTATCGCTGCGGGGCGCAGCGCCATCTACTGAGTTTTTTCTTATAAAATTAACATTATCAAATTAATCATTTTAAAAGTAAAATAAATGCATGAATTTGAGAAGAAAAACATATTTTAGACTTTCGTGAAATTTATATTCGAAGAAACTATTTAGCTTATGCTTCCCTTTACTTCCAGAACAATGAATTATGACTTTTATTATTATTATTATTATTATTTTATTTTATTTATTTATTTATTTTTTATTTTTTTTTTTGCAAGAAAATTTTTAGATAAAGTCAGATTGTTTACTTCAACATTTTTATTGAGTAAACAATTAAATAATTGTATTAAAAATGTAAGAATTTTAAACACAAAAACCTAAATAATTTAAAATAAGTAAAGTAAGTAGGTTACATTCAACACAAACTTTTTAGCATGAAGTCTGTTTTGTAAGTTTTAAATGTGAATTATCATCTAACATTAATTTCTTTCTAAAAGATAATATAAAATATATTTACTATCTTTATCAATTATAGTTTCTCATGCAACATAAGATTTATTTGAATGATTTTTTTAGATAATGAAAGTTATACTTTCTACTCAAAATATTTCCTAAAATACCTGTATAAAACAAACTTGGATTATTTCCATACTTTTCTGGGTTTTTTTCCCCCTCCCAATCTTAAAAAATAGATATAATAATTCCAATATTTTAAATACATAATATTAACTTGCAGCTTTTTATAACTAATATTAAGAGTTACTGTTGCATTATAGTGTAAATCACAAAATTTTTGTTCACTTGACAGATAACCATTATGAAGTGAAAATTTTCCCTGCCTCTCTTTTGCTACACAAAAGATTAATATATATGTATATATTTAAAACACAGGGCTGTTGTTTTAGTCATCTGCCTTGAACTTTCTACTGAACCAATTTTAATTTTTTTAAAAATAAAAGCTGTTCATTTGTAGATGTGCCCACAACTAGCTTTTTTTTTATTATTTAAATATATTTAGTAGTGATAACATGTCAAAATTGTAGCAATAGACCTAATTTTTAATCGCACTATAACAAATAATTAAGTAACATATTTGACAATAGAGATGGATGAGTGTTAATTAACACATATATTAACATTTATATAGCTTAAAACAGTAATTATTTTGTTAGATAACAGATATTTTAGCTCAAAATAAAATAGCCATAACTTCCTTAGGTGCAGAAAATAAACTCGGATTCTTTTTTCCTAAGGCTTTATTTCTCTTTAAAGAGCTGGGATATCCTGTATCACAACCCGGAGCAAAACAATTTCTGGCCATAATGTGTTTAAGAGCTCTTTAAATTAATTAAAATTAGAAAAATTTGTAACTTCTCCTATTCTTTGCATGTAAATCTGCTATCGCTGCGAATCGTTGCGCCCTCTGATGGCTTATAGATCAACTAAATTTCAAGGACTATTTTTCAAGCTAAATCCCCATTATGGATTCCGGTCCAGGTATCTAGGTTCATGGTTAGATCAGTTCCGCCTCCAATTCAATATGGCGGTCAATGTGAGAGCAGTGAAACCATAGAATGAAACTCAAACTAGCAATTATTAAAAATAAAATAACATGTACGTAATCCAAAGCGTCTGAGATGATTCCTCGTTTTAATTATGAGTAATATCGTTAATTTCAAAATAATTCACAACTCTTATTTAGAATTCATTTACGAATTTCACTCACTCAAAAATCGAAAAATAAAATAAAAAAAATCAACTGTCTAGGTTGCATCTGCCGCCATCTGTTGCTGTAAATTGAAGTAAAAAATATTTTTTTTTGTAAAAATCTATAATCATTTTTTTCCCTAATGAATTTAAGCCGCGCTGTACAATATTATAGGTGCAACAAGTTTTAAACTAATTATGTTTCCAAGATCCTTTTTTCATAGTATTTAAATGATTTATATGTCCATTGGTAGCGCCAACTAAATGCATTTTTAGTTATGTTTTCAACGGAGAATTACTTTTTTACATTAAAAAAAATTGTCGTGCAATAAGTTTTAAACTAATTATGTTTCCAAGATCCTTTTTTCATAGTATTTAAATGATTTATATGTCCATTGGTAGCGCCAACTAAATGCATTTTTAGTTATGTTTTCAACGGAGAATTACTTTTTTACATTAAAAAAAATTGTCGTGCAATAAGTTTTAAACTAATTATGTTTCCAAGATCCTTTTTTCATAGTATTTAAATGATTTATATGCCCATTGGTAGCGCCAACTAAATGCATTTTTAGTTATGTTTTCAACGGAGAATTACTTTTTTTTTAAAAAAATGTCAATTTCATATGTTCAAATGTTTTATGGTAGAACTTATTCCGGCTAGAATTGCTGAAAGATAAAAAAGGGAGAGCGAGCGAAGCGAGCTGGGACCGCGTAGCAGTCTCAATGTGAATTGCTTCGCAATTCACAGGGGGTTGGCGAGCGTTAGCGAGTAGGGGGCTGAGCCCCCTAGTATATATATATATATATATATATATATATATATATATATATATATATATCCATATATATATATATATCCATAAATATATATATATATATATATATATATATATATACAGTCGAACCTCGTTAACACGAAATCGCTTAACGCGAAATTTCGCTTAACACGAAATAATTTTCAGGCCCCGTCAGATGAGTCTGAAAATCAATGTTAATTAATTCGTTTAACACGAAATAGAATTTCGGAAAATCCCGCTTAAGGCGAATTTTTTTTTTTCGCTTCAAAGTCAAAACATGATTCCTTATGCAATGTTTTCGATATTTCAAACTTAAATGTCACATACTCTTATTAAAAGTGGAATTTTCTCATGGTTTGAAAACGATTTAAAGTGATAAAGGGTTTCAGAAAATTCTGAAATACTGAATTCCTGAATAATCCCTGCTTTTCTTTGATCCCTAATATGCGCAAGTGTTCCCACATTAACCATATGAGCAATAGATTAGTCACAATGAAAGTTTGGGGAAGGAATTTCTTTTTTTGAAAGTGATTGTTCCATTACTCGGTTGACTGTATTGACAGTAACATAAACTATTAACCGGGGGTCTGAATTCTCCTATCTGTGAGTGAAAGAACTGACAGTAGAGGGAAAAAGACAGTTCACGCCCAGGAGGAGCAATGAGGTGGTGGTGGTGGTGGAAGGGGGCTTATTTTTGAGGGGGGCTTATTTTTGAGGGGGCTTTTTTTTGAGGGGGGCTTATTTTTGAGGGGGGCTTATTTTTAAGGGGGGGCTTAATTTTTTTTTTTTTTAATTTTAGAATGGTCTTTCAGTTTGAAGGCGAAACGGAGATAAATTTTTTTTGGTGGCGCCCTCTATCGGAAGGGAATGCAATAACGAATATTTAAAGTAGGTTTTCTTGAAAAGATTTCACTGATGTTTGAACCTGCAAAATAGCTTCTTGACTTGATAATTTGTGGTAGGTTTAACTGATCACCTGTACCTGTATGTCGAGATTTTGAGTGTTTAAAGAGAGGTATCGCGGTACCGGAAGTGAAAAGTTTAAGGTTTATTTTATACTGAATTTAAATGAAACCGGAAATTTATCTTTTTCGATATGATTGGATTGAATATTAACATATTTATTTTAAAATGTATAGTGGAAGCAATGGTAAAAAAGAAGACATGTTTAGGGGTAAGTACTGTTTTTTTTATTATGTTTGGTGTAGAAAACATAGGAAAGAGGCGTAGTTTAAAAAACAAATTCAATTTTATTAATAATTTTCCCAATGCAATACATGTGAACCCACTTTTCGTTTTTTAGCGGGTTTTGACAAATCTAATGCAGAATCTTGTTTAATGTTTGTTGACAAATATTTATTTTTAATAAAATTTCGCGGGACATTCATTTCGTTTAATGTTTCTAATAATTCGTTCTGTGCCTTGATCGGTTTTCTTTTATTCACAGAAAACAAAAGATTAAATAAATCTGCCAAGTTCGATTCGGGGATAGGTTTTCCTTCGAAACTAACAGTCAAATTTTTATTCTATCGAAATTTTCTTGGACGTGCCGTGACAAACTGAACTAATGCTTTGATAATTTAGGATAGCTTTATCTGGATATCATGGTGGTTAGATTACGGATATTTGTGTTTGGAATAACGTGATTTTTAATTTTGCCTGTTGAGTTTCAATTATATTGTGAAATGAGGGTTTATTTTTGAAAGATAATGTTAACTTTTTGTGATTATCTTGTAACAGACTGCTTTCATTAAAAGTGTATTTTAGAATTGTAAACTACAATTTTGAAATTTTCGCCTGTTTGGAAAAAAAGTACAGGGGAAAAAAAAATAAAAGTATTAAAAAAATAATAACAACAACTGTTCAAAAATATAATAACAACTAAACAAATGATCAAAAATAATAAAAAAATGTTCAAATAATAATAACAACTGTTCAAAAATAATAAAAACTATTTAAAAAATAATAACAACTGTTCAAAAATAATAAACGATTGACTTTATACAACCAACATTTAAAAAAAAGATAATCGAATCTAGTTTTTTCTAACATGACTTATTTGAAATATTCACTTTTTCTAGTTAGATTTACAACACGTAAGTGATTCGATCAGTAAAATATTATTTATAAAAGCACTAAATACCTGATTAATAAGAATTTTTAACTTACAAACATATGAACTTCTGATACACAAGTGATTCGACCAGTAAAATATTATTTAGAAAAGCATTTTTGACTTACAATTGTACGAACTTCTGATATGTAACCCTTTCTGAATCGATGTGTAAGAATTAACTGACTATTGAACTTATAACAGAGTATGATAAAATAATCACGTGACTTTTTTAAACCAATAAAATGTTATTATTTTTAAACAAGCGCCCTCTATCATTTTATGAACTTCCAAGAAACGAGTTAATATGATTATATTGTTTCTTGTTACCACTGTGAAAGGTTGTGTTTTCCGTTTTAAGTTAGTTTACATTTAAGTGATTACGGAACGAGTCATGGATTCTGCTTTGTTAAGTGCTAATGATATGTCTAACGTGAAGAGTGAACCCTCATCACCGGGATTAAATGACCATGACATGGAATTTTTAATACAGCCTAAAGAAGAACCCGTTTCGAATTGTGAAGTGAAACCCACCTCATCAGGATTAAAGAAACAGAAGTTACCCTTTGTGTGTTCTACTTGTGACAAAGCTTTTCCCCGAAAGGTTAACTTAACGTTTCACATGAAATGTCATCTGGAGAAAATACCTCTTGTGTGTATAATTTGTGAAAAAACATTTGCTAGAAAGTATCATTTATTAAATCATATGAAGGTCCATTCAAAGACCCCTGTGATTCATAATTGTAATGTATGTGGCGAAGTATTTTCACAAAAGAGTGATTTATTAAAGCATGGGAAAATTCATAATACTTCCAAGCCAAATCAAAGGAAAAGTAGACAGTCACCCAGTCACTGTAAATGCGACGACTGTTTTGAGACATTTAATAATAGATCTGACTTAGTGAAACATAGAAAAATTCATCTTTCACCTAAAGAACTTAACCCGTCTGATCAACTTTCCTTGGGAAACAGTTCGAAATATGAAATTTAAGACATCACTCAGTTTAGTAAAATATTTAAGTTTTTCGATGTTTTTACTCCTGCTCATTGGAATTTAGGTGAGGAAATGATTGTTGAAGTACAAATGAATAAGAACTATGAGCTTTATGTTCACATACAGAAATATGAAGAATTTGAAAAGAACGGTCGTGAACTTACCCCCACAAATGAAGGCATTACATTATCATGTGCAACATTCGACAAATTTGAATCGAGATTGGATAAATTTAATTTTGTTTCTGAAAAAGATACATTCGTATGTAATAATGACTTACTAATCGCTTATGTAAATAAGGAATCATGCATACTGCAAAAATTATTCAAATCAAAAAAGTTTGGGTTTTGTTTGAAGTCGGATTTTTTACTGCTTACAAAAGATCAATATTTGAAACTAGTGAAAAATGGCTTTAAAATTACCAAATGTCTCATTGAGACGCTTTTAACTAAGCTTATTCCTGTTTCGATTTTAGAAAACTTAAACAAATGTAAATGTACCCACCTCACAATCGAAGAGACTTTGAACTATTTCTTAACATGTTTCGATGACGAGTTAAAGTCATCCGTTTCTCGCGTGTTTGATTGCTATCGATGTTCAATAGGAGAACCAATTAATGTGAAACACGAGTGTGATAGTTATAATTTGCGTAGAAAGTATAATTGGTGTAGCGACAGTGCACTGCTAAATTTCAACGTGACTGAATTTGTAAAAAACATATTCAAGAAATGTTCATGTAATTATACTCCTTTATTTTTTGAAACTGTGAATATGGACTTTTATAATAACCATTTAGACAATGTATTTGTAAATTAACATAGAAATGTATTTATTTAATAAATATTTGTTTTTATATCACATATCTGTTTTTATTTCACATGTCTGTTTATTTATTTTTTTTATTTATGAAATCAATCTTTGAAGTTTTATTTTCTAGAAAAAAAGTAAACATATATTTATGAGTAGGCAATTTTTTTAATTGTAGTCTTTAAAGTTAACCCTTTTTGGTCAAATGAAATCTCTTTTTAAGAAAAATTGATTATTTTTATTTGAATAGGTATTAAACTTATTTATTGATAAGAAAGTTTAATTTTTCTCTCCTTTTAAACAATGACATTGCATGTTTTGATAATTTCCATCCCACAGTTAACATTACAGCATTTAACATAGTTAAGAAAATGTTTAACTTAAACCGTCACTGTATTTATTATAGATAAGTAAACATTTTATCTTTAACCTATATGTAATTCAAATGATTAACTATAACTGTGACTGCTTTAACCTAGATAAGTAAATGTTTTCAAGAAACACAATCAGTTTACTGTTGAGTTTTATCGAGATTACACCAGTTAGTGGAATGTTGATTAAAAATATTTTATGACATTAATATGCAGAAAAGATCTCACGAAGAAGTACTTTCACCTTCAAAACGTCTACGTTTAGAAAAACCTATGGAAAATTCAAATACCTATGAGAAGGAGTTAAAAGACCCAAGATTAAAACTTTCTAAAATGGGTAATAACTGTGTAACTACTGAGGACTTACAAGATGTGAAACCCGAGATCGCTATGAATTTTTCAAACTTTGCCTATGGGAATGATACAACATCTTTCGAGAATCCCGGTCGAATGCCAAATTCTGCCACGGACTATTTGGATACATTTTTCGAAGACATGAATTTTGAAAATTTAGATTGTTCTACTACCTTAGCGTTTCAAGAACCTACAAATAATATTTTACAGACTACTGTTAAACGCGAGGTCAACGAGCTACAAGCAAGCAACCTTTCGCAAACAAGTGGTGAATTACAAACCACCATCTCACCTGCAAATGACATTAAAAGTGATAAATTATGCAATTCCTATGTGTTTCACAAAGAACTAAGTGACTGTTTCTATTTAACTTTGAAGTTAAGAACTAAACAATATTATATACTTATACGAGAATTTAAACGCAATGTATCTACTAATGAAGAAATCCCGACAAACCGCGTGGTTAATATGGATATTCCTAGCTGGTTTGAGTTTCAATATAAACTTATTGCATTTAATTTAAGATACAAAAGCACGTCCTTTGTTTCTAATAACATGATTTTAGTGTTAAATCAAAATTCTACAATGCGAATTAAAAATTTAAAGAATCATTTTTATATTGACTTAAACGAACATCAACTAGAAAAATTAAAAGAAAGTACCTCTCATTTAAATAGTGTACTTTTACAACATATGTATACAAATCTTTTACCATCTCTTATTAAAAAGAAATGTATGGTGAGTAATATATCTACAGAAAATGATGAAGTGTTAAAGTATAAACTTAACACATGTATCGAGAATAATATGTTATCAATACTTAATCAATTGTATGAATGCCATGCATGTGCACTACGACATTCGAGCAAAAGCCTTCACTCCTGTTTCACATTTAATAATAGGGAAAAATTGAATCAATTAGGGGAAGCTTTGTTAATGCTCGTAGATTTCGATTATGTAACTTCAACGTTTCTAAACGGAGTTTATAATGTTAGTGAGCACTTTTTATGTAAGATTAATGAACAAACTATTTGTAATGAATTATTTATTACCTGAATATAAAATGTTTTTGATTAAGTTCTGTGTGTTTATTTTTGCAAAGTGTCTATGAGTGAATTTATTAGTTTATAATTTAGTAGAAATTTTAAGTGAAGTGATGTAATCCAATTAAAAAATAAATTAATCTATAACAAAAATTAATTGTAATAAAAATATTCACATTAAAAAAAAATTAGAAGTTAATGAAATTAAAACTTATTAAAATTAAAAGTTAACAACAAAAAATAAATAATAAAATAAAATAAAGATTAACAAAAATATAGTTTTAAAATAAAAGTAAACAAAAAAAGTTATAAAGTAAAAGTTAACAAAAAGTTAAAAGTTAATAAAATATTTAAAAAAGCAAAAGAATGTATGTGTTATGAAGAGAGGGGTTTCCTTGTGGAAGTAACTTACAAAATGTATGTGTATGTTGTAAAGAATGTATTAGTAGATCTTCCCAAGAGAAGGAACGGACGAGCCTTGGTCCGAATGAACTTTATTTTGTAGTCACGACTGACTGTAATGTTTAGAGACTTCTGTTTGTTTCAGTTACACTTGGAGTCAAGAGGTCATTAATTTATAAGCGATTGACTCACGAAAAATAATTAAATGCTGTAATTAACTTTCTTGTACATAATTTTATTAGAATTAATATTGGTATGCAATAAATTCTATTTTTTAATTTATGCAAGATAATTCTCTTTACCAATGATCTGATCTCGCTACCACTCAACATCTTAATCAGGTCGGTATAGAGAAGTTAGTACAACTGGTGGCAGCGGTGGGATTAATTAGCAGAAATTAATGACAATCTTCAAAGACAAAGAGTGGACTCTGAAATTTAAATCATCAAAGTGCTCCAAGAAAGAGTCTCCTTGTGACTTGTGACCTGAGTCTCCTTAGACGCCCCTGTGGATCAACACAGCATCAGAAAGAGAAATCTACCAAGAATTCTGGAGAGTGTTTCCCCATCAGAAAGAGAAATCTACCAAGAATTCTGGAGAGTGTTCCCCCATCAGAAAGAGTAATCTACCAAGAATTCTGGAGAGTGTTCCCCCATCCGAAAAGTGTGACAGAGAACCCCGTCTGTGCTTCTGAGAATCTCTGAAGTCTGTGCTTCTGACGCCCTGAAAGACTCTTAGTAATGGAGGTAAGCTCTTTTTATACTCAGAGTGGCTTTAATTGTTATTAGTGTTTGTATAGGTGTTGTAGGCTTCAAAAAAAAAAAAAGTTGTATGTTTATTTTTGTGAGAGTAAATATTTTGAGAATTTTTTCCGGTAGAAAAAAAAAAAGTATTATGAGATATTTCCGATATAACTGTAACTCATTTAATAGACAAATTTTGTAGTTAAAAATTAAATTATTGTTGAATTAATTTAATGCAAACTGAGAGTTGTGCAGTGTTACAAAATTTTAGCTGAATCTATAAATGAGAGTTCACTGAAAAAAAAAAAAAAGTATCGAACGCATTTCATATTTTACGATAACAGAGTTGATTTTATATGTTTTTTGTGAATTATTCTAAATCTTTTAAGAGTGGATGCAGAGATTAAGACCACCATTGATTTAAAAAAAAAGGAATTGAATAAGACTTTTGCAATTTAAAATATTTTTACTGTGCTTTTTGAAATTGAAATTGTTGTTTTGTGTAAAATTGATCCCATATGTATTTTATAACCAAATACCAAGGTGAATGTGGACGATAGGATAGAGTTGCTTATCTTTATATGTTGCATATTTCCTATATTATTGCTAAGCGTACTTTTTTTATGAGCGTATATTTTGGTAATATTTTGACGCACTTGGTAGGATTTGATTTAATCTTATTGTATTGTTTTATATTTGTGGGAAAGATAATTTCTAATTTTATACTTTAAAAATGTCGGAGCTTAAATATTTTAGGAAAGCTGATTTGCAAACGTTAGCTTACGAATTTGAGGTCATTTTAGAGGAAAATGATACTGTACCGAAAATTATAAAAAAAATAGAGTCGTCAGAGGGATTTGAGAAAGAGCTAGCTTTAGCACAAATTAAACTTATAGAAAAAGATAGGGAAAATAGATTATTGGCAGAGAATAAAGAGAAAGATAGACTGTGGGTAAAAGCAGAAAAAGAAAAAGAGCGGGAACATGAGTTGGCTAGATTAAAAGCAACACAAGAGTCAGATGACCGAAGTACAGCATCCAGTAGTGTCTCTGTTAGAACGAGTAATTTACCCCTAAAAACAATTATGCATCGCTTTGATGAAAAGAATTCGGATATTTCGTTGTTTTTGAATTTATTCGAGAGACAGGCAAAAAAATGTAATCTAAATTCGGATGAGTTGGTGACGAACTTACTATCATTATTACCTGTGGGAATGGCCGAGTTAATTTTGAGAGAACCCGAAGACAAAATTGATGATTTTCAATATGTGAAAGAAAAATTGTTAGAACGATATCGTTTGAATGCAGAGACGTACAGACAAAAATTTAGTCACCATCCGCGTAATCCTAATTCAGTTTGGAAGGATCTGATATTCGAGCTTAATAGTTTTTTAGAAGGTTGGCTGTCATGCTTACAAGTTTCGGATTTTGAGGGTTTGAAAAATTTGCTTGTCACGGACCAAATCAAACGGAGAGCGTCTCCAGAAATGCGCGAACATTTTATAGATAACTGGGCGGAGATTAAAGATCCCGAAGAATTAGTAAGGCTTTTAGATGCGTACGAAGCGATCAAACGCCCATCTAAAAAAACGTGGAATCCTAAGCCACCGACAGAGAAGAAATTTGAAAGACCCAGAACTTTTGAAAATGGGCGAAACGGTAACAGAAATCCGGAGACTAACTTTAACTGGAGGGATCGCGATGATCATAAAGAAAGGGAAAGAGTTTACGAAAAAAGGCGAGAAGTCAAGTGTCACGCGTGTTTTCAAAGCGGTCACTACAAAGTAGATTGTCCGGAAATTAAAAAGAGAGATGTTGCGCGGGTCGGTCACTTAATAAGTAAACCGACACTTGAAAAAACCTTCTCCCCTTATTTGAGTAAAGTGTTAGTGAATGGAATTCAGACAACTGCTTTAACTGACACTGGGAGTGAAATTGATATCATCGCATACGACTTGGTCAGTCAAGATAAATTGAATGGAGATCACGTATGGATTAAAACTCCGCTGGACAGTAAATTATACTGTTTACCTATAGCAGACGTCACTTTAGAAATTGAGGGCGTGGGGGTTATTGAAACGAAAGCGGGAGTTAACAATAAAGATTCAGATATGTTTTACTATTTGTTGGGTAATCACACTCAAAAATTGTTAGAATAGGCGAAGAAAAAACCCGAATTGATGAATACAGTTTTGACACGAGCTCAAACGAGAGAAAAGGGTGGCCCAGCTCCGAATCCGGTAAATAAACAAATTATGATTTCCGAGGGGGAAAAAGAAATTTCTAGCGGAAATGTTGAAGCGGAAACTTTGATTTCCGAGGAAGGAAAAGAAGAGGATATTTCTAGCGGGAATGTTGAAGCGGAAACTTTGAATTCAGTAAAAGAAAAAGAAGGGGAAATTTTTCGCGAGTGCAGTGAAGCGGAAGCGTTGAATTCAAAACTAGAGGGTGAAAATCTAGAAAACCCTATTGAATTGGTTAGTGTGGATAAGGGATTATCGCCTTCGTCGATATATGAGAACCCTTCGATCTTAGCAAACATTGAAAGAGGGGTTAGTAAAATGGAACATGACAGGTATCCATCATTCGAAGAGATTAGAGGGAAAGGGGAAATTGAAGAAACGCATTGTAATGCCGGAGATTCTTTAATAGTGGCAAAAGCCAGAGACAATCGCATGAGTGGGGGAATGCAGGTGCTTGTCCCATTGCCTTATCAGGTAGATATTTTTGGCGCGTGCCTAGAAAAAGTGTCATCACACTTAGGGAAAGGGAAAGTTAAAGGAAATGTGTCAAAATACTTGGACCTTGGGAAAAGATTGATAAACGATTTAACTACCGCATTTCTAAAAAGGTTCGGTGTTAAGTTGAAAAATCCGAGAGTGTGTCGCACAATAAGCGATAGTATTGCATGTTGGCATCGAAAAGTTAGAAAGCTTTTGAAAGCGTTAGTAGTTGGAGAATGGATAAGAGAACCCGAGGTAAATAAATTCGTGAAGGGATGTGTGTTTAATCTCACGAACAGGTTAAAAAGAGGTCGAGTTTTAGCCGTTGAAAATGTGTCAGAAAAACGAGAAAAGAGGAAATTTTGGTTTGACAGAAAGGCGGTAAAACGGAAGCTTAATGTGAAAGATGAGGTTTTAGTTTTAACTACCAAAAAGCCAATTAAAATGTCAGATAGTCGGATAGGGCCGGGAAGAAAGGAGTCAATAATTACGGAAACAATTGATATTGTGAATGTTCCTGGGAGGCGACAGAAATCTCAGACTTCTCACTTGAGTTTAGTAAAGCCTTACAGAAAACGGGTTGAGTTAGCAGATATCTTAACTCGGGAAATAAACGCACTTGAGGAATTCTGTTTACAGTATCTAGATGATATGGTGTTTTTTTCAGACAGTTGGGAGGACCATATGCGTCATCTAGAAACAGTATTAAAAAGGGTTAATGACGCGAAACTAAAAATCAAATTGGCGAAATGCAAGTTCGCTCAGAAAACCGTAAAATATCTTGGGCATATTGTAGGTGAGGGCAGACGGAGGCCAGCTGAGGCGAAAGTAAGGGCAATTAAGGAATTACCGGTTCCGAAATCGAAAACTGAAATTCGTAGATGTTTGGGAATGGCTGGATATTATTCCCGGTACATAAAAGATTATGCAGTGATTGTAGAACCATTAACGAGGGCGCTTAAAGGGAAAAATAAAAAAAGAAATTCTGGAAATAATCCCAGGTTATTAAGGTGGTCCTTGGCTCTGCAACCTTATAATTATCAGTGGTGTAGTCCTAGAAAAAAAAGTGGGGGGACGCTTATAAACGATACATAATGGTCTTTGATACCTGGGGTAAACGTGATTTTGAATGAACCTAAAAAAGGTGACTGAGAAAAAAAAGAAAGTTAATTTAGCTTAAATTTCTGCACATGTAAATCCTATAGCTTGCAACAGGTTTAAAAGATTAAAAACTTTGATGACTGGTTTATTTATTTTATTTTTCTGGAATAGAATGTGCAATAGTTTTAGAATGCTTTAGTACATTTTCTCTCAACAAGAATTTTGATTAAAAGTTTGATTAATTATTCTGAAATTTTTAGTTTTGAAAATTGTTGGGGAACAACATTACACTAGTTATCCACTAACACCACCAAAAAAATGAAAGCGAGTTATTACCAAGTGATTAGAAGAATGGCAATTTTTCCTCCTTTCCAAGTACGTAAAAAGCCTCTTTTCGGGAGTGTCCATTATGGAGGTCTTATTTTATACATATTTTTAACCTGCAAAAATATTGTGGACATTCTTTTACAAATGTCAACCCGAATCCGACCCGTAATACTCAAACCCAACCCGAAATCAACCTAAAACAATGAAAGTCAACCCGACCTGAACCCGAAACCAACCCAAAACAATGAAAGTCAACCCGACCTGAACACGATCCGCAACAAAAAAAAAAAAAAAAGAAGTCAACCCGACACGAACCCTAACCGCAACGAAAGAATTTAGCGCCAACCGACCTGACCCAATCTGCGGGTCGCATCGGGTGCGGGTAAATCGCCTCGATGCAGGACTCTAGCAGGGAGTGCCAAAGCTTTTTTTAAGTATACACATTATTTAAACATATATACCATAAAAATGTTTGTACAAAATTTTAAATAATTAATAATAATATTCAGCAATATTTAAATATATAACTATATTTAAACTTCTATTAAATTAATAATATTTATAGTTATAAAATGGTTAAAACATATCTATATATTTAAAACACTAAGCCTTTTCTTTCGACAATGCGTGGGAACAAACTACTGCATCAAATTACACCATTATTTTTTTAAATGAAAGGTATTTGGACACAGATTTGTTATCGTACATTCATTTATTCGAAAATTTTATTAATTAGCCGTAATTTTAAATTAAACTTTTACATCTGCGTATGACGTCATAAAGTCGGCAATCGGAATACGCCTACTGTTACGAGGCGCATAGTTTATTATCTGAACTCTGTGGTTGCAAGGATAAAATAGAAATAATAAATATTAAAAGCACGTGGCTTTTAGCCGGAATTTTTTAATTTGCAAATTAATTTCGGTAAAAATATTTATCCGCGTGTTTTATAAGAGAATAAAAATTCATATTTATTGTGACGTCACGGGAATATTGTCCATTATGTTTATTTTATCACTATGCATTATAACTTCGTTGATGCCATTTTTTCATTACAATTAAATACAAAATATATTTTTATTTGTATTCATGGTGTTTAAGCATAAAAGTAATGTATACAAAGTACGTGTGAAAAGTTTGCGCCGGTGAAAATGACGTTATGCTTAGCTTGAAATGCATTTTAACATTTATAAAACTAAAAAGAAAAATTTATATGATTGTGTCAACATGACGTAATTGTAACTGATTTTTCAATTTTTAATTTTAAAGATTAGAATTGGAGCTTTTATTGGGTGCTTCATCTTGATTACATGCTACCAATTACTTTTTTTAAATTATATGTTAGACAAATTCATTTTTTAATAAAAAAAATTCACAAAAGTAAAAGATTTCAGGAAAATTAAAATTATCTAAAATAGTGTTATGGTTAAAAAAAAAAAAAATTAAATAATGATTGTTTTTTAGCTAGAATAAACAATGTAAGGCTAATTACATTGTATATTTTATAGGAATTATTTTGGTAGGTTTGTTATAAGTACATTTAACAGTTCCTTATTAGCGGCAAAGTCCTATTTCTTTCACTGTGAATTTCTCTTTTGATGTCAAAAAATGGTAGTCTACTTTTGGACGCCAGCCAAAACGCAGTGGCAATTTTTTGAAATGTATAACGGATGTGATAACAAACGGCTCTATCGCTTTAGCTTTCATCGCACTTAAATATCACTTTTAAACACTACTAATTTAATTTTTTTTACTACATTTTACAATTTCAATTCTTACATCATCAATTAGAAAAAAAAATTAGCTGTCGATTGAAATTTATTTTAAAACTGCCGCTTAATTTAATGACTTTTTAAATAATTTTCAAGCATGAAAAAATTTTCAATTCTATTTCAACAATGACCATCAGTTTGCTTTAATAATGTAAAATAGACCCTGGGAAAATTGCCACAGTTGAAAATAGATTTCCCTAACTATCATGAAAAATGAAAAAAAAAAAAAACTGATATATCTTAAGATCAGAAAAAAACCTATTTTCAGTTTATGTTTAACATAAAATTGATATGTTGAATTCGTTGATGTATATGTTGCATCAGAATATGCTAGGAATTGTATTTTTTTAATTTTTTAAAAGATCCATTGGGTATTTAACTGTCTAAGAGGGAAAATATCCCCGACTGTGATGGATAATCATCCTGATTATGTAAAGGGACCGAAGAAACAATACAAATGAATTACACTTGAAAACATTAAAAATCTCCCTCATCCGCAGATTGATTTATTATTGCAAAAATAATTATTCATCTTTACATAAAAATTGATTATCTTAAAACAATAGATGCGTTTTAGAAGATATGGATTTGAAACCAACAATGATTAAAAAGGACATTTTAAAACTTTTAATTTAAATATTTTAAAACTTTTTTGTTAACGTCGATTTTCGAGGGTGCTTTTGGGCATTGGAGCTCATTCGGTTGCATTATCAGAGGGGGGGGGGATGTATGCTTTATTTACTGAATATGAGATGAACGTAGGAATATACTATTTGTATGATACTTCATAGGTCCATGAAATTTTCTTTCTTGCCGTGGGGAATATGACGGTAATGTCAAACTGATTTTCATTACACAGTTGTTTACTTATTGTTTGTTCGGAGTTAGCATCGGAAATAGTACTGTATTTCACTGGGGTGAAAAAACTTTCAAAATAAAATATTTGAAAGACTGTTTCATACACACCCCTTCTTAAATAATAAAGTAGCTTATTTTACAGATATTGTTATAGTATTTTTTTCCGTCAAATTTTGACGGGTTCCATCTAGTTTAATGTTAGTTTCCTAAAAAACAAACTTTTAAGTATTTTATTTCAATCAATTTAAATGCAAAATATTAACGAACTGAAAATATGAATATGAATATGAACTTTAAATATCCATTATTGAATTTGTTTTACATTATTTAACAACATTGTTAATTAATTATTGATAAATGCCTATAATTATTGCTTGTTATCTATACTATTATATAAAGAGGAAACGGTGACTGACTGACTGACTGACTGAGTGACTCATCAACGCCCAGCCGAAACTACTAAAGTCAGGGTCACGCAATTTGGACTGTAGATTGCTGTTATGGCCTAGGCAAGCAATAAGAAGGGATTTTTGAAAATTCCCCCCCAAAGGGGGTTAAAGGGGGGTTCGAATCTTTTAGGTCATTTTGCCATATCTCAGCAGCAGTTATAGGTAGGAGCTTGAAATTCCAGAAAACAAATCTACTAAAAAAATCATTAAACACCTATTTCAGCGATTTTCGAAATTCCCCACAGAAGGGGGTTAAAGGGGGGTGGTCGAATGTTTTAGGTCATTTCGTCATATCTCCGCAGCAGTTATAGGTAGTAGCTTGAAATTACAGAAAACACATCTACTAAAAAATGATTAAACACCCATTTCAGCGAATTTAGAAATTCCCCCCAGAAGGGGGCTAAAGGGGGTGGTCGAATGTTTTAGATCATTTCGCCATATCTCAGCAGCAGTTATAGGTAGGAGTGCGAAAATAGGGAAAACAAAGCTACTAAAAAAATGATTAAACACATATTTTAGCGATTTCAGAAATTCCCCCAGAAAGGGGTTGAAGGGGGGTGGTCGAATGTTTCAGGTCATTTTGTCATATCTCAGCAGCAGTTATAGGTAGAAGCGCGAAAATCAGGAAAACAAATCTACTAAAAAAATTATTAAACATCTATTTCAGTGATTTTGGAAATTCCCCCCAGAAGGGGGTTAAAGGGGGGTGGTCGAATGTTTTATGTCATTTTGCCATATCTCAGCAGCAGTTATAGGTAGGAGCTTGAAATTCCAGAAAACATATCTACTAAAAAAATGATTAAACACCCATTTCAGCGATTTTAGAAATTCCCCCCCAGAAGGGGGCTAAAGGGGGTGGTCGAACGTTTTAGGTCATTTCGCCATATCTCCGCAGCAGTTATAGGTAGGAGCTTGAAATTACAGAAAACACATCTACTAAAAAATGATTAAAAACCTATTTCAGCGATTTTGGAAATTTCCCCCAGAAGGGGGTTAAAGGGGGGTGGTCGAATGTTTTAGGTCATTTCGCCATATCTCAGCAGCAGTTATAGGTAGGAGTGCGAAAATAGGGATAACAAAGCTACTAAAAAAATGATTAAACACATATTTTAGCGATTTCAGAAATTCCCCCAGAAAGGGGTTAAAGGGGGTGGTCGAATGTTTTAGGTCATTTTGTCATATTTCAGCAGCAGTTATAGGTAGTAGTGCGAAAATAGGGAAAACAAAGCTACTAAAAAATGATTAAACACGTATTTCAGCAATTTCAGAAATTCCCTCCCCCCCTCCCCTCCCGAAGGGTGTTAAAGGCGGTGGTCGAATGTTTTAGGTCATTTCGCCGTATCTCAGCAGCAGTTATAGGTGGGAGTGCGAAAATCAGGAAAACAAATCTACTAAAAAATGTTTAAACACCTATTTCAGCGATTTTGAAATTCCCCCCCAGAAAAAGGGCTAAAGGGGGGTGGTCGAATGTTTTAGGTCATTTCGCCATTTCTCAGCAGCAGTTATAGGTAAGAGCGCGAAAATCAGGAAAACAAATCTACTAAAAAAATGATTAAACACCTATTTCAGCGATTTCAGAAATTCCGCCAGAAAGGGGTTAAAGGGGGGGGGTTCGAATGTTTTAGGTCATTTCCCCGTATCTCAGCAGCAGTTATAGGTAGGAGTGCGAAAATCAGGAAAACAAATCTACTAAAAAAATGATTAAACATGTATTTCAGCGATTTTAGAAATTCCCTTCCAGGAGGGGGTTAAATGGTGGTGGTCGAATGTTTTAGGGGATTTCGCCATATCTCAGCAGCAGTTATAGGTAGGAGCGCGAAAATCAGAAAAACAAAATTACTAAAAAAATGATTAAACACCTATTTCAACGATTTTAGAAATTCCCCCCCCCCCCCCTGAAGGTGGTTAAAGAGGGTGGTCAAATGTTTTAGGTCATTTCGCCATATCTCAGCAGCAGTTTTATGTAGGAGCGCGAAATTAAGGAAAGCAAATCTACTAAAAAAAATTGGTTAAACACGTATTTCAGCGATTTTAGAAATTTCCCCCCAAAGGTGGTTGAAAGGGGGATCGAATGTTTTAGATCATTTCGTCATATCTCAGCAGCAGTTTTAGTTAGGAGCACAAAAATCAGGAAAACAAATCTACTGAAAAATGAATAAAACACATATTTCAGCAATTTTGGAAATTCCCCCCAGAAGGTGGTTAAATGGGGGGGGGGTTGAATTTTGTAGGTCATTTTCATATGAGGTCATTTCAATTTTCATATCTCAGCTATTCTGTAGGAGGGCGAAATTAATTAAAACAAATCTACTAAAAAATTGGTTAAACACGTATTTCGGCGAATTTGGAAATTCCCCCCAGAAGGTGGTTAAAGGGGTATTCAAAAGTTTTGGGTCATTTCGCCGTATCTCAGCAGCAGATTTAGGTAGGAGCGTGAAATTCAGAAAAACACATCTACTAAAAAATTGATAATTACGCATTTCAGTGATTTTAAAAATTCCCTTCGAAGGGTCTTAAAGGGGGCGGTTTCGAAAATTTTAGGACATATCGCCATATCTCAGCAGCTGTTTTATATAGGTGCGCGAAATTCAGGAAAACAAATCTACTAAACAAATGATTAAACACGTATTTCACTGAATTTAGAAATCCCCCCCCCCTCTCCCATCCGAAGATGGTTAAAGGGGGATTCGAAAGTTTTAGGTCATTTCGCCATATCTCAGCAACATTTTTTGGTAGGAGCGCGAAATTCAGGAAAACAAATGTACTAAAAAAATTACATTGTCTACCGTGCAAAGCCGGTGCAAAGTAAAATAATAAAATAAAAAAGTTGTATTACTTATGTTTCATTTTTATTTGAAACTTATACATACACATATATATGTACGTTTGTTCGTTAGAAATGTGGTTCAATACACATATAACTAATCAAATAATTAGTAACGTAATTAATTAGTAACATAATTAATTAGTAACATAATCAATTAGTGACGTTATTATTAAGTTTTAATTTTTTGTTATTAATTAATTAATAATTATATGCAGTTATGTATGTAATTTCGGTCTGTAATGTATGTAATTATGTCTGTTTCGGTCGATCTCTACTTGTAACCCACGTCAGTGATATATATCAATTTCAATATGTTTGAAATAGTGAAACATTATTAAAATAAACTGTAAACGATTTTTCATATAATGTAACGGAATTCTTTTGAGTATCCCTGTAAAGGAATTATAAGTGCTATGCCCACCACACTCTATAACTAGTCTCTTGTAGAGCACTTCACTGATATATACCAATTTCAATATGTTTGAAATTGTGTAACATCATTAAAATAAACCGCAAATGATTTTTCGCAATAGACCGCAATGTAGCGGAATTCTTTTAAGTGTCCCTGTAAAAAAAACTATAAGCGCTACACATTTCATTTTCAATACCGAACATACCACAGTAAGCCTCAATAACATATATTAATTGCATAATGATCCGAGCATATTTACGCGAATTAGAGGATAGTCAGACAGACAGACGGACGGCAGACAGACAGACAAACCAAATTCATAAACACATTTCAACTATGTTGGAAAGTGTTAAAAATATTCGCTGAAGAATCACATGCATGTGAAGCAAAGTTAAGAGGGCAAAATCCCAAACAGCATTTTTAGGCAGATTTCGTAAGAAAAACTACCTATTACATTCTCCCCTATGTTGGAATTTCTGGAAAATTTTTGTAGGATCTACGCCAATCATGACTCCAGAATCCAAAACCACCTCCAGTTCAAAACTTTATCTATCTATCTATATCACTTTTTTATGGACACGATAACTTCAATAATTCTGCACAAATCTCTTCCAAACTGATACATAAAATCTCCATCAAGTTCGTTAATGGGCAAAATGGAACCACGGGGGTAAGTGGGAGGGGGTGGGGCTTTTTGTGAAAAAACAAAAACAAAAATAATAACTTCTTAATTATGATACGTATCGAATCCGTTTAAAGTTTTTATTATTTCTAGGAAAAGGGTCGAAAATTTATGTATGGCAGATTTTTGATATAATTAAAAATGGCCTCAAGGAGACGGGGGAAATAGGGGTTTAAGAGGAAAAAAATTTATAACATTGTCAATTCACAAGATATAAATCCGCTTAAATTTATTATAAATCCTCTTAATATTATCTAAAACTTTTATGAAGACAAGTTTTTGATAGGACCAACCCTTACAGCAAAATAAATAAATAAATAAATAAAAATAAAATAAAATACAAGTAAATAAATAAAAACAAAAAACTCCCTGCCGTCTCCACCTACAGACACAGGTAGATTTCGAAGTGGGCGGTCCCAACTGCCGCATCATGGCAAAAAGTCATTTCTTCTGCAATTCTCAATAAACAGGCGCCCCCACGGTCTACGTCGTTGAAATCTACCTGTGCCTGTAAGCCGAGCCATCAGGGATTTTTTATTGTGGGGGCTTAATCCTATTTTGGGCGCGAATTGCGCAATCCTGCACGCTATTTCAAATCCTGTCCCTCAAAGAAAATCCCCCCCCCGCCCCTCAAAGAAACTCTTGAAATGGCGCCCCTGCAGTAAAACTTACAAAGAAGGAGTTGAAAGGAACTGAAAAAAAGCTCCATTTTAGACAGGTCTCCGTCTTAGCAAGTATAATTGTATGGTGTTTTTTTTTTCCGTTTGTGAAAGAGTTCTTTTACAGACAGGTTTCGAATAGACAAGTTTTACTTTAATATTCAGAGGTGCACTATAGACTGGAAATTTTAATAGTCTTAAAAGATACATGAAAAAATGGTACCCGTCTATAATTGGAAACTTTCATATTCAATATTTTATTATTAATTTTATAATTATCATCTTTTTCTTGCGATTTCGTATTATAAGATTTTCAGTCTTTGTATTCAGTAAACTTTTCTCGTTCGGAGGTACAGCCCCCAACACATCCTTGGCTATGACACCACCCTAAAAAAAACTTTGCCTGCCCCCCCCCCCTCACACACACACACACACACCACACAGTCTTAAAACAGAACCACATTGATCTTTCCAAAATATCTAACCTTATTATCAAAAATTCTTTACATAACATAGCATACAATGAACAAATATTATTGGTCAAAACTTGATAATTAAAAAGATACTTACAATTCTTTTGGATCGGATATTTTATCACCAATTGCAATTGATATTTTCATGTCTGTTTCTGTATCACTGCGTTTGGAAAAAAACATAAAACTTCCCAGGCTTGGCTGCCTGTATCTTTTCATTGCTATTTTATGAATGTTCAAAAATGGATAATTTTGAAATTTCGATACAAAGAAAAAAATAGATTAACAACTAAAGAGTACAAACTAAAAAAAAGAGATACTGTAGAGATACTTGTTTGAATTCAAACTAATCCAATACTTCTAGTTTTTCTCCTAATCACCATTAGTGCAATAGTTATTCCTAATCCTATAATCAGGAAATAATTGTCAATGTGAATGATAAATGAAGATGTTAGGTAGAAAAAGGGGAGATAATGGTTTATGAGGTTCTTGTACACCATCAGAAGTGGTCGGCTTGCATTGATGTTACCTGTTGTTGATTATTCTATATTCGACTACAGACTCCCTACGGTCCATGTTCATAAATCTGACGACCCATACGAACCAACGGTAATGACAGCTATGACAATTATCATTACCTTGAATGTGTTTAAAAACGGGCCTTTTGTTAATTGCGTTTAAGAAAAGCCTGTCCAGGCTTTCAGAATAGAAAAACTTGTGACATCTGGATATATTTTTCAATCTGAGACTGGTGGTGTATACAGACCTATTTTGGAGAGCTAGGGTGGTTTTTCCATTTGGGAACAGGAGGGGGCATAATAGTTTTCTATTAAAGAATTCCAAGTAAAACGGATGTTTGTATCTGCAGAAACTAATGTTAGCACTGTATTTTACGACGGGTGCAACAAGTTGACGGAACAAGTAAACATCCCTTTTTCCCCCAATTCCCTTGAATTTGTATTTTAATGCAAAAGAAAGATTTTTTTTAAAGAAATCTAAAATAGTTTAAAAAATCCATTCCTTACTTCCTAAAATTGTTAATTTATTAATGTGTTTCTTCTTTTAAACATTTAATAAATCAGAAAGGATTGCGTCCGCTCGCGTCCTTAGCGTCCCCCTTGACGAAAAAAAGTAAGGGGACGCTTGTAATAAAATAAAAAAGTGGGGGGACGCCGTCCCCCTGCGTCCCCCCTCGACTACACCACTGATAATTATGCCATTTCTCATCGCGCAGGCAAAGACATTCCGCATGTTGATTGTCTGAGTCGAGTTTAATGAGTTTTCTTGATAAACTTTTGTATATAATTATTTTAAGTTCTTTTTATTTTTATTTCACTGTGTCTTATTTCAATATATGTTCATGATTTCTTATCAGAGCGCGCAAAAAGAAAATGAAGGTAGTATTATCTTATTCATGTATGTTTTATTTCTTGCCACTCTGATGTAATTTGAGCTTGCAATTCTTTATCCGACTCTTAGAGATTCTTAGTGTTTCACCCTTAAGAATCGTTTGAGGAGGGGGTGCTGTAAAGAATTGAGCCTCGACATCCAGCTGCACTATGTGTCATTCTAGCATTTCCTGTGAGTACACTTAACTGCATACCTTCCCTCGCTATTTTTGCCTTGAAGACTAGCAGACGCCGAATTCTATTGTACTGTGAGCGGAAAGTTCGGACAGTGATGAAGTGGTAAGGCGTTACCCAAAGAGGGGTCTTATGCTTTGATACTTGCCGAGTTCGTGGGAAAGAGTTCATCTGCGAGAGAAGCGATCTCTGCACACGATTTTTAGGTTTGCGCCCGAAACTTTGCCCTTTGTCTTAGAACGTTCAATGACGGACTTAGTGAAAACGAAACAGAGGGATCTCAAGGCTGCTAAGAGGCTGGAGAGTTTCGAGGGGCCCGCCTCGACAAAGCCCCCGCCCCTAGAAGAAGGTCCCCTGCGAGAATGAAGAAGAGAGAGGACAGTTTTTTGGAGAGATTGAAAAGGAGAGTGTTGACTCTCTGGAGAAGGGAAAAGGAAACGTCAGTTTCGAACTCAGCGTGGTGTAAGCGCTAGTGATGTCCGACCTCTAGAATTGATACAGCAGGTATCCGGCGAAACTCCCAGAGAAAAGAAAGCACACCAAGTGCGAGAGTGAGAGTTCTTAGACTCAGAATTAACGAGTATTAGTAGATCTTCCCAAGAGAAGGAACGGACGAGCCTTGGTCCGAATGAACTTTATTTTGTAGTCACGACTGACTGTAATGTTTAGAGACTTCTGTTTGTTTCAGTTACACTTGGAGTCAAGAGGTCATTAATTTATAAGCGATTGACTCACGAAAAATAATTAAATGCTGTAATTAACTTTCTTGTACATAATTTTATTAGAATTAATATTGGTATGCAATAAATTCTATTTTTTAATTTATGCAAGATAATTCTCTTTACCAATGATCTGATCTCGCTACCACTCAACATCTTAATCAGGTCGGTATAGAGGAGTTACTACAATGTATTTATTAGTTTTTCATTTAGTAGAACTTTTAAGTGAACAGGTAGAATTTATGTTTTTATATAACTTAACACAAAATAAAATTTTTAACTATTGCAAAAATATTCAACTATTGAATGGAAATATGCATATTAGTAAAACAATCACAAGTTAATAAAATGAAAGATTTTAAATTTCATACAATTTAACAAATATATATATATATATACGAAACACATTACGGATTTAAATATTATAAGTGTTTGATTGAAATTTTTAAGACAGATTTAATTCTTGGTTCTGTCATATATAGTTCGAACTTATTTTAGAAGATAGTTTTCAATAGTCTTGTGGTTCGAACTTGACAAAATGAAATCAAGACACAATGAATTGTATGTTACTTTAATCATTATGTCATGACTTCATACTTCTGAAAGTGTATTTAAAGGTTTCTCTAGCTTTATTCAATGTTATTAAGCGTTTGTGAAACCGAAAATTAATGAAAAAACAGATCGCCTTCTACCAATTGCGCTAAGAATGTTTTATTCAATTATTATAAATAATAAAACCTTTTAGAATATTACTTATTTTAAATTCAAAATAATAAAAATTTAAAGTTAACAAAATAAATAATTCCTCTGTTCATTATAAATAAATAAAAGTTTACAAAATAAAAGTTTCAAAATTAAAACTGTATAAAAATTATAAGTTAACAAAAAATTAAATAAAATAAAATTTTAAAATAAAAATTATGAAAAGTAAAGTTTATAAAAATTAAAAGTTTTTAAAATTTTTAAGTTATGTTTAAAAATCTTCAAATTAATCAAAATTGACTTTTAGTTTTATGTTAATGTAAGTTTCAATGTTTTAAATATCGAGCTAACTGTTTATCCCCATAATCATTTGTTTACCCATCTTCCAACCAACCAACTGGTTGCCTAGCCAACTATATACTTTGTATCTACACATGCGCAGAAAAAAAAACACTAACTTGAGTTTTACTTTAAACCTTTGCTAGATTAGATATATTATACAAGTCGAATATCTTCCATACTTAGAAAATTTATAATTTTCAACTATTCGTCCCTATTTATCTTAAAACATTAACAAATAAATATAATTTATATACTTACAAAAACAGGATAACTTAAAAAGGGGTCCATACATTTCAGCTTGCTAAAGTCAAGTGTCTGATTTATAACAGAATGAGGTTAAACTATCAGTTTACTTCCTTATCACTCACGTGATCAAGACCTTATCAGTTACATGTTCAGGCCGATAACAGCTAAAAACAGCGTGTTGGTCATTTTAACTTCTGACTTCGCATACTGTGGTTCGGTAAGTTTTCTTGTCTAACATTTCTTTCTTTTTAAGAAATAAACTAATCGGAAAAATTTCTTTTCATACCCACTTACTTTTAAATCACAATGTTAAAAGACTAAATTTTATTATCTTAAATTATTCTTTTAAATGTCAAACAAAAGATCTTACAATATATTTGCAAATAAGTTCTTATAAAACGGTTTTAATTTGTTAAAGGATGAACATTGTTATTTTAACTATCTATTATTTTGAAAGCGAAAAAGATTAATTCACTTAAAAATTAAACTTACCTTATTTATAAGCTGGGTAAGCAGGGTCTGGCTTTTGTGACGACTTGTAGAGATTTGAAAGATAGTACAAACGTATATCAGTTAATTTCACGTGATATGATGACGTTACTAAGTGACGTCATCCACCACAGGTTAATCACGTGACTACGCGACCATAACCTTCACATTACTAGTGATGTTTAGATCACGTAGCTAATTGTAATTATTATAAAATATACTTATAATATATTTATAAAAATATATTCATAAATTAATAACTAATTTATTTGCGTATTATTTTGAAAAGCATAGCATTTTAAAATAATAAATTAATTAATTATTAATTTATGAATATATTTTTATAAATATATTATAAGTATATTTTATAATAATTACAATTAGCTACGTGATCTAAACATCACTAGTAATGTGAAGGTTATGGTCGCGTAGTCACGTGATTAACCTGTGGTGGATGACGTCACTTAGTAACGTCATCATATCACGTGAGATTAACTGATATACGTTTGTACTATCTTTCAAATCTCTACAAGTCGTCACAAAAGCCAGACCCTGCTTACCCAGCTTATAAATAAGGTAAGTTTAATTTTCAAGTGAATTAATCTTTTTCGCTTTCAAAATAATAGATAGTTAAAATAACAATGTTCATCCTTTAACAAATTAAAACCGTTTGATAAGAACTTATTTGCAAATATATTGTAAGATCTTTTGTTTGACATTTAAAAGAATAATTTAAGATAATAAAATTTAGTCTTTTAACATTGTGATTTAAAAGTAAGTGGGTATGAAAAGAAATTTTTCCGATTAGTTTATTTCTTAAAAAGAAAGAAATGTTAGACAAGAAAACTTACCGAACCACAGTATGCGAAGTCAGAAGTTAAAATGACCAACACGCTGTTTTTAGCTGTTATCGGCCTGAACATGTAACTGATAAGGTCTTGATCACGTGAGTGATAAGGAAGTAAACTGATAGTTTAACCTCATTCTGTTATAAACCAGACACTTGACTTTAGCAAGCTGAAATGTATGGACCCCTTTTTAAGTTATCCTGTTTTTGTAAGTATATAAATTATATTTATTTGTTAATGTTTTAAGATAAATAGGGACGAATAGTTGAAAATTATAAATTTTCTAAGTATGGAAGATATTCGACTTGTATAATATATCTAATCTAGCAAAGGTTTAAAGTAAAACTCAAGTTAGTGTTTTTTTTTTCTGCGCATGTGTAGATACAAAGTATATGGTTGGCTAGGCAACCAGTTGGTTGGTTGGAAGATGGGTAAACAAATGATTATGGGGATAAACAGTTAGCTCGATATTTAAAACATTGAAACTTACATTAACATAAAACGAAAAGTCAATTTTGATTAATTTGAAGATTTTTAAACATAACTTAAAAATTTTAAAAACTTTTAATTTTTATAAACTTTACTTTTCATAATTTTTATTTTAAAATTTTATTTTATTTAATTTTTTGTTAACTTATAATTTTTATACAGTTTTAATTTTGAAACTTTTATTTTGTAAACTTTTATTTATTTATAATGAACAGAGGAATTATTTATTTTGTTAACTTTAAATTTTTATTATTTTGAATTTAAAATAAGTAATATTCTAAAAGGTTTTATTATTTATAATAATTGAATAAAACATTCTTAGCGCAATTGGTAGAAGGCGATCTGTTTTTTCATTAATTTTCGGTTTCACAAACGCTTAATAACATTGAATAAAGATAGAGAAACCTTTAAATACACTTTCAGAAGTATGAAGTCATGACATAATGATTAAAGTAACATACAATTCATTGTGTCTTGATTTCATTTTGTCAAGTTAGAACCACAAGACTATTGAAAACTATCTTCTAAAATAAGTTCGAACTATATATGACAGAACCAAGAATTAAATCTGTCTTAAAAATTTCAATCAAACACTTCTTATAATATTTAAATCCGTAATGTGTTTCGTATATATATATATATATATATATTTGTTAAATTGTATGAAATTTAAAATCTTTCATTTTATTAACTTGTGATTGTTTTACTAATATGCATATTTCCATTCAATAGTTGAATATTTTTGCAATAGTTAAAAATTTTATTTTGTGTTAAGTTATATAAAAACATAAATTCTACCTGTTCACTTAAAAGTTCTACTAAATGAAAAACTAATAAATACATACACATACATTTTGTAAGTTACTTACACAAGGAAACCCCTCTCTTCATAACACATACATTCTTTTGCTTTTTTAAATATTTTATTAACTTTTAACTTTTTGTTAACTTTTACTTTATAACTTTTTTTGTTTACTTTTATTTTAAAACTATATTTTTGTTAATCTTTATTTTATTTTATTATTTATTTTTTGTTGTTAACTTTTAATTTTAATAAGTTTTAATTTCATTAACTTCTAATTTTTTTAACCTTTTTTTTTAATGTGAATATTTTTATTACAATTAATTTTTGTTATAGATTAATTTATTTTTTAATTGGATTACATCACTTCACTTAAAATTTCTACTAAATTATAAACTAATAAATTCACTCATAGACACTTTGCAAAAATAAACACACAGAACTTAATCAAAAACATTTTATATTCAGGTAATAAATAATTCATTACAAATAGTTTGTTCATTAATCTTACATAAAAAGTGCTCACTAACATTATAAACTCCGTTTAGAAACGTTGAAGTTACATAATCGAAATCTACGAGCATTAACAAAGCTTCCCCTAATTGATTCAATTTTTCCCTATTATTAAATGTGAAACAGGAGTGAAGGCTTTTGCTCGAATGTCGTAGTGCACATGCATGGCATTCATACAATTGATTAAGTATTGATAACATATTATTCTCGATACATGTGTTAAGTTTATACTTTAACACTTCATCATTTTCTGTAGATATATTACTCACCATACATTTCTTTTTAATAAGAGATGGTAAAAGATTTGTATACATATGTTGTAAAAGTACACTATTTAAATGAGAGGTACTTTCTTTTAATTTTTCTAGTTGATGTTCGTTTAAGTCAATATAAAAATGATTCTTTAAATTTTTAATTCGCATTGTAGAATTTTGATTTAACACTAAAATCATGTTATTAGAAACAAAGGACGTGCTTTTGTATCTTAAATTAAATGCAATAAGTTTATATTGAAACTCAAACCAGCTAGGAATATCCATATTAACCACGCGGTTTGTCGGGATTTCTTCATTAGTAGATACATTGCGTTTAAATTCTCGTATAAGTATATAATATTGTTTAGTTCTTAACTTCAAAGTTAAATAGAAACAGTCACTTAGTTCTTTGTGAAACACATAGGAATTGCATAATTTATCACTTTTAATGTCATTTGCAGGTGAGATGGTGGTTTGTAATTCACCACTTGTTTGCGAAAGGTTGCTTGCTTGTAGCTCGTTGACCTCGCGTTTAACAGTAGTCTGTAAAATATTATTTGTAGGTTCTTGAAACGCTAAGGTAGTAGAACAATCTAAATTTTCAAAATTCATGTCTTCGAAAAATGTATCCAAATAGTCCGTGGCAGAATTTGGCATTCGACCGGGATTCTCGAAAGATGTTGTATCATTCCCATAGGCAAAGTTTGAAAAATTCATAGCGATCTCGGGTTTCACATCTTGTAAGTCCTCAGTAGTTACACAGTTATTACCCATTTTAGAAAGTTTTAATCTTGGGTCTTTTAACTCCTTCTCATAGGTATTTAAATTTTCCATGAGTTTTTCTAAACGTAGACGTTTTGAAGGTGAAAGTACTTCTTCATGAGATCTTTTCTGCATATTAATGTTATAAAATATTTTTAATCAGCATTCCACTAACTGGTGTAATCTCGATAAAAGTCTACAGTAAACTGATTGTGTTTCCTGGAAACATTTACTTATCTAGATTAAAAGCAGTCACAGTTATAGTTAATCATTTAAATTACATTTAGGTTAAAGATAAAATGTTTACTTATCTATAATAAATACAGTGACGGTTTAAGTTAAACATTTTCTTAACTATGTTAAATGCTGTAATGTTAACTGTGGGATGGAAATTATCAAAACATGCAATGTCATTGTTTAAAAGGAGAGAAAAATTAAACTTTCTTATCAATAAATAAGTTTAATACCTATTCAAATAAAAATAATCAATTTTTCTTAAAAAGAGATTTCATTTGACCAAAAAGGGTTAACTTTAAAGACTACAATTAAAAAAATTGCCTACTCATAAATATATGTTTACTTTTTTTCTAGAAAATAAAACTTCAAAGATTGATTTCATAAATAAAAAAAATAAATAAATAGACATGTGAAATAAAAACAGATATGTGATATAAAAACAAATATTTATTAAATAAATACATTTCTATGTTAATTTACAAATACATTGTCTAAATGGTTTTTATAAAAGTCCATATTCATAGTTTCAAAAAATAAATGAGTATAATTACATGAACATTTCTTGAATATGTTTTTTACAAATTCAGTCACGTTGAAATTTAGCAGTGCACTGTCGCTACACCAATATACTTTCTACGCAAATTATAACTATCACACTCGTGTTTCACATTAATTGGTTCTCCGATTGAACATCGATAGCAATCAAACACGCGAGAAACGGATGACTTTAACTCGTCATCGAAACATGTTAAGAAATAGTTCAAAGTCTCTTCGATTGTGAGGTGGGTACATTTACATTTGTTTAAGTTTTCTAAAATCGAAACAGGAATAAGCTTAGTTAAAAGCGTCTCAATGAGACATTTGGTAATTTTAAAGCCATTTTTCACTAGTTTCAAATATTGATCTTTTGTAAGCAGTAAAAAATCCGACTTCAAACAAAACCCAAACTTTTTTGATTTGAATAATTTTTGCAGTATGCATGATTCCTTATTTACATAAGCGATTAGTAAGTCATTATTACATACGAATGTATCTTTTTCAGAAACAAAATTAAATTTATCCAATCTCGATTCAAATTTGTCGAATGTTGCACATGATAATGTAATGCCTTCATTTGTGGGGGTAAGTTCACGACCGTTCTTTTCAAATTCTTCGTATTTCTGTATGTGAACATAAAGCTCATAGTTCTTATTCATTTGTACTTCAACAATCATTTCCTCACCTAAATTCCAATGAGCAGGAGTAAAAACATCGAAAAACTTAAATATTTTACTAAACTGAGTGATGTCTGAAATTTCATATTTCGAACCGTTTCCCAAGGAAAGTTGATCAGACGGGTTAAGTTCTTTAGGTGAAAGATGAATTTTCTATGTTTCACTAAGTCAGATCTATTATTAAATGTTTCAAAACAGTCGTCGCATTTACAGTGACTGGGTGACTGTATACTTTTCTTTTGATTTGGCTTGGAAGTATTATGAATTTTCCCATGCTTTAATAAATCACTCTTTTGTGAAAATACTTCGCCACATACATTACAATTATGAATCACAGGGGTCTTTGAATGGACCTTCATATGATTTAATAAATGATACTTTCTAGCAAATGTTTTTTCACAAATTATACACACAAGAGGTATTTTCTCCAGATGACATTTCATGTGAAACGTTAAGTTAACCTTTCGGGGAAAAGCTTTGTCACAAGTAGAACACACAAAGGGTAACTTCTGTTTCTTTAATCCTGATGAGGTGGGTTTCACTTCACAATGCGAAACGGGTTCTTCTTTAGGCTGTATTAAAAATTCCATGTCATGGTCATTTAATCCCGGTGATGAGGGTTCACTCTTCACGTTAGACATATCATTAGCACTTAACAAAGCAGAATCCATGACTCGTTCCGTAATCACTTAAATGTAAACTAACTTAAAACGGAAAACACAACCTTTCACAGTGGTAACAGGAAACAATATAATCATATTAACTCGTTTCTTGGAAGTTCATAAAATGATAGAGGGCGCTTGTTTAAAAATAATAACATTTTATTGGTTTAAAAAAGTCACGTGATTATTTTATGATACTCTGTTATAAGTTCAATAGTCAGTTAATTCTTACACATTGATTCAGAAAGGGTTACATATCAGAAGTTCGTACAATTGTAAGTCAAAAATGCTTGTCTAAATAATATTTTACTGGTCGAATCACTTGTGTATCAGAAGTTTATATGTTTGTAAGTTAAAAATTCTTATTAATCTCGTATTTAGTTCTTTTATAAATAATATTTTACTGATCGAATCACTTACGTGTTATAAATCTAACTAGAAAAAGTGAATATTTCAAATAAGTCATGTTAGAAAAAACTGGATTCGATTATCTTTTTTTTAAATGTTGGTTGTATAAAGTCAATCGTTTATTATTTTTTAACAGTTGTTATTATTTTTTAAATAGTTTTTATTATTTTTGAACAGTTGTTATTATTATTTGAACATTTTTTTATTATTTTTGATCATTTGTTTAGTTGTTATTATATTTTTGAACAGTTGTTCTTATTATTTTTTTAATACTTTTATTTTTTTCCCTGTGCTTTTTTTCCAAACAGGCGAAAATTGTAGTTTACAATTCTAAAATACACTTTAATGAAAGCAGTCTGTTACAAGATAATCACAAAAAGTTAACATTATCTTCCAAAAATAAATCCTCATTTCACAATATAATTGAAACTGAATAGGCAAAATTAAAAATCACGCTATTCCAAACACATATATCCGTAATCTAACAATCATGAACATACAAAGCTATCCTAAATTATCAAAGCATTAGTTCAGTTTGTCATGGCACGTCCAAGAAAATTTCGATAAGATAAAAATTTGACTGTAAGTTTCGAAGGAAAACCTATCCCCGAATCAAACTTGGCAGATTTATTTAATCTTTTGTTTTCTGTGAATAAAAGAAAACCGATCAAGGCACAGAACGAATTATTAGAAACATTAAACGAAATGAATGTCCCGCGAAATTTTATTAAAAATAAATATTTGTCAACAAACATTAAACAAGATTCTGCATTAGATTTGTCAAAACCCGCTAAAAAACGAAAAGTGGGTTCACATGTATTGCATTGGGAAAATTATTAATAAAATTGAATTTGTTTTTTAAACTACGCCTCTTTCCTATGTTTTCTACACCAAACATAATAAAAAAAACAGTACTTACCCCTAAACATGTCTTCTTTTTTACCATTGCTTCCACTATACATTTTAAAATAAATATGTTAATATTCAATCCAATCATATCGAAAAAGATAAATTTCCGGTTTCATTTAAATTCAGTATAAAATAAACCTTAAACTTTTCGCTTCCGGTACCGCGATACCTCTCTTTAAACACTCAAAATCTCGACATACAGGTACAGGTGATCAGTTAAACCTACCACAAATTATCAAGTCAAGAAGCTATTTTGCAGGTTCAAACCTCAGTGAAATCTTTTCAAGAAAACCTATTTTAAATATTCGTTATTGCATTCCCTTCCGATAGAGGGCGCCACCAAAAAAAATTGATCTCCGTTTCGCCTTCAAACTGAAAGTCCATTCTAAAATTCAAAAAAAAAAAAAATTAAGCCCCCCCCCTCAAAAATAAGCCCCCTCAAAAATAAGCCCCCTCAAAAATAAACCCCCCTTAAAAATATGCCCCCCTCAAAAATAAGCCCCCTTCCACCACCACCACCACCTCATTGCTCCTCCTGGGCGTGAACTGTCTTTTTCCCTCTACTACTGACAATATCTACTTCACTACCTGACTAACATAATGGAAACGCTGTTCACAGTTGCTCTGTAGAGTTCTGTGAAAAATGAGTCGAAAACAGCAAGCAGTATCTTTAGAAACCAAGCAAAAAAATTAAACGAAGTTAGCGATAAAGTTCTGAAAAAATCCCAAAATGCGGCGAAGTATGGGATACCTACAATTCTTCTACAATTTTAAAGAATCGCGAAAAGATTGAAGCGGTTTATGCTGCGAGTTAATTCAAACCAGTAAGAAAACGAATGTGTAGAAGAAAGAATGAATAAATTGAATTTGCTTTCTTGCGGAGGATAAAAGAGGCAATAAGCCAGAACATTGTTTTAACGTTTGCAGTTTTGCAAGAAGAAGCAGTAGCTTTTGCTGATGCTTTCGGTGAGAGTGGTTTCATATTTCTAACGGAAGACTGACAAGATTTAAACAGCGTCATAGACTTGTCTGCAGAAAGATATGCAGCCAAAATCGGTAAATTCTTTCTTAGACATTGTTTTTCCCGAGTACATTTGCATAGATGACGATGTGCTGACTTCGGATGTGACGACAGACGAAGAAATAATTGCTGAAAAATAAAGATGACAACATTGAAGAAATTGACACAGAACGGAAAAGTTTATTGTCAATAAATGAATCTACCGCAGCATTGAAAACTGTACAACGTTTCCTTATGGATCAAGAGGATACTTCCCGAGCTTTGGACAAATTAGATTAGGTCCATACGTTCCTAAAAAAAAGTACTCTACAAAAATTGAAGCCAAAGTCAATAACGGACTATTTAAAAATATGATTAGCATGTAAATAAATTTATTATTGCCTTAAAAACGATAATTAATTTGTTAATGAAATTTACTATTTCTTATTAATTTATGATTTTTTGAGCAGGGATATATTTGTAGGTTAATTTATGTAGTTTTTATATCTAACATAGATGGCGCCACTATTATGACGGTTAACACGAAATTTCGGATAATACGAAAAAAATTCCCAGTCCCTTCAATTTCGTGTTAACGGGGTTCGACTGTATATATATATCTGACCTATGTCATACGATAACACTCGTATTTATAAATCAATTTGGATGAAACTAATTGTATTAAGTTCACCAATGTCTCTACCGAGTTCATTGGCCAGCTTGGTCCGCCATCTTATTTCAAGATGGCGGCCACTTAAAGATTTAAAACTAAAATAAATTTACAAAAAAGTTAAAAATTCAAATTTTTTGCTTACGTGTTAGGCCTTGGTACAAGGATTCCGGAGCATTTTTTGTTTTAACTCTATCTTAAAAAATGGCTGAGATAGAGCAGTTAGAAATTCTAGGGTGGCTGACATTTTGAACACATTACAAGACAGCACATTGCAAAAAAAAACAACGATTAATGTATGAGTTTTAGTGAACGCGATTTCTCGCAAATTATTTTCTTTCATTGTTGTAATCATTTTCCCAATCATACGCATAAAACTATATATTTATATCCGTTAGCGCCAAATCTCGCCAAACTTGGTGACATTTGGCGAAATATCGCCAAATTTGGCGATCAAAATAAGTCTTCATAATTGAAGCCAACTTGGCTATAGCTCAATAATTTGGCGAATTTCTTATTAAAATTCAGTATTAACGAATCTTTTGTAAACGGTTTCTTTGCATTTTAGCTTGCTGTTTTCGAGTAACATTAGCTAAAATTTTAAAACGAAGATATAGGAAAGGTACCTTTTCCTCCCGGTACAGGCCGGAAGGACTTTTTTGTGAACAGATGGCAATTTCTAAAAAGGCAAGTATTAATTTATTTTTTATTTTTTTCTAAAATTATAAGGCTAGAATATTAGCAGGGTAAATAAACTAATGTTTTTGAGTATGAAAATTAAATAAATTTGTTGCTTTTAATTGTCTGAGTGCAACGAAGACTCATACACAGCGCAGTATTACTTTGCCCCTTATATAGATACGATGGATATTAAAACCTTTCGTCAAGCATAACTCAAAAAATATTTAACGGATTTCGTTCAAATTTTTACAGCAGGTACCTATAAAGGTGACAACGACGTCTATTTATTACCAAGAATAAATGTCAAACCGTTTGGAAAATATATTAAAACAAGAATGAAAAATCATGCGTCAAGCATAGATTATGTAACACTTTCCAACGCTTCCAAAATAAATTTACGAATCATACTCTTTAATAAGCTAAAAGATAACATCTAAGTAATCCGAATACTTTTATTCAGCCCTGTATAGGATCTATAGATTTGTATATATACTACATAGGATGCTAAATTTTAGTTCAGTTAGGAAACACGTAGCACAGTTTAAAATCCTCCGTCTGGAGTTAAATAATACGGAAATGTGTTCCCGAACTTTTGTGCTTCCCTGTATAGGATCTACAGAATTTATACACACCACGTAATATACAAAAAGCGATTTAAAATTAAAATCGCATTCAGTAACTTAAAACGCACTTCCAAGAATTATTGTTAACATACAGTAGAGAATTCTTTTGTGTGTCCCTGTAAATGAACGATGACTGCTATACACACAATATTCTGTAGTAAGTCTCTTGTAATGAACCTTATATAAATTTCAATGCGTTTAAAATAGTGAAACATTATTTAAATAAACCGCAGACGATTTTTCTCCATAGACGTAATGTAACGGAATTCTTTTGACTGTCCCTGTAAAGTAAGTATAAGTGCTATGCACACCCTATTCCATATTAAGCTTCTTCTAATGCACCTTAGTGATATATATAAATTTCAATGCGTTTAAAATAGTGAAACATTATTTAAATAAACCGCAAATGATTTTTCCCCATAGACCGCAATGTAACGGAATTCTTTTGATTGTCCCTGTAAAAAAACTATAAGTGCTGCACACTTCCGTTGAAATAGGGAACATGCCATAGATAACGATTATAACATATAAAAATTGCAGGGCAATCCGAGCATATTTACGGGAGTTAGAGCACGGACAGACGGCCAGACAAACCGAAGTCATAAACACTTTTCAACTAGGTTGGAAAGTGTTAAAAATAGATAAAAAAGCACAATTAAAGTACATACGTCACGAAAATTGTGCGTACGTCATTTTCACCGGCGGGAGATTTTCGTAGACAATCGGAATTGAAAAGTTCATGGAGTACATGGAGCAAAAAAATATGCACGCACTAATATTCCGCACAATAAAATATATTTCAATTTATTAGAAATCGAAAATTAATCTGGATTTTTTTCTGTTTGAAAAAAAAAACCCGCAATAACTTAGTAGACTTGGTATTAGAGATTTGGCGCAAATCTCAGCAATAGCAGCTTTTTTTATTTCGCGTGTGTAACAAAAAAAAAAAAAAAAAAAAAAAAAAAAAAAAAAAAATTCGTTGGTGTTTAAATAAAATGTTTCGATTTATGGCATTATTTTTTTTCTTCTCTTTTTAGCATTTTAAATGGGATTAATGAAAGGCATGTATTTTAAATTAAATGAGTGAAAGGTTTATATTTAAATGAAATGAATTCAATATGAAAATGTTATAGGAACAATATTTGGCGATTTATCAACTGCGTCAGGATAACATAAAAGTACCAATATATCAAACGGTATGTAGTATGTGAAATGAAACAATTATATTATAAACACCCATCGTACAAGAAAAAAAAACAAATATTCTGCATTCAGAGGGAAAAATCCATCTCCTGTGCCGAAAGATTTGGCGAGTTCTTTTTTGGTGATAAGTTTTTCGATGTGATTGATGGGATCTGCAGGATTTGGCTTACTTTTTCTAAATCTTATTTTTTTGCAGATGTAGTATTATCTAAATATATTTTTTGCAGATATTTTTCTATTTTGTATATTTGGCATTTGGAAAAGGGATTTTTACCTTTTTATCTGTGCCTTCGGAAATATTAAAAAATAAAAAAAGATTTACATATATCAAGCGTTTAATTTTAGATTTTAAATGCTATTTATTATTTACTAGCCGTTTATTAAATGTTTACAATTTACCCCCCTGACAATAACAATTATTTATCACAAAAATGCCTCTTAGGTTTGTTAAATAAGTTTGTGTATGTATTTTCATTACTTATTAAAATATCGAATATGGCGATAAAATTTTAATTTAGCATCGTGCTTAAATTTTTAAGATGGTGCAAAAACATACTTTAATAAACGTATGTTTGTAAATATTTGAAAAACATGTTTTACCGCTCTCTTGAAAAGTTTTGTAAGATGCTAAAACTACCTTTTGGCACCATTTAAAATTTTTTTCGCCAACCGAGATAGGATACGAAACTTTTCTCCATTCAGATACATAGGCAAGGCTGGTCTCAAACAAGAGTAAAGCTAGCAACAATATTGTTTTAACTCTATAAGAGTTACAATAATGATATTAAATACTCCGATTGGCTTTGGGATCAATTACGAAAGTTTCTCCTAAAAAAAAACTGTAGAAGAAGTCTTTTACATTTGTTTCAAATGAAGCTCGGTCTACAAGGTATTAGTTAATAATACAAACAACACCAATGGCATGGAGGCAAAAGTTTTAATTTAAATGTATATATTTGAAACCCTTCCCCCCCCCCCAAAAAAAAAAAGAAAGAAAAAGAAAAGAAAAGAAAAGAAAGTTACAGTAATGAATTTAAAATGGCGTTAAGCCACGCTTTCTGACATAAACAATTGGCTGCAAACGCAACAACGAAACTTTCACTTAACTTAATAACATGTAGCTAATATAGCCCTCAGGGTACTTTGCAGTTATACAGACCTCGTGGTTTTTTTAAAAAGCTTGAGACAATTCAGGTTTAAGAAGTTGAGATTTACTGTCAAATGATATAAACAACTATGAACACAAAACTGATGAATTATTATTCAGGTTTATGTATGTATTTAAAAAAAAATTGCATCTGATTACACTTATTAGATAAATTACTTCTGTTTGCATTTAATAACTGATAAACGGCTTCTGTATATTAAATGAATTGTTTAAATATTGGAAAGAGGTGGCGAGAGGTAGAAAGACGAGTAAACAAACGGGTAGACAGACGGGTAGTGAGATGGGTAGAGAGACGAGTAGCGACATATGTAGGCTGACGGGTAGCAAAACGAATAGACAGACGGCTAGAGAGAACGGTAAAAAGAGGGTTGACAGAGGGGTAGCGACACCGGTAGACAGGAATGTAGCGAGAAAGGTTGCGAGACGCGTAGCGTGGTAGATAAAGAGACCAGTAGAGAGATGAGTACAGAGGCGAGTTGACTGACGAGTAATGAGATTGGTTGCGAGACGGGTAAAGAGTCGGGTACAAAAACAGACGGATAGTGAGATGGGTATACAGACGAGTAGAGAGACACTAGATGTGTACGGAGATGGGTATACAGACGAGTAGAGAGACACTAGATGTGTACGGAGATGGGTAAGGAGATGGGTAGAGAGGCGTATAGCCAGACGGGTAGAGAGACAGATAGACACGTTGTGAGACAGATAGACAAATGGGTAGCGAAGTGGATAGAGACACGGCTAGACATACAAGTAGTTAGACGGATAGACAGACGGTTAGAAAAATAGATTGGCGGGTAGCGAGACCGGTAGTGAGACGTGTAGAGAGATAGACAGTCGGTTAGAGAGACGGGCAGAAGAACAGATAGGGAAACAGACAGATTGTGGAGAGACAGACAGACAGGCAAAAGAAAAGTCTGCGGATTGGCGCAGTAAAGGCGCATTAAAGGCGCAGGGAGCAGAGCCTTCTAGAGAATAATCAAAAAGTATCTGTTAAGCTTAACTTTGTAATATATATAATTTTTCAATTTTGCCGATATGGAGATTTAATGTAAAAGTTATTTTACAGAAGTCATCGAAAGATTTTTTGTATACTTTAATAGTAATTTAGACTATAGTTTTGCAATCTGGTTTGTAGCAAAGCATGCCATCAATGTGGTTTGAAGTGTAAGAGTTTCTATAAACAGTTATACAAATAATAGATATATAATCAAGGAAGAAAAATCTTTAATTCACACACAAAAAAAGGTGCAACAATAAAATTAAATTTGCGTTAAGCCACGCTTGATAGAATAATCTATTGGCTGCAAATCCAATTACGTAACTTTAAAAAGCTTGGCGTTTTAAAAGACCCGGCGTTTTTTTTTTTTTTTTTTTTTTTTTTTTTTTTTTTTTTTTTTAAAGTTTTGCGCAATACGCGCTTAAGAAAATGAGATTCTATGCCACATGTTTAAAAAAATTATGACAACACATCTGATGAACGGTACTTCTTTTCTATTTTTTTAACTGTGTATATAAATTTATATATGATATTTTGTAATTCTATCATTTAATTTGCTCTTTTTCTTTATATTGTAATTGTTAACCCCATATTCTCAGCAATATCACTCAGACTAATCCCTTTGAGGGAAGTCCTAGTTAATTTTAATGTGGCCGACCATTGGGTATTAATTTTGATTACATGTCCAATAGTCGGCCACCAGGAGCTGAATACTGAATACATAACTTATTATACTTTATTGAGTTTATTTTTAATTGTTTGGTAGATATAACTTTATCTCTACATCAATAATAATATTATATAAAAAACAAATCTTATTTTACGTGCTGGTTTGTTTGTTTGTAGGGGAAACTACTGGAAATACCGAAAGAATTTCAAATGTAAAGGTGGCAGTCTCTGCTCCGACATAGACTATATTTTACGTCAGAGCCACTTTTCACAAGTAGATGGATGAGCAAAAAACATTCCAAACTTGCCCTTTTTGTGATATTGAAGGAGCTAGTAACTTGAAATTTGGCATGGTTGTTGTTTTCTAAAAAAATCGAAATTTAAAAGTGTGAAATGAGTGGGAAAAGTTCTAAATTACAATTTATGTAGAATTGTTAGGAATATAAACTTGAAATTTAACATGTCTGTTACTTTTAAGACGTAAATTCTGGATCAAGGCAATTAAAAAAAGGGGGAATTTTAGAAAATGAAAAAAACTGTGAATATTCTAAAATTATTCTAAATTGCGATTTATATGGAATTACTAGGGATAGAAATTTAAAATTTGCCAATTCTGTCATTTTTAATATGTAAACGCTGGTATAAAATAATTAAAAAAAAAAAACGAAATTTCAAAGGGTACAGGACCAAACAAACATTCTAAAGTTTCAAAATCTGTGCTAGTTTTGGTGCTGGAAACTTAAAATTTGGCATGGTGGTTAATTTTAAGACATAAACGACCGGCTAGAAAGGTTTCTAAAAATTTGAACATTTAGAATGCTGAAATGAGCGGAAAATGTTCTGAATTATGGTTTTTTTTTTTTTTTTTTATAAATGTTCGAATAGAAACTTGAAATTAGACATGGATAACCTTTCCCATACTTAAGTGGTCTGATCGTACCCGAACAGTTTCTAAAAAATTCGAAATTTATATGGAACTAAAAATTTTCTAAAATTGCAATTTCTGTGATACTGTTGGGTTTGAAACTTCAAATTTTGCATGGGGGTTTCTTTTAAGATGTAAACTCTCGCAAAAAATGGTTTCTATAAAATTCGAAATTTAAAAAATTGAAATTTTCAGTAATTGTTGTTTATCATTCTAAATTATGATTTATTTAAAATTAATAGGGATAGAAAACTGATATTCGATATCGAGGTTACTTTTATGTCGCAAATGCTCGCACACAGTAGCTTTTTCTTAAACAAAAATCTAAATTTAAAATGGTGAAATGAATAGAAAAGTTCTAAAATCCAAATTATTTTTGATCCACTAAACCTAATCCAAAATTTCTTTCAGGATAACACTGTCACTCAGGAACGTAAAACACATGATGATTTGTGATTATGATTTATTTGGAGTTGATAGGGTGATTGCTAGATACATGAAATTTGACATGGCTTTTACTTTTAAGATGTAAATGCGCCGGCAGATCATATTCTAACATATTCAAAATTTAAAAGAGTGAAATAAATAGAATTGGGTTTAAAATCACGATTTCTTTTGTACTACAGAAACGATTTCAAATCTTGTCCTGGGATAAAAATGATGCCGTTCTCCACTTAAAAATAGGCTATATTTTATCTCTGTATAAACGACCTGATAAAATGAAAAATGTTCTAAAATCTCGTTTACTTTGAATGTGTTAAGACTAAGAGCAAGAAACTCCTTATGGTGATGGATTTTTAAGACATAAATGCCCATTAAGAACGTTCATCAAAGTATTTGATAGATAACATACACAACATAGGTATATAACGGCATGTAACTTAAACTTTAAAAGATTTTTAGAAACAATATAAAAATTTCTTGTAATCTAACTTATTTTTCAACAATTTACTTTATTATTCTTGACGGGCTTTCGGATAGTGAATTTTAAAATTTATGCACACACGCTAAAGTTAAATCTCTTATCTCTCATGCATGAATTGTTTTTAAGTAGATTAAAAAAAATTATTTTGCATTTAAAATGAATAATTAAGAAGAGATAATGTTGATTTTTTAAAAATCTTAACAATTACTACTAAATCACAAAATGACCCTGATAAAGCTAACTTACAAACACTAAAACATTTTTACAAAAAAGTTATTAAATAGTTTTTTATGATTATTTAAACTTTGGAGATTTTACCGCAAAGCTAAAAGTAAAATAATTATATTTATTATATTATTTGTAATCATTATTGGTTATGTTTTTGTTTAGATCCATAAGCAGAAAATCTCTCAGAAAATTCTCTGTGATGCAGAAAAGAAAACAAAATTGACAAAGTTAGATTTTCCAATGAAATAATCGAAACTGAAATGGCTCTCCTACCTATTTCTATATTTTATAAACATAAAATTTTATATGAAGTTTATAAGTTATACAGAGATGAAAATAACATAAGCACAGTTCTATGGAGGACGGGGGTTGCTTTTCAATTACAACTTCATATGAGGTTGCCATGCATGACATGGTTAACCCCTTCATGACGAGCGTCACTTACATACACAATCCTTGATTATTTATATCATTAAATTTGAGTACAAAATTTTTGCTTTATTCAATCGCAGAATTTCTGCAATTAAATTGCAGAAAAATTTATTTTCTCAATTAATAAAATATCAAAAATTCTTTAAACGACGCTTGTCGCGTAGGGGTTAATAATCTAAAATATCTGTCATGTTCATACTAATGATCAATACTATATCATTATTTATAAAATATATTTACATTAAGTAAAAGTATTTTGAAAATTGTTTAATATATTAATAAAAAAAAGGCTTTTGTATGTGTGTCAGGTCTGTTTGTTTGTTGGTTGGTTGGCAATGGCTAGGGAAATCTATCGCACGTAGAGGTCTGCAAATTTGGATAATGATAGGCGAAAGCACATCTGAATGCAACTGAGGCTCAGATATTTTTTCATTTTTAGATAATTAGCTTAATTAGTCATTCCCTGAACAAATTCTTGGAACAAAATCTCCTTTGTATAAGCCTCTTGTTTTGCACGAGATTTTATCAGGGATTTACCCAATCTAAGCAACAAACGGAAAAGATATACATGTAATTGTGAAAATTAAAGATTGTTGAAAGATTCTTTGTTATGGGTGGAAATATGCAGCTTTACGTATAATTATGAAAGTAAAATCTTTACAGGATCGGAAATTTGCTTGGTTGTTTAGGGTTGCTGCGATCATCTTTAGCACACGTGGAACAAACAGGCCGGGACGTCGGTTAAAAGTAAAATCCGACCCATTATTACACATCCAGCCTGATTGGGATTCGAATCGAATCATGTACGTCTTCTTCAGTAGCCAAACGTTCTAACCACTAGACAAGCAGGTAGGCCTGAGTCTGGGCAAAATACTTTGAACGATGTATTATTTTATCACACGAAGTCAATATGTGTCTTTAATTTTCATTCTGAAAAAAAAAAAAGTTTTAAGTCTATTGTGTTTTAAAATTTTGACTCTGAATCAAACACCAGAAAAAACTGCAATATTGTACTTTTCTGTAAATTTCACCATTAATATACAAGGGGGGTGGCCTTTTAAACTTCTTTTGAGAAAGGATTGGGGGTGCGGGGCTGCTCAGGCCCCTGATCCACCTGTGCTGCGCTTGGACGTATCGGTACTTCTCTGCACTCTCAAATTAAAATACCCCTTCCACTAAATCAATACAGCTTTTGTGCAAGAACTTTAATCCTCAGCATTAATATAATTTTTTTTATAAAAGAAAGGGAAGTATAGTTTTTTTTTCTATGAGGGGGGGGGGGGGGTATCATGATTATGGGCCCCGGTCCAGGTTTTCACGATCAGAAATCTGATAACTGGATCAGAAAAAACGCATCGTCTGTTTAGTAAAAGAAAAATTGGGTAGCAACTTTAATATCACGTTTCAATTTTTATGGAAGCAGCAACCATCAAGATTGTATTTATTTCTTATTAGGCACAGTAGTTAATGAACTAGGAATAAGAAAACTTGAGGTGAGGGGGAGATTTTGAATATCATTTTAAATTTTGTGTATAGTGAATCTCATGTATAATGCTGCTGTTATAAGTGTGTTTGATATTTTAAAAGATAATAGAAATATACTTATATTATTTTTGATTTCAGGGTTTTCTTTTCTTTTTTTTCTCGCATAATAATGGTTTAAGTTTAAGGTCGCTTGCCAGGGACACAAGTAGAAATTAGAGGCCTGGTACAGAGGGGTGATGGGCCCTCTGTCTGTCCTGCATGTACTATATGCATATATATAAAACAAAAACTGTCCCTCACGGGGCCCTTTTCAGCTTAGGTTCCGACACAACTGTACCCCTATTGCCCTTTGTACATGTCCCTGTCACTCACATAACGATATTTTAGCCATAATAATTTTGGTATTTCATATATTAATCCAAGACGTCATATAAGTCAGTAAACTGATTGCATACGATATATTGATTACAGAGGGCCCCACGAATATCTATACTTTGAGTATTTAAATTTCTAAATAAAGTCTTGACGGCTATTAGTGCAACATTCCATATCGACTAGTCTTTAATTTAGTAATGGGAATAATTATTTTGTGTACACACAAAATAGTCATTTATACTTATTTTTTAGGTAATTTTCTTTATATGTACTCAAAATTTTTGGATAAATGAGAAATTCCACTTTTTTACTGTTGTTTTCTTTTTCACTTATGCTTCTCTCTTATACTTTATAACAAACATAATGTAGTTAATGAAAAAAATAAGGATTAGGGGGGAAAAGAAATACAAGTTTGTACAGTATAAACATAAATGTAACGTAAGTATTATGTACCATAAATTTAGAAAAATAAACTTCCCAATTAGGCAATTTCTGAAACTTACTTTCTGATAAAACGACAATGAATAATGAGACATGAATATGAGCGATAAACCTTTTAGGCTCAAGGCTTGGCCTTTTTGGCATGGCTGCCGGCGATCTTTTAAACCACAGTCCTTTCAGGAATACAGGAAGTTCCGGTCTATTTGCAAGAAGATTGATTAATTATTTAACAGCTTTTAGCATTAGCCCTCTCGGTGGGGTGTTTCCTGTGGTTTTGTTGAAAACATCTAAACTACATTTCTAGGAAATGCTTTTCAGCTTGTAAAGGTAAAAAAAAAGAGTACGTTCAGATTTGAATCATTATAAAATTTCTAAACTTTTTTTCTTCCAGACTGGGGCCCCTTTGCTCCCGGGCCTCTGAGCAGTTCCCCCTCTAACCGGCCCTGGTTGGTTCATTTGATATCTGATATTTTAATCTAGCATGTTTGGTCGATTTAACATTGCTAACATTGCGAAGTTGTTTACTGTAAGTAAGCAGTAGCAGTCTGTAGTCTTGTTCTTGGCGTTGTTTGCTTGGCAGTCTTTTTTTTTTTTTATAGCTTGGCTTGGCAGAACGACCGCCCTGCTTGATTACTGTTTGCCGCGGATGAATGGGTGAGAGGGAAAGAAAAAACGCCGTTTGTGTTCAATTCTTAGATCAATATTTGTACCTAAAAAAGCCAAGATTAAGTAACTTGGTAGCTAGATAAAAAAAAACTTGTTCGCCAGTGGCGATCTGGAGACCGCATTTGTCAAGCTCTGGCTGCAACTGTCAGTTAATCTGGTTCCTCAATTATAAAGGGCGCTGGTCTGTTCTAATCCATGACCCTTGTTGCTTTTTCCCTGCTTTTCGTAAAATAGGCAAACTGACCAATCAGTTGAACGCATTTGACTACATGTTAAAAAGTAGTCAAGTTTCAATGTTTTACTTGCGTAAAGATGTCGTGAAATTACCTGGGGCCTGTTCACAGACGAAGATCAGGCGGAGCGTGGGCGAAGGAGATTTGCGTATGGAGTAGGTTTCATCAGAGCAAGTATTTGTAATAATTTAATTATTTTATGCCTTTATAGTTCAGAATAGGTAAAAACAACTACTACATATCCTTATCTTTCCAAAACAATGGCTCTCGTAATAGGAATACATGCCTATATATTTACTCAGACAAAATTCAAAACATTTATGCAAGTATCACGTGATCTGATTTAGCTCGATCACCGTTCATGTTTATGTTTTACTTGATTTGGTCGGTTGATTGATACAGCTGTAGCAGCATGATAGGATATCTGAAAATTTTCAACTTTTTTAACATTCTAAAATGATTTTTTAAACCTTATGATCCAACATAAAATAATAATAGAATACCGAAGTATGATGTATATATATATATATACACATCATATCATATATTCATACTGCTATCGACTTATATGTCACTAAAACTACAGCGCCTACTAAAACTAATATATTAGTTTAGTTGACAGCAGTTACATAAATATATGTATTGTACAAAACAATGCATATATAATAAAATAAAGTTTAATCTTCTATAACCAGTGCATCTTTAGCTAACAAGGAGAGGACGTTCGGATCACCGATTTCATGAAACACAGTGTTGGTTTCAATAAAATTAATGTAAACTCTCAAAAACAAAAAAATACAAATATCGTTATGTATTTTACAGACGTTTGGGTTGTCCTACACAGATGAACTTGAACTGGACGGTATGGATACAAAGACCATGCTCGCCGTTTATTTCAGTTTTTTTTGCTATTTTTATTAATTTAAAAATTATTTATCAGTTGCTTTATATTTTTTGAGATAAATGGAATACCCTGTTAATAAATCAAGATCGTGATATCAACATGTTAAGAGATTTATTTCTTTATTTGTAATAATAAAATAAAATCTTTGTTAATATTTGATAAAAAAGCTTTTAAACATTTCAATAAAATATCTTTTCCGATAACAACATTAATGAAACATAAATATATAATTAGCAAAATTATTAATTTCTAAAAATATATTTTTCTTGAAATTCATTTTTTGATGTAAATTGCCTTATTTATTGTATTGCAATAAACATCAGAAAACACGAGAAACAAATTCTAAAATACTTATATGTTCAGTAGAAAATTTATAAACATTCTAACTATATTTTATTCATTACGAAACTAGATGGTAAACCACATGTATTTTACCTCTTTACAAAAATAGGTACTGATATTTCTAGTTTAAATAATGTATATCTTTTACATTTTATTTTTATAATATTTTTTATATTGTAAAATATGCTTTGCATTCTATTCGTACTAAAAATTCACTGTTGAAGTACTCATTATAAAAAAACTTGGAGAAATTCGTGGAAACTGATACTTTCCTTTTATTTTTTCGTTACTTATTTTACATTTGCTAAAAGAAAAAAAAAATAATCTGTAATGTAAAATTTTAATCGTGAAATATCTAAATTTGTCGTATTTAAATAACTAATTGTTAATATAAAATTTTACTTTTATGAAATATATTCCATTTATCATGAAAAATACAAAGCAATCGATAAAACATTTTTAAATAAAAAAGTAGAAACATAGAACAGAAATTTAGAGGAATCGAACCCGCAACATCCAGAGTCAAGAGCAGTGCTCTAACCATTCGGCTACAGCGCCTAGAATACGCCGCTGAAGTCGTGACGTCATCAATATGGCGCTGGGCATAAACAGACTGAAGTGCCCATTGAAATAACATGGACGTAAAAAATAAAATCTTCTAGGAATAATAATTTTCATATATAAGAACTTTCAGGCACTATTCTGCAAAGTTTAAGGAACTCTTTTCATTATGAATTCCCAAAACTTCTGATTTTGTGATTTAAATTTGAACAATTTAATAAAAACTCATTAGCTTAAGTCCGGTTAGACAAAAATCATAGTTGTTTACATCGGCTGAAATGGTGATATTTACATTCATGTCTGTCAAGATATCTCTGTCTCTCTCTACTTAAAAGTAAAACTTCAATTTAATTTAAATTAATAATTTTACTAATTTTATATTTTAAAAAATTATTAAAGATATTTTATAATTTATAAATTATTATAATTTATAAATTAATATAATACATAAATTATAAATAATATTTAAATTAAGTATATAAATTATATATTAAATAATATATTAAATATATAAAATATGATATATTAAAATAAGATAAAGAAATATAAAATATAATATAGTAAATTATAATACTAAAATTATATACTATATTAAATTAAATATTAAATCAAGTTAAACATGTTAAATTATTTATATATTACATTAAATTAATATTATGAATAATTAATACTAATACTAAATAATTATTTATCATTTTAAATGATTAATAAATGTAATTGATATTAATAAATAATATAAAATTAATTATTAATAATTATAATTCTTAATTATTTAATGTTATATATATAATTATTAATTAAAAATTGTTAATTTAATTATATTAATTAATTATATAGTTAATTAATTTAATTATATATATAATTAAATAATAATTATTAAAATTATTAATAATTAATTTTATATTATATATTAATATCAATTATATTTATTATTCATTTAAAATGATAAATAAATATTTATTATTAGTATTAATTATACATAATATTAATTTAATGTAATATATATTTAATTTAATATGTTTAGATTATTATTATTATTATTACTATTATAATATTATAGATTATATTATAATTTTATATTATTTTATTATCAATATTTATGATTATATTAATACATTTAAATTTATATAAATTAATAACATAAATAATAATATTATTACAAATTATAAATTTAAATTATCATAGTAACATAATTTAATTATTATTAATAAAATTAAAAATAATTATAATATAATAATATGAACTAAAATATTAATTATTTAATAATTATATTTAATATTAAAAACTATAATTAATATTAATAATAATAAAATATTTATAATTATAATTAGTATTAATCTTAATAAATAATTAATTTTGTATACATAAATAATATCATAATAAATTATATTAAATTAATAATATATTAAATTAAAATACTAAATTTTATTATATTAAATATATAAAGCATTATAATATGTAAATTATTAAAAATAATATAATAAATTTTTAATTTTAATATGATTTTATCTTTACTTATAATTAAAACATCAAATTACTTTTAAGTAAAGAGAGATAAATACATCGTGACGGACCCGATTCAGACGATGTAAACAACTGCCATGTTTGTCTAACCGGAGTTAAGCTAATGACTTTTGAATAAATTATTCATATTTAAAGCACAAAATCAGAAGTTTGGTGAATTCATAATGAAAAGCGTACCTTAAACTTTGCAGAACAGTGCCTGAAAGTTCTTAAATATGAAAATTATTATTCCTAGAAGATTTTATTTTTTACGTCCATGTTATTTCAATGGACACTCCGATCTGTTTATGCCCAGCGCCATGTTGAAACGTCATACTTCAGCGGCGTATACATAGTGTGGAAACCGGCTATCTTTGTAATGCTTTAAAAAGTTGTAGCCTATAAATGTGCAACGGTGCTCCTATGACCAATGTGCAACCACAGACAAAACAATGCGTATCACGTTTTTTAGCAATGCTTTCATAATTTTAAAAAAGCTCATAAAAATCACAATAAGTCAGAGGAGAAAAGGATACAATATAAGTATTTAAAATACTTACCACCAGCTGAAACATTCTAATACAATGTTTATGTTGAGAAGAGTTAGCAGATGGCGCTGCGATCCCATCGTTATCTTTTCAGCAACGTTGTACATTTATTGGATTCAATTTTTTAGTACTATTTTGTAGCAGATTTCCACACTATGTATTCTAGGCGCTGTAATTCGGCCATGAAGTTCACTTCTAGACTTTAACAAAATATCATTAAAATAGGCAAATTAGTCTAATCAATGTTTCGAACGCAGACCTTTCAAATTCCAAATTCACTGTATAGACTCACTCCATATTTTAGTCTCCGTCACCCGCTCGCCGCCTGATCTTTGTCCGTGAACAGGACCCTGTATTACGTCGATGACGTGTAGGGTGTAACGTAGAGTTTTTATCAACTTCATGAATGAATCACCAAGAAGTATTTAAATCATCGGTGTTTTGATCTGCTGGAAGTTGGAGCATTGTTTGGTCTGGTGTGTTAACGTGTCATTAATTTAGAAATATACTGGCGTAAAATTTCTTTGCCAAAATGGTAAAAATTTATATTTTTGTGTAATTTGTTATTCATGCTTTTAATTTATTGCCTCTTCATAATGTTTCTCTTTGACTTTCAATAGCAAAATAAATTTTTATTTTGGGTTTGACATTACATTACCGATTACGTAGATAATCAGGATTTTTTATTATGATATTAAAAAATATATCAATATTACTATTGTGCAAATCGCATTGGTATTATGTGATCTTATAAATGTGAGCATTTAATTGGTCAATTTAATCCTTATGGTAACAAATGTTATGATTCAATATAAGTTGTGTTACGTTTTTGTTTTTATATTAAAATATAGAATTGATATTGCAGTTTTACTTTTGCCGTTTTCTATTTCTTCGAAGAATTACTTGAGAGTTATCATGACGGCTTCTTGATAAGTTTAATGTGAGCCGTCATTGATTGTTTCACTATTCTATAGCGGAAGATGTATTTTGTTAATTGTTCATGCTTACTTTGTTAAAATTTTAATTCCTTCTTGCAAGTTTTGCTTTTCTTCACGCATTTTTTTTCCAGCATTTAGCATTTCTGGTGAGGGCATGTTATGCACGTTAGTTTCCTTCCCCTTTCTTTACCTAAATTCCTGTTTTAGGTTTCTAAGTTTCTACATTTCTTTTCTCTTTTTTTTTCCTTTTAGCGAAGCTCCCTATTTTTTTCTCTATTAAATTAGTCTCTAACTTTTCTTTTCTGTGCTATAAGAATATAACAAGTTCTTCAAATAATTTATATGTGTAATATATTATCCCTCCCTAACTTTGGTTTGCCATTAAAATAGTTTATTAAGTATCTAGAGGTCCTTAATGATATGATGTTTGGACTGTATTTTAATATTTGATAATTGATAATCAATTGATTTTCATATAGTTACGTAATTATTTTATATCTAATGTTCCAAAAAAGTTTGGGTACTTTTCTGTTAAACACCAGTCACAGTTTTGCACCAAATGTGGTAAATTGTTTCATGTCGAAAAATGTAATAGTAACCTAATTATAGATTGTCAATTATTGTGCTGTCCTCTTAAAAAAAAAACCCATTTTTAAAAGAAAATTCTCTACAAAATAATGCAAACAATAAATATAAACAAGGCTACATTTTTATAACTTGTTCTGATTAAGATTTTACATTTCATCACTATGTTACAATGTGGTAGCCAATTGAGCAAGAATTAAAAAAAAAAAAAAAAAAAAAAAAAAAACTTTTCAAAAAATAATTTACCTAAAAAAGACAACATGTAAAAATATTGAGAAATAAAAACATTACCAGAGTATTTATTTTTTCATTATCATTTATTTTTAAATCATAATTTCACATAAAAATTTGTTTAAATTTCATCATTTTTATACCAGTGAATGGCATCTTTGTGTGTGTAAAAAAGGTTGGCTTTATTTTTTCCAAATTTGGTTTTCTTCATGACACGTTAAAAAAAATCCTCTGTAGTGATGTTGCTAGCCTTTTAAAATCCTAGGTACCTCCTGTACTTTTCTCTTTTTCTTTCTTTCTCTCTTATCTATTCTGTCCTCTTTGTATAGTTCTTGTTGTGGTTTTCCCTTCGGATGTGAGGGCCAAAGTTGTATAATATAGACGCACGCCGTGCACCATTGGCTGATAGGTTCTGCTCTCTTCTGGTAGACGAGAGGTCTACCCCCTCGTGCTCGTCGACCTAACCGTTCGGAGTTTTCTGTGGTTTTTTTCGAACCTTGCCTTAAATACGGGTTAGGTAGGATCTGTTAGAAAGACCCCGCACGGAGGGCACTCCCCCTCGGGCCTATATTCCTCGATTAGATAATCGGCCGTTATAAACCAACCAACCAATCAATGCATGCTGTGTGCGGAAAATTTCCTGCAAAATTCAGAACTTTGCACAAAAAAAATTTAGAAAAGTTAAACATAATTTTTGTTTTAATACCAAAAAATAAAAAATATTCCAATTTTATGTATGATTTATTTACTGTTTGCGCACAATTCAAAGTTTAAAGATGCAAAATATTGAAGTTGTGACATTACAGACGCTTGGGAAGAGGTCAAAATATTAAGGATTGGGCTGTTTCTAAATCTGTTGACAAAATAATTGATAAGAATTCAGCTCTTCCTATCAGGGATTTTTAGCTTTATTATTTTTTTAACCAAAGTAATTATTCTTTAATATTAATTAAATTTAAATGGTAATTATTTTAAACTACTGTTTTTAATTCATATCGTCAAAATAATATAACACATAATTTTATTAAACGTTAAATTAATTTGCAGAAAGTTTTTGACCCAATATTTATGTGCACAGAATGTTTTTGGTTTTATACAAGTCTGGTGAGGGCAATTCTTCATAAGCTAATATCAACATCTCTATATCAATTTATGTAAAATAGTAAACGACCTATGGCGTCACTGTGAGTGGCGTCCTGTGTTCCTGAAAAGGGGGATTCTATCAGTTGAAGGAAACAAACACATTGTTTCGGCCTCTGCTTCAGGTAAACATGAGATGCATATTGGTCCCATATACATCAATCGGCTGGTCAGCTTTCATCTGGCTAAATTAAAAACTTTTACAACTACTTTAACACTTGGATTACGCTTGTTGGTATTTCCTGTATAAAGTATTCAGTGTGCTACCAGTCTTTTTTTACGTTTCTTGCATGCAATATGTGAGAAAATGAGTTACAAAAAATAGATTCAAAATAAGAAAGCGAAAATTTGCAATTTTAATGGAAATGTGCCAAGTTATATTCTCACCTTGCAAACTATCGGCCTCCCTGCATAATTTGCAGTAAAATGTTAACAAGCAGCAAGCAGCTCCATGTTTCATGCTAAACTTAAACTGTTAATGGAAAGGGAAACCATACAGACTTGAAATATAAACCATTTAATTTTTTTCTAGATGAAGTGCAATGCAATGAAACTTCAAATAAAACTATGTAACACTTAATAAAACAAATAAAAAAAGACTGGAAGCTTTCTATCTGATAAGTTACCATGTAGCTCATACCATTGCAGAAACATTTATTAAACCTTGTACAGTTCGTATTATCAGATTTTGATTAAAAAAAGTGGTTAAAATAACAGTATTTCTTTTGTAATAATAAAAAAACTTACTTACAAAGCTATCTGGCAGATTCTCCTTTTGTGGACTACTAAAAATAAACACACGAGGCAATAATACTTAATATTTTGGGTAAATTCTTCTCATTAAAAGAAATACCATGGAAAATTGTTCAGATTTATTTGCTGATGATATGAAGACAGTGATGGGACATAACGCCAATGTCACAAATTAGGATAAGACAGAGAATTATTTCATTTATTATATACATATAAATTAATCCGTTTTAATCAATTTTAAAAGTAAATATATTAGAAGTATGTAAGAATAGTTTCCTTTCGCATGTGTGATTGTTAATTATATTGTTTAATTAAGTATAAAAATTAAAATTTGAAGTATATGTGGAGTTATGTAATATAGTTTCAAAACACCATTGTGGAATCCAATTTTAATGCATTCTCCTATCTCCTCAGAAAGTTTCTTTTAGATATATTGACTTCATACTTATACTTAAATTCTAGCAGTTATAAAGACTTATTTACTTGATAATATTTAATAGATGTTTATAAGTTATTTAGTAGAAAATATTTAAGAGTGCATTAAAAAATAAATTAATACAAGTTTAGCGTGAATTAGCTGTAAATCATCTATTTTAAAAAAAAAAAAAAAGCCAGTTTTTTTTAAAAGTGTTTAAATGTTTCAAATAAAAAAAAAGCTGGCTGGCTTTTTTTGGCTTGATTAAAATCTGGCAACCCAGCTTTATTCAGCAGTTTCACATACTGTACTTTTTACATAGCAGTGTGATAGGAATGAACAGGAATCACAAAATTGATTGGTTGGTTGGATGTTTCCAGTTTCCAGAAACTTTTGCTGATCCAAATGAGGAGTAACACCCATGAAATTGGCATAAACTGAAATAAGAAAGTTGTGTTAAAAAAAACTTAAAATGGTGAAAATAAGCTCTCTCCAGTCGCCACTCGGCGATTAAACTTGAAAAACTGGCGCTTAAAAATATGGAAAGAACTGGCCAAATGCAGGATTTTCCGATTTCCTTTTTTCCTAAAATTCACGATTTTTATGCTCCCGATCGACGAAATTCATGATTTTCCCGCACCCAATCGATGATATTCAGGATTTTTAAACATCCGTTCGACGAAATTCATGAGTTTTATCTGCCCGATTTACAAAATTTGGGATTTTTATGCGCCCTTTCGACAAAATTCATGATTTTTATGCGTCGTTCGACAAAATTCGTGATTTTTATTGTTCATTTATGAAATTTGCAAAATGGTGACCACTTTTGGCCCGCTGACCACAGGTTGTGCATGTGTAATATATTTCATGCTGTGACTTATTATTTAGAGCCCCCGTGGCAGAATGTACGCGACGGGTGGCGCAGACTTTTTAGAGCACCTGCAGACTAAAAACATACAGCGATGCCTCGGGCGAAAAAACGGCAAACTTCGTCGAAGGATCGCGAAAAAAACGCAAAGTTCATTTAAAGATCACAAAAAAAACGTAAATTTAGTCAAAAAGCCGTGAAAAAAACGTGAATTTCATCAAAAGGCCGTCAAAAAACATCTGTTTTGTTGAAGGATCGCGGAAAAATGCGAATTTTGCCGAAGGGCTACGGAGAAAATGCCAACTTCGTCAAAGGATCATGGAAAAAACTTGATTTTGTCGAAGAATCACGAAAAAACGATCAATTTCGTCGGAGGAGAAAAAAAATGGAGAATTCTGCCGACAGATCGCGAAAAAACGGCAAATTTCATCGAAGGACCTAAAATAACGGAAAATTTCGTCGAAGGATCTCGAAAAAAAAAACCAGAAAATTTCGTCGAAGGATCTAAAAAAAATGGTAAATTTCATCGAATAATCTAAAAAAAAAAGGACAAATTTCGTCAGAGGATTGCGGAAAAAACGCAAATTTTGTATGATATATTGCGTATTGCAGACTATTTTTGAAAACATTAGTGTTGCAGACACTTGAAAATAGTTCTGTCACTGGGTTTAGAGCATAAACATACCTATTTTATTATTGTCAGATTTTAATTCTAGACAAATAATTTTGAAAAAAAGGTACTTATGTAGTTAGCTACACAAGTATCTAAGCTTAGTGTGATTTATGTAGTTAGCAAAATAAACATGTTGTGTATAACTTTGCTGTTAACTTATTTTTCAATTTAAAATAGATTGGAAATTAATATCTCAAGTTTATTCAAGACAATATAAATTAAAATATTTTTATTTTGTACATAAATTACTTGTTTACTGAAAAGTCATTATATATTTTTAAAATTAAATAGTCAGTGGCATAAATGTAGTTACTGGCTGCTAAAGAAATTATTCTCACTTGCCAGTAACTGGTTGTTAAAAAAAATCAACCTACAGGCCAGTGGCTACTAAGCGAAATTCCTTATTTTCATCTTTATGGTGATGTACAATATAAAATTGTGATGAATATTTGTTAACTGTTTAAAACAATCCTTTTTAGATCATATATTTGTAACACTTCCTAATCTCTGAATACTAAATAATTTTTATGTGTATATATTTTGTTTAATAAATATTTGTTGAAAAATCCCCATTATGAATCTTTTGAATAAAAAGTTTTAGTCACTTAACATAATTTATTAAAACTGCACATTCTTTTATTTTTTTTAGCCTCTCAAGCTGGATGTAAAACGAAAGCTTCTTGCTCGTTCTGATAGAGTAAAATGTGTTGATCTTCATCCAACAGAACCATGGATGTTGGCAAGTTTGTACAATGGAAATGTCCATGTGTGGAATCATGAATCACAGGTAATTATTTTTAATACTAGTGGCAATGATGTTACCAAATACCTACTACTTAATACCCGTTACTCGATTTTTACTATACAGTTAAACCTCGTTAACACGAACACGCTTAACACGAATTACTTTTAGCACGAACTGTTTCTGATTTCCCCATCCAGTTGTATCTAATGTATTTAAGTTCGGATAACATGAACTACTTTTAACACGAACAAAAAAAGTTTCCCCTTGAGTGTTTGCGTTAACAAGGTTCGACTGTACTCCATACCATATCAGATGGGCTTTTAAAAATATGCTTCCTAAGTCTGTTCTTACTTTTAAGTACAACATGTAGAATCATTTATCAAGAATGGTTGGTACCAGATGTATTGTTTGAATTTTTTATTAAAAAGGGAGACCCTGAATTAGGCACCTTTTTAGGTAGCTTTCAATACAAAAAAGTATAAAGCTACCTATTGTAGCCGTTCGGAGGAAAGCAGTTCCGGAAAATTTCGATATATTTTCACCGATCATGACCCCCAGACCCCAAAATCACCCTCCGTTCAAATGTTGATTTATTATATATATATATATCCATATATATATATATATATATATATATATATATATAAGGAGGTAAAAAAGGAGATAAGTTTCAGTAATCTTAAACTAAGGAAATGTACTGATAAACGATGTAAAGTTTGCCTGAGTGTGGGAATAGAGTATAACACTATTGAGGACATCAGGTATTTAAAGGTATGTAAGGTATATAATAGTGTATATAAACTTAGTTGCAAGATATGTGGTATGTCATATATAGGTCAAACTTCTGACCCAATTAATAAGCGGTTTAACAACCATAAGTCTGACATCAGAAATTGTAAAACTAATAAAGAAGAACAGGAGATTGAAATTAGACATTTTAACAAGCATGGTATTGAAAATATAGAATTGACGATTTTAAAGATAGTTCCTAACAAAAGGGAAAGAATGATATGTGAAAATGATATGATGATTAAATGTGGTACTGTGTACCCTTACGGGTTAAATGTTATGTTCAATGGAACTAACGTTATGAAAAAATTAAGAAACACATTATTGGATGTTTCAATATACGAACGTATCGAACATCCCATGAATTATGGATTCATTACAGAGATGGATCATAGGGTAATTGGAAAAGGATATGATAGTATAGATGAAATTAAACGCTCAATTCTTGAGAGTGATTTTAATGGTATAGTAAGAAATATAAAATATATTATATTTAATGTGAAAAAACGTTTTATAGGTGATTTGTTAAACTTTTTATATTTATATAAGAGTAATTACAATATTGATTTGGCATTAGATATTTTGAGGTTAAGGATTAGATCACAACATTTGGAGCAATATTTGGGGAGATGCAATAACAACAATAAATTGGCCAATCGTATGTATTTTGTAATGGACTACATGGAACATAAAAAACGTGGTATTAATATAGGTCATGTATTGAATAAATACAATGAATTGCTTCCAGATAAAGACATAGAAATTGTCAGGGTTTTTAAATATGATAAACCTTTAGGACGTACAGTTTTTAACTATAATAATTTTTCAAAAGAAATCGGTAGAAACAATGATAACAATTTATGTCATTGTCATGATCCAAGGTATAGTAATTACGTGGATGTGAATCACGGTCATGTATTGACTGGTAATTTAGATATTGTCGGGGACAAAACATTGAGGAATTATATGCAATACGGTACAAAATTTCGCTTAAAAAGGATAAATACAAGGGATTTTATAAAAAAACGATTAAAAATCAACGTTGACATGTTTATACATAAATTAATGAGCAAGTTTTGCTTGCCGGAAATTGCTTTTTTGGAATGGAAACATAATGTATTGATGGACTTGAGTTCAATTTATTGCGGTAAAACGAGGGGGATTTCGATAGAAGATTATAATTCATTAAAAGAATCTATTAAGGATTTACAGAGTAATTTTGTTATAACTTATATAGATAAAGCTAATACAAATTTTGCAATTATTTGCAAAAAGTTATACAGTGACCAACTAAAACAAAGTTATAATAAAAAACATAATTACAGGTTATTAAATACCAATGTAAAAGAGACAGAAAGAAGAATTGGCGCATTTTATAAAAGGTTAAAATATACACAACGTAGTAAAGAATTACCTTATATGGTATTGATTCCTAAATTTCATAAGGACCCTGTTGCCTTTCGTACAATTACTTGTGGTTTTGGTACTTATTTAGAAGTTGCTAATAAAAAGTTTTTGGATATTTTGCAGAGTTTATTTGATGTGGCATTAAAACATAATAACACTTGTATTATAAAAAATAGTATTGAGTTACTTAATAGATTGAAAGGTTTGAGTAATATCAAAGGTTTATATGTTTATGATTTTGAAGATTTATATAATAACATTGATTTAATGGATCTTAAAAATAAAATTTTTGATTTTTTTAAGCGTTACAATACTTTGGGTAAAGATTTGGATCATTTAATAAATTTATTTAATTTTGTAGTTAATGAAAATTACTTATTTGACGGTAAACATGTGTTTCAGCAGATTAAGGGTATACCTATGGGGGGTAGTTGCAGCTCGGTACTTGCAGATATTTATTTATTTTTATACGAAGTTAATGATACATTAAACAAGGATTTTTTAAGTTTCAGATACATTGATGATGTCTTGTTGGTAAAGATTAACGATTCCAACAGTGAATTAAATTTTGATTATTACCCCCAAGGTTTGACATTAAAGAGAACTTCATATAACACAAAACATGTAAATTATCTTGACCTTGCTATCGACATCGAGAGGGGTGACTTGCGTACTTGCATTTACGATAAGAGAAATGATTACAAATTTGAAACAATCAAGATATTAAATTTTAATTCTAATGTACATATTTCAATTTTTAGAAATATATTTATCAACAGTTTAATTAGGATAGCAAAATTAAATTCTGAACATGATAGTATAATGAGTGACATAATAAATCTCTATCACGGTGCATTGGTTCAGAGTTATCCTATTGCTTTTTTAAATAGTTTGGTGAATGGTTTTGTCAAGGGTAAAGAATACAGTGATACTCTCCTTTTGGCGATTAAAAATATCGCCAAGTGAGTGTAGGTTTTATAGGGAGCTTCGTCCGGCTGAGTCGTCTTTTCATCTTGGTTTAATTTTTCCTACGGTTAGTTTGGTTGTGACAGGCATGGGGGAAGTTTCATGTGTAATGCCGGTATAACCCAGCATGCAGGTCTTTAGCCCTGCAGCCTGTCTCCATTGGTTGTGTTTTTTCTGTTTGTAGTTTTGTTTAAAGTATTGTTAGTTCGAATTTTTAAGGTTATTTGTTTGTTTTCTCTGCCGTTTCAGTAGTTTTGGGTTTGAAAGTATGGTATGTGGTTTTCGCATTATATATATATATATATATATATGAGCTATGTCATACGATAACGCTCATATTTATAAATCAATTTTGATGAAACTAATTGTGTGTATTAAGCTCACCCATGTCTCGACCGAGTTCGTTAGCCAGCTTGGTCCGCCATTTTGTTTCAAGATGGCGGCCATTTAAAAATTTAAAACTAAAATTAATATACAAAAAAGTTAAAAATTCAAATTTATTTTTTAATTACGTGTTAGGCCTTGATACAAGGATTCCAGAGCATTTTTTGGTTTACCTCTATCTTAAAAAATGGCTGAGATAGAGCATTTTGAAATTCTAGGGTGGCTGACATTTTGAAACAAAACAGCACATTAACGCGATTACTCGCAAATTATTTTCTTTCATTGTTGTAATAATTTTCCCAATCATACGCATAAAACTATATATTCATATCCGTTAGCGCCAAAATTGTCGACATTTGGCGAAAAATATCACCAAATTTGGCGACCAAAATAAGTCTTCATAAATGAAGCCAATTTGGCTATTGCTCAATAATTTGGCGAATTTCTTATTCAAATTCAGTATTAACGAATCTTTTGTAACCGTTTCTTTGCATTTTAACTTGCTGTTTTTGTGTAACATTAGCTAAAATTTTAAAACAAAGATACAGGAAATCTACCTTTTCACCCCGGTACAGGCCGGAAGGACTTTTTAAATTATTTACATTTTTTGGCACTTTTTAATGGTTTTTCTTTTTTTATGTATTACAAATTAGTCGATAGTGACATACAATCAACCCTTGGTACAGAATTATCTTTTTCAATGTCATTCCAGATATAAAGTCATGTTCTTGCTGTCTCCTGCTGCTATAGTAACTGATGACTCTATTTTGGGTATTTTTCCATTATACCAACACCACTGTCGCCAAATGTAATAGTTGACGTCAAATGAAATACTTGAAAAAAAAATTAGCATTGTTGCTGTGAAAATCATTTAAACAATATAACATTTTAAAATTATACACTTTCACAAACTATTTTACTCTATCAGCACAAATATATACTTAAAATAAAAAAAACCAAATAAATACCCAATAAAATAAAACTCGATGTAATCTGCAGGCATGAAATTATAAATGTGTCTTAGCATTATATAGTAAACATTTCATTTTTTTAATAAAGACATCACCACATGAATTCTATAAGATAGGATTATCCCTCAATGGATTAGGTATGACATCTAGTGTTAGGATCAACGAAATTATGTTTGTCATTTACTGCAAAATGTTTATAGCCAGCATCACACAAAAAAGCTTTCTTTTCTTAGATTCCATAGCCCTGAAGCAATTTTATTGCAGCTTTCTTATCATAGGTGGCAGTTCTCTGGCCGCCCGAAGCGCATACGGAGAGACAAATCTGGTCGTTCGCGTTAAAAGTCCCTCAGGACGTGGGTTCGGTGGTCGCCTGCGTGCCGGGCGGCCCAGCTTTCTTTTATCATCAGGTAATTACCAAATTGTAAAATCCATCTCAGCGTTGGAGAAAAATATAAGTTACAATTTAATTGCAATAAACATTCTTTGCACAGTCGGTTGAAATAAATAGCCCGTTAGCATACATTTTGACATGGTGTTTGTATAACAGAAAAGTACCCAATTTTAATTGAGATTCTACTGATACAAAGCATACAATCAACAAACTTATATAAGATTATTTAGCTGATCTGATTTAATAACAATCAGATGAATCTCTGCTGCAGTTTTAACCAATGTTGAAATAAAACATTTTTCTCCAGGATTGAATTTTGCAGCTCCAGGGAAGGAATATCTGATTAAAACATCTGTTATTGCAGACATATATTTTCTCCTGACTTAAGAAATGAGAAATTAATGACAGGTTGTTTTTGCTCACAACCTTCCTAATTGGACAATTCTTTTCATACACATTATTACTACCTCAGTTATTATTCTTTCTCAGAATATTAAAGGACTCTCCTCCCATCTCCAATACAAACACACTGCATTATAGCTGTTTAAACGCTAGTATTAAACATAACACAACACAATACAACGAATTTAACTTAAAATACATCATAAAAATGTAGAAAAGACAATATGTTTCAAGAAGCTAAATCCTCCTTCATGTGTTCTACCACTATGAGAACAAAAGCAAGAAACAGAATAATTACAATACTATAAAAAATACAATCCTTATGTGTTACAAAATATTCAATCATTTTCATCAAGAGGGGAGATGAAATAACAATGAATTGTAACCAATGTAATTGTCCATTAGCATTTCTGGAAGATGGAAACGAAATAATCTGATCAATATCACTCAGCTATAAGTGGATCTACATCAGTATCTCTAGTTTTACTTAATCTTATTTAAGGCTACTTTTTATACTGTTTGCTGTGTTGTATTAGCAGTGTGTGTGTGGGGAAGGGGGATCAGAAAAGAAATATAATAATAAAAGGTTAAAATCTTTTCAAAACCCACACTTAATAAAAATACATGTATCTCCACATGCAATCCTCGATTCAAACACAACTTTATCTGCTTTTTACTGCTAAAGTTGAAATATTAAACAGACCGAAAAAACACTGTTTAGGTTGTACCAGAAGATCTAAAAATATGTTTTGATTAGGCAGAATATTAACTCATAAAATAAGCAAAATTGGCACTTATAAAGAAAATAAAAGTACAATAATCTAAAGATATAAAGGAAATTTTAGTGCTCTCCTTTTTTTCTCTAGTACTCATTTTTAATCAATTAAATTATCTGCAAGATCTAAACTGCAATATCAGCTTGCTACTGGCGTAATATATTATAATATAATATCTAACTTTTTATTTTCATTTAAAGCTTTTTTTTTCTTATATAAAATTATAATATACTGAGATTATAAATTTAATCATAACCTCTTTATTATCACAATGCATTACATTGCTTGGTCTTTTGAAAATAGGTTTAATTTTCTTCATGTGTTTCCTGGTTTTATCTTTTAAAGATATTACATCTGTGCTCAATGAAGACAGTTTCTTGAATTTTATTAAATTTATATGTACATTTTTATTTAAATATAACTATAAAAAATCATTTCTGTGTTTTATTTTTATTCCAGTTACTCGTAAAATCTTTTGAAGTTTGTGATTTACCTGTAAGGGCTGCTAAATTTGTCCCGAGAAAAAACTGGATTATTACTGGATCAGTAAGTACTACCTTTTCCTGTAAACTTTATTTTTTGAAGTGATTGTCAAAAATGGAACAACATATTGGTTCTTTTAAAAGAATGCCAAAAATGTAACAATTTAACCGGCATCTAAGAAGAATGATTGAGCTCATGGTGAAACACAAAATCAAATTAAACTGGGAACTTGTAATTCTTAGCAGTGAATTTGACATTAAAATATTGAGGAAATTTAAACAAAAGTTTTTTGCTTCTGATACGTATCAACTGGAGATTAGTGATCCATAGTGAAGAATCAACATTCTCTTAATTCTCATATTTTCAAGGTTTTTTACTATTTTAAAATTTAAAATTAGTAAGAATTTTGAAGATTCACATTTCAGGAGAAGCAACCCCATCACTGTATATACCATCTTGAAAAAAGATAATGAGTTTGTATTAAAAACTCAAAGTAAATCTCCTGGGGGGAAAAAAATTTTGAGACTCCTTGAAAACTCCTGGAATTAACTTTGTTAAAAAGGGGTATGAACCCTGGTAATAATGTAGAAAATTTTATCAGCTTATCTTATTTAAGTAGTACTAAGTTTAAATACAGTAAAACTTTTTAAGAGTAATCATTCTCTGTAGTAAAAAAAAAAAAAAAAAAAGACTGTTGAGAGGGGATGATTTCTCAAAAAGTTTCATTTACATTTTTTATTTGTATCTTCACAATATGATTAAATTGTAACACAGAGGAATCCTGATATCTTGACATTCTATATAAACCGACATTTACTTTTTAATCGCTAAACAATTTCTGCTGATCAAGCAGAACATTATCTTTGAAATAATGATATTTGAATATGTTATTGAGGTTTAATATTTTGCTCTTGAAAAGAATTTTCATATTGTAAATAGATTTTTGTAGAGTCACGACTAATGTTGATAAATACTGTGATCTGCATTCACTGTAAAAATCCTCAAATTATTATATTTGACTATGTTGTTTAGGTAGAGAATGAAATTTAATATTTTGCAAAATAGTCATCACATCATCAACAGTTTCTTTAAAAACAGGAATTAAATCAATATCATCATATGTGCTCTTTTGATATTTGAATACAGTCTACCATTACGAGATTTTTTTTTTTCAAAGTACTGGTCACTTTTTCAGTTTTGTGTGTAATTTTAACTTTAAGCAATTATTTTAAGGTGTGTTGTATTTTTCTGTGTCCTGTGTTGTGCTATAACTTTCATTGGAATAATATGCGGTAAAATATGTTGAGTTGTGAATAACCCCATCCCTTATTCCTTAAAAATTGACATTTTCAGCAACTCCGTAATTAATTTAAAATAATTAATATTTGAGAAAAAAAATAGTATTTTAACCTTTACAAATTTTAACAAACATGATTTCTAGAAGCTTCAAATATGCAAATTTAAAATATCACCTCATTTTGCCAAATAATTTTCCAGATATTCTTAAACTATGTGCATTGCAGTTTGTTTTGAAACCATTATTGTGAAGACGTCTATGCATTGTAATTGCAGATATTGTCATCCCTGTTACTTTACGATGATCTGAAATGAGCTGAGCCACAGTAGTGATGCTCCTCCTTCGGTCCAAAAGATCTAGAAAGCGATCTTGTACAGGGGTTGTAACCCATGAGTGGTCTGGAACAAGTCTTGATACTGAATTTTTGGATTCAAATTGATCTCAGAGCCTTTGGACCACACTACGAGACACATTAAGACGTCTAGCAACACCAGCTTGTGATAACCCCATTTCCATTCATCAGATTGCCCTCCATCTTAATGAATCAAGTAAATGAAATCTCCTAGACATGGACAACACTATTTTAGTACCAAGTACCAACAATTCAAGATCATCAACCATAAAATTTTTTTTACACTAATTCCCAAAGTGGGAAATTCACAGTTCCTCCTGACGAACATATAAGTATCTAATACATTAAAATAATTGAGATGGGTATAATTTTTTCATAAGATTTTATTGAAGTTACTTATGATCATTCACATAAACCAAAATTTTTTATCCTTATTTTCATTCTTTTAATAGTGAGTGTCAAAAAACTGGTTGTACTTTAACTTTTGAAGGCCAGTGTTTGATTGTTTGATGCATTCCATATGTATAGCTAACCAGCTCATTGCTTTATTACTATGTGTATTTTATTGAAGTTTTTATGTGAATATTTCTTTTTTTCAGGATGATATGCAAATAAGAGTTTTCAATTATAATACTCTTGAGAGAGTTCATATGTTTGAAGCACACTCAGATTATATCAGATCTATTGTAATTCATCCTACCCAACCTTTCATTTTAACTTCAAGTGGTAAGTTTTCTTTTATTTCCTTTTTTATTAAAAATTCTTCATGAAAGTTATTTATTATTTTTTTTAACTTAATTTCAAATGTTGCAGATTAATAATAATAAATAAAAATCAAGTATTTTAAATTATCCATTAGATTTATAAATACTTCAGAAATATTTCATAAATAATTTTAATGTAATGCTCCACAGGTCATTGTAGATAGGGGTCTTCAACCCATGTCCCTCTGGCCGTGGGTGATCTGCCGTGTTATTTTGAATATTAAGAATGAAAGGTATTTAGCGACAAAGATTTCCAAAGCACCATAGAGCAAATAGCTACCAACTTTCACAGTTTTTTTTTTTTTTCTACGTCAAATTTGTTTTAAACCATAAAATTTATTTAATAAAATGTTTGCTATTTTTATGTGGCACTTATTTAATTTTATTAAGTAAAATTTCTGGTTCAAAATGTTTATTTAACTTAAAAAAAAGCATAAAATTTGGTTTCGATGGCAAATTTCTTTTTTAAATAAAAAGAAAAAAGACAAAGAAGGAAAGAAACAACACACATAATTTTTCTCCATCAACTTGCATACTGGTGAAGTGAAATTGCTTCTTTTGTGCCGTTAAAAACTGGTACTTTTTTTAAGACAGTACCATTTTATGCTAACAGCTCCTAATAGCATATATATACAGTCGGACCTCGTTATCCCGACACCTGGTTTTCATGTCACTTTGCTTATCACATCATTTTTTTAAATTCCCGATTTTCTGCATATGATTTTAATGAAAATAAACTCCGGATTTTACGTCGTTGAATAATTTTCAACTCCGGATATCACGACGGTTTAGGAAAATTTCCTATTTTTCATAATCCATCTTACAAGCACGGGAATTAAGCGGTAAGAAATGTCTTAGCCAAATGTTTCACAAAAGTGTCTAAAATGCCCATTGATAAACTTTATTTCAATTCTTTAGCTGAATAAATAAACCCACACACTATACATATTTCTTCCACTCTTCCTGCACGTTTCCCCTGCCCCTACGTTTACTCACCCATCATGTGAGAGAGGTAAAAGAGCAGTTGTCGCTGGACTTGTTCATGTAGCGCAGACGCTTATGCCAATTCTAACTGTAAAATATTTCATTTTCACACATTATTCGTAGTGTTTAAAACTGTTTACAGCAAAATGACAAGTATACTCGGTTCATGGATGCTGGATAATAATTTTAAAATGGTAAAAGACTACGAAAATGTCTGGATTATCGAAGGCTGCATTTGCTAAAACAAAAGGAATTCCTAGAACGACATTTGTGCCTATACTTTCTTCAAAACAAAAGCAACACACAAAGGCTCAAAAATTCTTTACGTGTTCAAGATGGAGTTAAACAGAAGAGAAAATTTGAAAATCAAACTACGAAGATGTTGAATAAGCAGTTCTTAAATGGTTCACCTGTGCAAGATCTCAAAATGTGCAGATTTCGGGTGTGCTTTTAAAAGAAAAAGCAATAGAAATATCGAGAAATGGGTGTTTGGAGTTCTCAGCAAGCAATGGGTGGATTGAAAGATTCAAAACATGGAATGAGCTTTCTTTCAAGGAAATGTGCGGCGAAGCAACAGCAGTAAGCCACAGTCAAGTCAATGATTGGAAAGTTTCTTTGTTGAAAGATATATTGGAACGTTACACATCAGATGATATTTTTAATATAAATGAAACGGGTCTCTTTTTTCGACTCTTACCGGAGAAGACTGTGTTTTCAGATAAGCAAACCTTAATTCATCAATCTTTCATGTAACAATAAAAAAGTCAGCAGAAATCTGATTTTATTCTTTTCAATATTGTTTTTGTGTTTATTTTGTTTAATAATAATGTTTTATTGCTTCAAAATATAAGAACTGTTATGAATTTAAAATTATCTTAAATTAATTAAAAATACAGCTTTTTATAAACACATTTTTCTCCAAATCCGGTTACCGCGACACTCCGCTTATGACGACACATTTTTCTGGCCCTGAGAGTGTCGGGATAATGAGGTTCGACTGTATAATATCATTATGGTACTGTAGTAAACTCAGTAGTGGTAGTGTCTTTCGCCTTTTTGTTTTACTGTTACTAAATCAAGTAACTGTACAGAATTTCTGGTGTTAAAATTAAATATTGCATGGATGTATACATAAATAAAATGTTTTTTTAATGAATCAAGAAGAAAATGAGAATCTTATATAGTTCTACAGCACCTCTATGCTATTCGCCCATGAACTTGAAACCTAGACATGTATACATTTCTTCCTGGGTGGCCCTTGAAACTTTTAAGTGCTCGTAAATGCAACTTTTGAGCATGAAAGGTTGAAGACCCTACTGTAGATAATAAAAATAGGGATGAGAATCTTTTGCATTTTGTTAGATCCCTGCTTTAAAAAAAAACAACATTTAAATTGCTTTTGATATTTGTCTCTTATATCTCTTGAGATTTCTGCTTCTCATTGCTCTCTTTATCACCCGGAGTTTAAAATCAGAAGAATTCTTATAATTTTTTTGGGGGGTTCTATTTGTTATTTAGTAGTAACAATAAATGAAAATCCAATCATATAAATCCCTTTAAAATATAAAACTAATGTTCTTATTAAACTACCATTGATTAAATGAATAGCAAATTTGCTATAATTTGTAATAGTGGTTATAATTTATCAAAACTATTAATTAAATTGTTTTTTAATGAATTATTTATATTTTCATTAGATATGTTGATTTTTATTACCATTTATTATGTATAACATAATTATTTTAAAAATATAACTATTTTGATTAGGTTTTAAAATGTAAACAAAGCAGCTATTTAAAATCTGTAAAATTCAGAAATCTGCAAATTCCTTAGTCTGAATCTGTACATATTTTTGAGAGTATACTGAGTAATGGTGCATATTTGGTACACTTAATATATATATATTCTATTGCTAACATACTTCTGAAATCACAAATTTTTCTAATAATAAATCTGAAATAATATTATGCAAATTTTGTCCAGAACCCAAATAGAATTTAATAGTTTCATTAATTCCTATGGATGCCTGTTAGATTAGTGTCATATGAATGAATAAATAATGAAATAATTTGATTTGTAAAACTCCTGTTCAACAGTGATTTTCTGCCTTAAATAATAATAATAATAATAAAATAAATTTAATTTTAAGTTTCATTGCCCATTTTTTTCACATTTTAATATTTTAAACAGCTTTTTTACTGTTTTAAGTATTTTTACTGTTTATTCTATATTTCATTTTTCTTTATAGCTTAATTTTATCTTTTTACTATTTCATTTCATATACATCACAGGAACTAGGGGAAAGTCCATTTCTGCATCCGTGTTTGTTGGGTGATTCAGTGCAGAAATGGACTTTCCCCTAGTTCCTGTATCAAGAAGCAGAGTATTTGAAAGTAAGCTGTGGGTAATAATAGTTTGTATTTTATCCCTGATGATGGCTATGTGTATAGCTGAAAGTGCTTGGAGTAATTGGCATTGAATAATAATTATGTAGTTTTAGATATTTTTTATAATTATATTATCTTTTAAGTAATAAAACACATTAAGTAAAATTTTAATTTTAAAGTTTTTAAAGAGCAATTTTAGTATTCTACTAATTTATTTGCTTAAGTTATTTTACGTTATTTATTTTCTTTTGTTTATACACAATTACTTGTATATGTGTGCTTATTCTCATGAATTAATTGCAGTAAAAAAGTTAAGTTTTCTCTCTATAAAATTTTAATTTCTGTGATTTATTATTTATTTATACAATTTTATTTCCCGACAGATGACATGCTAATAAAATTATGGAACTGGGAAAAGCAGTGGAGCTGCACTCAGGTTTTTGAAGGTCATACTCATTATGTCATGCAAATTGTCATCAATCCAAAAGATAACAACACTTTTGCTAGTGCTTCTTTGGACCGCTTAGTAAAAGTAAGTTTTGGTACCTAACATTGTCAATTGTTTTTAAGAAGTTTTATTATCAATTGTTTTAGCTTTTATATTTGTATAAGGAAATAAAAAAATTCTTCAGTTAACCTATATTAATCAATGGGAAAATTTAAAAGCAGAGTTACTCATTACCTAATACATTTTTCCAAATTTGGTTTTTATAATCAAAAGGTATGATTTCAATATATTACATTAAAAAAAGTCTTAAGTTTACAGTATTTTTAAAAACAATTTTGAAATTTTGGTATACTGGTAACCGCTTAAGTGCACAAAATATGAAATCCCAGATTTTCTCCTATATACTTACTGCATTAAGAGGGTATGGATAAATGCACAAATAACTTAGTGCTGCTAGTCAGTGAACTTCCCAATTCCCTTCACTAATGTTAAACCTATAGGCATAGAATGCATATTTATATTTAAAATATCTCCTCGAAAAATTAATATTTTTAACTTCTGTTTTCTGTCTTAAAGTATGTCTCTTTTTTCTTAGTTGTCAAAATATTTCTAAACTGTACATTTAATATTTTATGTGTTAAAATCTGACGAGCTGCGAGTAAGATTTTAATGCTACATATAAAATTAAGTATTATAATCCCAAAGCTGCCCAACTAGTTGCCCCCTCTCCCTTTTAAAATCGATCTCCCAATCTTGCATTTCAATATCAATTAAATTTTCTATTTTAAAAATTTTCTATTCTTTTAAAAATTTATAAACTTCTTTAATATATATATATATATATATATATATATATATATATATATATAATTTTCAATCTGCACAAAGATGCCAATTGTTATTTAAGGGGGAATGACTGGTTCTTGGCTTGGCTCCAATTGCATGCTTTTAGAGTGCATTTCTGTCAATTTTTTTGTTGTTCTTAAAGGTATTTAACCTTCAACAATGATCCCCTGTCGATTGGCATGTCATAATTTGCTGTATTTAATCTTTCTCCATCCACAACATAAATATTGGCATTCATATAATAGTTAGTTCATTAAAAATGTTAAGAACAGAAATAAATAAAACCACACAATGTTTTGAACATATCAACTTTTGTAGTTTTCATAGCGATTTTTATATGACATTAAAAAATATATATTTATATAACAATGTGGAATAGCTAAAAATATTCATTATTGAATTCCATGATTTTTTTTTTTTTTTACTTTTTAAATTAAAAATATTTTTTCAGTAATAGGGCCTGATCAAGCCAAAGTGGAGGCAGAGTGTCTGATATTTATTTGGAGCGCTTTTTTTTTTTAATACCATCAAGGAAAATTAAACAGTTTTTGATGCCTTAGAATACATATAAATATATATATGTAGTTTATATAAATATGTATTTAGATTTTAACCTTATGCTTTAAAAGTCCAAACTATTGATTATAATCATAAAAAATCGATTAAAAGATTTAACCATTTTAAAAATGTACATTAAATTTGGGGCCCCCAAGAATCAGGAGGGTTGGGAACTTTTAACCCATTGGCTTGTTCTTTAATCAGGCTTTGATTACTAAAGGAAAATCGTATTTTCTTTCATGAATTTTCAGTTTAATAATACATTTGAAATGACTGGACTAACAATTTAGAATATTGTGTTTCTTTCTTATTTATTTCGGTGTTTTTTTTTTTTTAACCCATTAGCGGGTATAAAATAAGAATTTATGCTATTTTTGCTACTTTATTCAACATAAATTTCTTATGAATAGATTCTTATGAACCCACACAAATGTTGCAGATGTCTATTCTTTATAAAATGCATGCTTTGCCGGTAAAATTATTCTTTATAGACTTTTTTTTTTGCTATAATTAATTAATTTTTGTAAAATGAAATTAAAGTTGCAGCTAATAACATGTAATCCTGTAATAATATGCTTTTCTTGTATCCACTACGAGCATATCTTCAACTTTATTTTGGAAAAATATAATTGCATTTTGATCATCTATGTCAGATGATAATTTAAGAAAATCTTTTTATTGCCATAAAAATAAATGTATGATTTTATAATAAAAATAAAAAATGTAGCAAATTGGCGTTCTGGCATTAACTGTAGAATAAAATGTGGATTTTCATGAAGTAATTTTGGTTTATTTTTATGACAAACAAATATTTTATTTTTTAAAGTAAGCATGCAACTATTTTGGATACTATTTTTTTCATCATAGGTGATTTAAGCAATTGTTTTCAATGGAATTTGACAGTAGCAGCCATGAGTTTACGTAAATTTAACAAGATACTTATACATTTAATTAAAATGCTATCATATCAAAGCATTTTAAACTAGTAAAATATTCTCTATAAGTAGTCAAGAGTAATACTTTTGAAATTAAAATATTTATAAATTCAAGCTTACTATGTCATGTTCATTCTGTAGCAAAACTTAAACTGAAATGTAAACAAAAGCTCATGCCACTAAAAGTTTGCCAGTTGCAGACTGTGCTAAATGAGCCGATGCAATTATATCAAAATGATATTATTACTATTATTTAATAGCTTTCTTTATCTTTTTTAGGTTTGGCAACTTGGTTCAGGTGCTCCTAATTTTTCTTTAGAAGGTCATGAAAAAGGAGTAAACTGTGTGGATTATTATCATGGTGGTGACAAACCGTATTTAATATCAGGTGCTGATGACAGATTGGTGAAAATTTGGGATTACCAGGTAATGTTCTATAGTTGAAATATTCATCATAAATACTGAGTTTGAAACCATAAACTTTTCTGGCTGAATCATGTGTTTATAATAAAGAACTAGGATTGATAAGGCCTTAAAAGTGGTCCCAGCAACATTCATGTAAATTTTAAAGTATATCATAAAACATTTATTAAATAATAACAATATACAATGAAAATTTATTTTAAAATGTTGCGTAAATAATATATAATGAATTTCTGTAAGGAAAAAAGCATCAACTGCAAAAACGGCCCTTTTTGAAAAAATTTTTTCAAAGGGTTAACAACATTTTCTTCGAACTGATTGTGGAGTTTAAGACATAAAAGAACGTACTTTAAGAACATGTCTTCTGTTTTCTGTTTCCCGAATAGTTTGGCTGTGGCTGATGGAGGTAAAAACACATGCCAGCATTTCATTCTCCATTCCTTTTCGCTTGAAAATCAGGTTATGGGCATGTGTATACATGCTTGCCGATTTTCAGGAAAAAAATGTGTTTTCAATGAATTATTAATTAATATCTTGGTTAATTATCAAAAAGTTAAAATTCGGAGTATCAGGACCTGCCTTGGACTGTTTTCACCCAAATTTTCAGACTTCTATTTGCGGTTGATTTCGTTAGCCACCACCGATACATAAACAGGGCAAAACTGTATTTTATTAGTACAGATAACAGCGAGATATTTGCTTTGACTAAATAATGCCAAATATGGCTCTTTTTGTTTTTAACACAAGAGCTGAGAGTGTATCATATGTATTACTTAGAAGATTGATTTTTCTTTTACATTTATTTATTTGCTTGCACCAAGTGCATTTAAATATAATTTAAATAGATACTAAACATCTCAAATAACTATGACTTAACAGAAAGCTTTTAGTTCACATTGAGCATTATTATTTTTATTATTATTACATTTTAATTTTATGTAATATAAATGCAAAATCAGAAATTACAAAAATTCAAAGATTTTAGGAGCTCAAAAATTAAATCTCCAGGTATGAAATTACAGCTATAATAATTAAATAATTATCAGCATGACAGGGTTGAGTTCCACTAACTTAATTACTGAAGACAAAGTAGCTTTATATTGCAAGTTACAGTTTGAAATAGAATGTTATACCACTTGGATGAAAACTTTCTTGGACTTTGTCTGCTTGAATATGCGATTACAATTCTTATCATTTCAGTGTTTTGCACTTTTTGTTTGGCTGCAGACAACATCGTCTGCTTATTTTAGAGATCTTCTTCCAGTATTAGGCACTATAAAATAAGTGTCCATGTAAGAGTTTTTGCAAAAGAAAGAGGATATTCCTATTAGAGTAATACATTTTTATGGAAATTAGCAACTGTCTGTAACTAGGAGGTGTCTATTGTGGAGCGTTTCATAGCACTATATAAACCAAATTTTTATTAAGAAAGGTCAGGGAATTTTTTTTTAAAAATCAGGGAAAACTTGGAAAAGTCAGAATTTTTTTACCAAAATTGTGTAGGAACCCTGTTATAGCAAAAAAAAAAAAAAATAAAAACAAAAAAAATCCCTGCCGGCTCCACCTGCAAACAAGTTATTTTTCGAAGTAGGCGGTTCCATCTTCCGCATCTTTTCGAAACTGATACATAAAATCAAGGGGCATAAAATCTCGGTCAAGTTCATTAATGGGCAAAATCGAACCAGGTGGGGGGGGGGGGGGGGGGCTTTTTGAGAAAACAGAAAAAAGCACATAATTTCTTAATTATGATGCGTATCGAATCCGTTTGAAGTTATTATTACTTCTAGGAGAAGGGCCGAAAATTTATGTATGACAGATTTTTGATATAATTAAAAATTGCCTTAAGGAGGAGGAGGGGGGGGGGGGGAAGGGGTTTTAGAAGAAAAAAATTCATAACTTCGTCAATTCCCAAGATTTCAAATCCGCTTAAATTTATTATAAATCCTCTTAATATTATCTAAAACTTTTATACTAAGTTTTTTATAAGACCAACTCTTATTTAAAAAAAAAAAAAAAATTAAAAAAAAAAAAAAATCCTGCTGGCTCCGCCTGCAAACAAGTTAGATTTCGAAGTAGGCAGTTCCAATTGCCGCATCATCGCAAAAGGTCATTTCTTCTGCAATTAAAAAGGTTTGTTATACAGTTGTAGCAAACTTAAATACTATAAAATATTAAGTAGATTTAATAAACAATAAAAAATGTCAGAAACTTTTTAGAAGAAACTTTTGTGTTCACCATTTTAAGGGGCCACTTTCATAATCTTATTAACCCTAGTCTTTTCTTAAAAATTTGAGGTAATTCAATAATTGTGCATACTACATTAACTGGTAATTAATCAAATAATAATCTGTTAAAAAGAAAATGCCAAAATATATATGTACTTGCAAAATGTGAATTGGGCTACCAATTTTATTTTAATGTTTAATAATTCCTTATACCTTTTTTTTTAAAAAAAAAAACATTTATCAAAATCAAGGTAGTAAATTTGGTGGGGGAAAAAAAAAAAATATATATATACACCCTTAATATTTCTACTACAATTTGTAATTACAAATCGATTAGTCACATTGTTATACGATAATTTGTGGCAGAATTAGTAGAGGTGTACCTTTTTTTTTTTTTTTTTTTTTTTTAACTGACACCCTCATTTACTTCATGTGAAAAACAAAATTTAAAAAAAATTTAAAAAATAACTAAGTTTTGGGAACCAGAACACGCCTTTTTTTTTTTTTTTTTTACACCAGAAAAAAAAAAAAAAAAAAAATTTGTTATACAGTTGTAGCAAACTTAAATACTATAAAATATTAAGTAGATTTAATAAACAATAAAAAATATGTCATAAACTTTTTAGAAGAAACTTTTGTGTTCACCATTTTAAGGGGCCACTTTCATAATCTTATTAACCCTAGTCTTTTCTTAAATTGTAGTAATTTAATAGTTGTGCATACTACATTAACCAGTGATTAATCACATTGCCACTTTGTCACTTTCTGTATTTAGTCATGACTGTCTGATATTTCTTCTAAAAGTTGTATTATTTCTTCATTTTCTAATAATTTTTTGTCCAATTTTATTCTTAGGACATGAAAAGCCCTAATCGTTTGTGATTTTTGTCATTCATATTATTCCAAAATAATTGTGTAGAAAATTAAAAATGGAATTTCATGTACATGATAATACAGCTTTTAAGTCATTATTTGTACACATAATGTTCACTAAAGGAAAAAGGACAGGGTGCTCACTAAAAAACACTACTGAAACAGAAAAAAAAAAACCCACTAATTTTGTAGGAAAGGAAATTTTGCAAGAGAAAATTGTATTATGTTTAGTAACAATTAAAAAAAAAAAAAAAAGAAAACAAGTTGGAAATTGTACGTCAAATGTTACAAACGAGGTGCGTTCGTACGCACGTTTTAGAATTAAATTCATGATATCCCGTGCGTAGAACGGGTTAAACAGCTAGTTAAGTATATATTTTATGACACTGTTCATACAAATATCTTAACTAGTTATATAAATATTCAGATATATATGTATCAGCTAGTTATATAAATATTCAGATCTTGATGATTTTTAATTCTGTGAAATGAATTAGATCGTCTGCAGATTAATTTCTGTCATAAAATAAGTATCTCGGTCGCTTGACGATTAAACTTCGGAAGCTCCTATAACAAAAAAGCACCGATTTAAAAAAAAAAAAATTCAAATTTCTTAATAAATATTTTTATTAATATCTCCTAAAGTTTTGATTCGATTTTAATAAAATTTGAAATGTCTCGACAAAATTCTGCAAAGATAATATATTTTAAATTGCAAACCATTTGGTTGGGTAGTTTTTGCGTTGTTATATGCAGACAGACAGACAGACGGACGGACCAAACGACGACTATAGGTGCTACGTATTTATATAATTACGAACGCACCTAAAAATGTGTAATTTTTAGGTAGGATAAAATAAATAATTTCAGATGATATTTTGAATTGTAAATAAAAATATATAATTTAATGAATAATTTCTTGCATTTTTCCTAAAGAACGAGAAGGAGGGAATTCTATAATTTCCCTAAACTCTTGCGTATATGGATTTACTCTGGTAAGAAGAAATATTTACAGAAAATCGCTGGATACAATTAGAGATGTATTTGGCTACTTTTAGAAAGGGCAGGGTGCATTTTGCCAATTTAAAAAAGGGGTTTCTGCAGTATAGAACTGTTCCTATCAGAAATCTTTGCTTTTCATCTAACCACTCTCCTCTACCAAGAATAAAAGTCCTAAAGTAAAAGGTAAAATCATGCTTTACACTTTCCCACATAGCTAAAAAATACTTGACTGGTTTGTTTGGCCCTCTGGGCATACTCATATAAATATACTCAGATTACCATGTAAATAATATATGTTGTTAAGGTTTACTAAACTATGTTATGTGTTTCCTAACTGAACTAATTTTTATACTATGTAGTGTATATACAAATCTATAGATAAATACAGGTCTGCACAAAACAATTCAGACATTTTTCAGACTGTGAATGGTAATTGCTGAAATTGGGTTTTCAAATGTGTTATGCATTTTCCAAATTGTTTACTTAGACATCATCCTTCATCTTATTAAACAGTGAAGTTTTGTTACAGTATTCTGAAGATGTTGAAAAATGTTTCCTAATCCATGCTTGGCACATGATTTTTCTTTCTTGTTTATATTTTACCCAGGTTGTTTATTGGCTTTCAGATAAATTGTTACATTTCAGATACTATCTTATGCAAAAATGTTTCCGTACCATAAAAAATAAAATGGATGTCTTCACATTTAGTAATTCTAAATTGTATCAATATTATCACATACTACTTCATGGTACAAATGATACTCTATTGCATCTAAAAGAGAGAGAGAAAAAAGTACGTAAGTAGCAGAATCTTGGTAGATATATTGTCTAATAAACTATGTTTCGAATTTTATACAATATTTGTCAGTCCATATACACAATAATTTATTTCTATTTGATTTCATCATTTGAAAATTATTATTTATTTTATTATTTGATGTCATTTTTAATGTTATTTTGTTTTATAAACATGTGTTGTTTTTCCCCTTTAGAACAAAACATGTATTCAGACTTTAGAAGGTCATGCTCAGAATATTTCTGCAGTTACATTCCACCCTGAGCTTCCCATTATAATGACTGGCTCTGAAGATGGTATGATTGGGTTTATTATTATTTACTTAAAATATGAGCAGTAAAAAAAACAATCCAGTAGATTTGCACATGCACTAGATAAGGAATGGCGAACCTTTTCACACATGCGTGCCAATTTTTCTCAAAAAATATTTTACAAGACTATGACCATGCCAAATGAAAAACAAATTTATTGGATCAATTGCAAATGAATCAAAATTACTTGACATTTTTTATTAGGAATTAAAAAAGATGAGTACATTAAACTGCAATAATTATAGTTACAGTTATATATTAGATAGTAATAATAATAAAAAAAATGATTAAAAACGATTTCAGTAGTTGTATCTTGGATGAAAAATAACTATTACTGGTGAATACAAAAAGCCCTGATCATATAGAATTTACATAAATATTCACTCAAAAGCCTAAATAAAAGAGGATGAAACATTATTTGCTGCTGTAGGAAAATAGTAAAAAAATGACAGAGATTTTCTTTGCTACATGAAAAATTTAAAGTTTAATTAAAAGATTGATACAAATAGATTTAATTTCACATTACATAACTGTTCATAGTTTACTATTATAACAACTATTTATTTTATACATGTTAAGTTTATAATTAATGAATCGATTCATTTAGAATTTAATACTCCGGAGTATGAAAAAAAGGAAATACCTTTCATATTGGAATGAAATTCTTACAACGTGGTCGACCACTGTTAAAATCTTTTGATGAAATTCTCAATCTTTTAACGATATTCTCATATCGTAATTCTTTCTTTCTCTCCATCCATCGCTGCTAAACCTCCGAGTATGATCCCCGTCGAAGTACTCCATGCTCTTCACACATTTTCTCCAACTTCCTTTCTCGCTCCAGTCAGTCCAAAAAGCTTCCTCTCTCCATGAACCGCCGGTCTTATATTCTCCTGCCTTAGCACACGTTCGTTTCACGCATCGTCAAAGAGTCCGATTGCGCGCCGAAAACCAAGACGTTCCAACTTGTTGTTCATTTTAAAAATTGATTACTTGATGCACAATTTATATTTTGTATACTTTCTTTTTCAGTAATTTCAGATTTAAAAATGGAGTAAAAACTCATATAAAACGTGGTCCGATTGCCACGGAAGAATACAAAAAACATTGTTACATCGGAACCACGTGCTTAGTAAAATATGAAATGAAATATTAGACATATATTTTTTAACAGAACATCTCTAAAAACTTTTAAAATAATATTTTTACATTTAAATACATATTTTCAAAGTTAAATTACGAACCAATAATAACTTTAGCTATTTTTTTTATACATTTTGAAATAATATTAACTTGAATTTTCCATACATAATATTCATAAATATCCGAGGAAAAAGTTTTAACATCGGCGGGCGCCGAACCAATACAAAAAAAATCTCCTCAATGTTATTGAACACTACAAAATATAATATAATATGGAGCAATTTGTAATTATTACCTGACAGAAATTAGAGATATCTTAAAGTTAGAAAAAGTAACTATGTAAATAAAACAGCCTAAAGATACCATAACCCATTTTATTTATTAATTTAATTAATTTTTTATTTATTTAATTACTTATTTAGAAAAGCTCAAATTATCAACCTTTTTTTTTTCTTTTAACTTATTTAGCAAAATCCAAATTATCACCATAACAATACATTTTTATAAAAATGCCAAAAATTTTCAAAATTTTCTGCAGACTGTCAAAATTTTCTCACAAATCAGCTGTTGGCAACTTCTGATCTAGATTAATTAGCTAGAAAACCATGAATGCATTTAACTATCCAGTTTTCACTTCCATGCATTCTTCTGTAAGTAGAATGGTACAGAAAACAATCTTGTCATTTAAAAGTATATTTTTGCTTTATTCGATGGCATAACGATCAACTTTCTGCTATGTTTAGAAGGAAAAAATTTTACAATTTAAAGACAATGGCAGGTGCAAAAATGCAATAAAAAATGTTTTCAAAGTTAAATTGAAGAAAAAAAAATTAAAGTTACTTGAAAGTGCATACTTATAAAAATAATTTGTCTTAAAAAATTTTAAAAATTCATTTCAATTGTATCCTAAATGCTTTCACATATTTTGCACTATGTTTAACTAATGTTGTAAGGATTCTTTTAACATACTTTCTCTAATCATTCTCTTTTTTCATTGTTTCAAATTTTATACTTATGAAAAGTATGTACTTCATTGTTAATTTTTTCTTAATTGTTCTTTTAAGGTACTGTCCGCATTTGGCATGCTAATACCTATCGCTTGGAAAGTACTTTGAATTACAATTTAGACAGAGTATGGACCATAGCATGTCTAAAAGGTTGCAACAGTGTAGCCTTAGGTTACGATGAAGGAAGCATTATTATAAAGGTAATTATCAGAGATGGCACTTTTCTGCAGATCCAGATTTAATTTTTCCTTGATTTTTTTTTTTAGAAATCAATCTGTACATATTCTGCTTCTGTTCTCCCTTGTATATTTGCATTAATGCATACAGATTTATATATTTGGGCGTGGGGATTGAAAAAGTGTCCATTAAATAGAGATGTCTGCTATTTGGGAGTGTCTGTTATGTAGGATTTACTGTAATTTAATGTACAATATAGTGTGATTAATATCTTACTGTTTTTTAACAATAGTAAGCTCTCCAAATTTTTTCCTATTGATTTTTCTGTTTATTACAATACTTGGACTTGCACAATATACACATAAAACAGTTTTTAAAAAAAATACTACTGTTTTTAAAGGGTACTTTAAAAAAAAAATGCAATGTTATGAAATTTCATGAATCATTGAAAGTAGATTTAATGATATACAAGGTTGAGAAGAAAATCATCCCAACACTGTTCCTAAATTGGCAATCCTGGCACAAGGAAGCACTAATCACACTACATGGTGAGGGAAGGTAGATCTATTTACCATATTTTGTGTTATCATTCAGTGCTTATTTAGATGAAATAGTAGCCATGAAGAAGAAAATGATATTTTATTCCGTTAGTCACACCCAACCTGTCAGATGCCAAACCTACTTTTTTTATGATTCTTTCAATTTTCCTCTACCTTTTTAACTTCCTCCCACTCAATGATCAGTGCAAGGCCTCCGAGATCACGCTGTGTATTTTCTCAACTGGGCCTTCTACAAGTGACGTCACAACCTGCTGACGTCAAAAGAGTGATCCATACTATTTAAAATTTTTCATGTACTTTGTTTGTTTGTACGGATTCTTTACGATAGTATTTTGATATTATTTATTGTTTTATAATATAGTAATTAATAATATTTTTCAGTGTATTTAGATTATAACGCTATCAATAATTATTGATTATAATTATTAAAGAAAGTGTAGATTATATCTATAAAATAATGAGAAGAAAATGTTGTGCTCCTAGTTTCTAATCTAAGTCTTCAAATTCGCTACTGATAATGAAAAGAAGAAATTTTAGCTACAAAAATTACCTTGCAGACTATAAGAAGCAGACAATAAACTGTTTAATAAATGGTACAACGATGACAACACATCTTTCAAAGATTTTTAAATAAATACTGTAATAAATTGAATGAAATCTGGATACATTTAGTTAGAAGTGAGTGTGCTTTGTTTATAAAATTAAAAGTAACTGATTTACCCAACTTAGTAGTTCAATTTAACATTTTAGCTTACTTAAGTGTACAAATATATTAAGAAAATAAATTTTTTGATAAGTTAATTTGAGTGGTTATTAGGTCCTAAACCCAAGTACAATAAATAAACAATTTTTAAAACTAGTCGTTGGGAGCCACCGTAATACTTACCCATCATGGATATGCATAATGTAAAATATTAAAATAAAAATGCGTAAACTACTTATAAAATGCATTGCAATTCAAATAAAATCGTGGCTTGATGACGGCATAAACTTTAAAGGCTCGATTACTGAATTGCTTGAAAGGAACATCCTTATAACTCCAAAAATAATAATCCTATTAACTAGCGGTTTATTGCATCTGATTAAGCGTCAAATTTCCAATTAAAATATATCTTTGAAGTAAAATTTGGATGAAATACAGGATCATGAAAAATCGAAGAGTTTGGAAAATAGGATTCCAAATATCTCGGCAACTAATTATCCGATCGACTTCATGCTTTATGCAAAATTTATGTTTTTTTATTGTCTTTTATATTCATTTCTTAAAATAAACAATTTCGAAAATTTTTATATACCTTTTATCAGAACGAATATTTCGAGAGTCCGAAAAAAAATAGTTCCGGTTAATCGAGGTTATTGAAATTAAATAGGCTTCTTCCCATTATTACATACTAAGTACATACCAAATTGCAAGTTTCTATCTCAATTTTTTCGGGAGATAGAGCGTTTACAGACACACACACACAGATGGACGGCAAAATTTTTTTTCTAAAAATATGTTTTTCGGAATCTCCAGTGTCTGAAATGTGTAAATCCGTCAAAATTTTTTTTTCGATTTTCAAAACAATTACAAGACTTACCTATACTATCTATGATGGGTAAGTAATATTACAAATAAGTTATAAAGTTAAGATAGAAAATTGGGTACTTTTCGGTTAGCTGGTCGTCAGTGATATATATATACACACACACACACACACACACATATATATATATATATATATATATATATATATATGTAAGATATCGATACGCCTCTGTATAACGGGCGCACCTCGATATAACGAACGCACATCGATCCCTCTGTAACGACAGACGGTCGATCGCCGCTATCACACATTCCAGTAATCGGTATAACGTCGTTGATGTAGTCGTGCGAATGTAAAAGAAATCAGCAAGCATTTTCCTGGGAACTAGCGTTTATTCCTTTGTAATTACAAGTCTCTCTTTAAGCTAGGCCCAGGGGACAGTTTGAAGAGTCTTTTACCGGGGAAACATCGTCTTATCGTTCATATTTCGGCGAATTGCCGGACTTACAACGGCAAGGATGCCGTCGCACTTCGAAGAATACTGGCCGTAGTTTTTGTGGAGAGAGATTAGAGTCAAAAGCCACGCAAAAACGTGCTCCTCACATTATATACGGCCGGACCACCGCCAGAGACCGCTTTGCAACTTATGAAATAATGTCATTTAATTGGCTAATTACTTTTGACTCATATCTGGGTAAGCAGCCCAGATAATTAACATGCAATATGTAGCCACCGGGAGAAGAGAGATGCGCTACCGTCAGCACTTTTAATCTTAACGAGGATTGAAAATTGATATCTGTTCGTAATAAATGTATCGTAAGGAAAGTTAAGTTACAGGGGCAACTAGAAATGAAGGCAAAACTTTAAAATTTTGACACACGATTTAGGGATTTTAAACTTTGAATTTTTATCTTTTAGCTTCTGATTTGGAATGGGTTTAACTAAACTATCCTTTCATATCAATCCACATTCGTTCACATTCAAAATTCTTTCATACTTTTTCACATTCATTTCACATCCCCCCCCTTTAAAAATGAGCACCACAGTACTTGTCAGCAAGGGCTGTGGGGCTCAACCCCATAAGTTAAACTCATTTTAAACTAGGCTATTGAATTTTTTTTTTTTTTTTTTTTTTTTTTTCTACGGAATTCTAATTAGACTCTCAAACTGCTTGGGCTTACTTTTACATAAAATACTGGTACTATTTGATGATATACACTGAAGATTAAACATATGACATATATTGTAAACAAAACACACAGCTGCAGCAAAAAAAAATTTAAACATTTCTCGCGAGAACATTGTGTGCTATTTTTTTGAAAGTCTGTTAGCACATTGCAAAAGTTTTTGTTAACCAACATGTCCTGTGTGAATTGTTCTTGGGTGTTGGTTCATCAGGAAAGGTAAACATTGCACCTTTCTTTAAACATACAATACAATAAAAACTAAATAATATGATACTTGAAAACAGAAATATAATATGGCAATTACTTATATGATTCACAAAACACAAACAATTAAAATATGCACTTAAACTTATAAAAATACTTCAACATGATATAAACACTTATTCAAAACATTAAATTAAAAAATATATAGCATAAAATGTACTTTAAATATACTGTAAATATAGGACAAAACAATTACTACAAATGCAATAAAAACAACACAAACATGAAAATGTCATATGAGCAGTTACAAGCTCTGTTACTACTCCAATTTATCTATTTATAAGCATCTTTGGGCTTATAGGACACTAGTGGGAATTATTCTCAGGAGGAGAAAAAAAAATAAACTTGAAAACTTTGTAAAAATAGGAACTTCTAATCAAAAAAAAACTTAGGTGAGGATAGGCCCTCTTGTAGGGAAATAATAGTCTAATTTATGCAGTTGGTTAAAAAAGGTAACCAATTGTTCTTGCTTTAGCCAATTATCTAGTTTCGAACAATAGTTATTAGTTGGCAACAAGACAGTTGGAAAAAAAGGTTAAAGGTACCAACTTGGTAAATTGGAATACAGACTTGATTGATTGGTGAACTGGGTACAACATATGAAAATAGAGGATTTTTTGGAAAAACATCAAGTAAGTCATTATTTGCAGACTGAAGAATTTCTATATTTCACAGTGGCGTTGATAACATACATTGATTTTTTTCAGCTACCTCAGTATGGTGGTATATTTGGTAAAAAATGGAATACTGTTTGGGATAAAAATGGAATATAAGGTTGACATAAAAAGGGAATATAAGGTTGACATAAAAAGTTTTCTCATAGAAAAAGGGGTTTGATCACCTGAGACATTAATCAAAGCAGCAACTTTGTCTTCGGTCATTTTCAATAACCTGCTGACATTTATTTGCACGCATTTTGGATGTTTTATTTTCGAGGTACCCGGGTACTTAAAAAAATGCCGGAGGTTATGTTTACATCACGATGTACAAGAATTGCCACTGGATTGACCAGGAATTTCGAGATCATCCTTATTTTTGGTTGCTTTGTTGGGGTTTTAGCACATACTAGAATCATCGCTAGGGTTGTGTCTACCAACGGGTTCATTTTGTCATTAAATGAGGATAGGGGTGGAACCTATACCTTTCTTTTCACTAATATAACTTTGGGGATAATCATGACACTAATTAAATTCTTGGTGCATTTACTAAAAAGGCAACTGTTTCAAAAATATATTTGGTCAGGGAAATACTAAAAATATAATTCTTCAGAATAAAAAGGTAAATATAATAAAAATAGCAATAATAACAATAACGCAAAATAAAAAAGCATATATTTTTCTTGAAAAATTGTTTAGTCTTACTATGACAAAAACAGATATCTCAAGAGTTAAACTAAAGCAGTAAAATATGTGCATTGGCACTAGCACTTTTGTGCACAGTGCGCCAGGAATCTTTGAAAATTCGTGACATCAGTTTGAATGACATCAGTTTTTGGTGCACCTCATCACTGTACAGAGGTTAATTCTTACCTGGAGCACACACATTTATTATTACCACTTGATTACCGACATATATAAACTTTTTACAACACATATTTACAGAAATATCTAAAAACATTTAATAGGTCATTTTTATATAAGAAACTAGTTTTTTTTTTTTTTCCAAAAAATTTGCCCTTTTTTTTTTTTTTTTCTTAATTTTTCATTAAATCCCGCTTAATTTTCCAAAATAATAAACAAAAATAACCTGCTTCATTAAATCACTTAAGTGTAAAAGGATGAGATAATAATACAATAATAATAATAATAATAATAGTAAAATAATAATAGTATTTTTCAGAAAAATAACACTTAAAAAATAATAAAATTTCAAATTGTTTTTCTTTAATTGTTTTTCTGTCTTACTGCTTCAAAAAATAAAAAGTTTCTGTCCGCTTTTAAATTCTTCTTAAAAAATAACAAAATCGAACATACCTATTTCTTCTTTTTCTTTTAAATCCATTTGATTGCACAGACTACTCACTTGAAAAAAAAAAAGAAAAAAAATTATCACCATTTAAACTGAAACCAAAACAGGGAGCATCAACAAAACAACGGACTCTTGACACACACAAAGAAAGGGAGAAAAAAAAAGAACATTCCTCCTTCTGCCAGGAGATCGTTGACCTTGAATTTTCCACAAACCATCTCGAACCATCCCTTTCGCTGGATAGTAGGTCATTTGAGATAACTATTGAAAGTGAATGAACAAAACTGTTTTTCTTTTGGAGTGAAGCGCTGAAGAAAAATTGTTTATTTTAAGTAGGCAACGAAATAAAATGTTTATCCGAGATTTGATAGCTTAATGAGGAAGCAGGAGCTCTTTTATTAACTGATTGTAGATATTTATTTCTTTATTTTGGACACAAACTTTTTCTTTTCAGTTAAACACACTAGTCTTCTGTTATTTTCTTTTAAAGGCCCGGTGATTAAAAATAGTCTTTTTATGGTTGGTTCGATTACGATGTTTCCTATTAATGAATAGTTATTTAAAAGAAAGGATTTTCCCATGGCAGGTATTTAATCCAAGCAGACTCACTGTAAGATATCGATACGCCTCTGTATAACGGGCGCACCTCGATATAACGAACGCACATCGATCCCTCTGTAACGACAGACGGTCGATCGCCGCTATCACACATTCCAGTAATCGGTATAACGTCGTTGATGTAGTCGTGCGAATGTAAAAGAAATCAGCAAGCATTTTCCTGGGAACTAGCGTTTATTCCTTTGTAATTACAAGTCTCTCTTTAAGCTAGGCCCAGGGGACAGTTTGAAGAGTCTTTTACCGGGGAAACATCGTCTTATCGTTCATATTTCGGCGAATTGCCGGACTTACAACGGCAAGGATGCCGTCGCACTTCGAAGAATACTGGCCGTAGTTTTTGTGGAGAGTGATTAGAGTCAAAAGCCACGCAAAAACGTGCTCCTCACATTATATACGGCCGGACCACCGCCAGAGACCGCTTTGCAACTTATGAAATAATGTCATTTAATTGGCTAATTACTTTTGACTCATATCTGGGTAAGCAGCCCAGATAATTAACATGCAATATGTAGCCACCGGGAGAAGAGAGATGCGCTACCGTCAGCACTTTTAATCTTAACGAGGATTGAAAATTGATATCTGTTCGTAATAAATGTATCGTAAGGAAAGTTAAGTTACAGGGGCAACTAGAAATGAAGGCAAAACTTTAAAATTTTGACACACGATTTAGGGATTTTAAACTTTGAATTTTTATCTTTTAGCTTCTGATTTGGAATGGGTTTAACTAAACTATCCTTTCATATCAATCCACATTCGTTCACATTCAAAATTCTTTCATACTTTTTCACATTCATTTCATATATATATATGTGTGTGTATATACATATATATTTATATATGTACATGTATCACTGGCGCCCGGCTAACGGAAAAGGGTTTATGGGGAGAAAAGGAAAGTTGGCAACATATTTTCTGGCAGCCTATTCGTAGTTTCATATAAATAAGTATTTTTTTCATTATTTATACAATTTATTTAATATAAAGAAGCCATTTATCTCTTTTTATATACAGGCAGAACAGAATTGTATATGTATAAATAATTTTATATGTAAATAAACATAAAAGTTCATTAGGTTTGTTTTCATAATTGTGTATATAATTTGAAAACATATCTAACTTTCTGAAGCCCAGATTACGCCAAAGCATTAAAAAAAAACTGCCAAGGTCTCTATATTTGAAAAATGTCGATTTTTCTATTTAAATTGACATTTATTGTGTTTTGGTGGTTAAATTATGGTATGTAGTGGTAAAAGGGAGGAATGGGATTGATTTTGTAAACTTTTTGGCAGATTTATTGTATTTTTTGTTCGTATATTTATAGTAAAATAATGTTTTTAGTAAAATGTAAGTCAATGTGTTCAATCTGATCTATTAATATTAGTAATTTTTAATTTAAAACTTTTAATTTCCTTTTATAAAACATGTTTATTAACTCACTTTTATTTCCCTATTATTAAATTTAGTACTATTATTTCTATAATGACAAATTTTAAAACAGGAAATTCAAAACATCTCTCTTTATTAAATCTTTCTGCTGGAATACATTGACTAAACTGGATCACTCTTGTGACGTCACTAATACTTGTAGTAGGCCGGTTGAGAAAACACACAGCGTGATCTCGGAGACCCCCGATCAGTGCATATACAACTTTGAACCAACACGGCTCTCTAGTTGTAAATTTAGCACTTCCATATCTTAGACGTGGAGCAACTAGTTTTATTGGGAGAGATGCATGACTAACAGTAGGTTAACTACATTTTCATGTAAATGTCATGCAGGATTCCAGGAACCAGTGGCAATGAAGCATTGTCATATTAAATGAAATACACATCTGGCCATTATGCTGCATAACAATGAAGATTGTCACAATTAGGGCCGTACCGAGTACTCGGTATATACTCGGTACTCGGCCAAATTTCAGCCGAGTACTCGGCCAATACCGAGTAATTGCAAGAATTTCATGTTTTAAGCATATTTAAAGACAAATTAATTTATAAGTGATCTATAAAAAAGTTATTTGAATATAAATGTATAATATATGCCATAATTCATAAAAACTATTTACTCGGTACATAAAAATTTATCTATAAAACATAGAAAAAGGTAAGAAAAAAACCCCATGCAAAATTAATGTAAATGGAAGTTTAATTTTATATTTATATTTAAAAAAAAAAAGTAATTTTTAAAACTGTAGGAAAAGACTGTGATTTTGGATAAAGAAGCAGTATGTAGAAACAGAGAATACAATAAATGCAATTAAAAAAATAATAATAATTAAATTTACTGTATGGCAAATTATGGTACAAAAACACTATAATCATTCTACATTTTCAGGAGATAGGGCATTTCTTTTATTGTTTTAAATTTGGCTTGCTTCAGAAAAAATGCGTTCACTGCGAGCACTGATAAAATAGCATTTTAGCACATTACACACACAAAGAAAAAAAAAAGAAAAGAAAAGAAACTATAAAGCCCCCTTTTTGGTGCTTTCGTGTTATAGCGGCCTCCACAATTACAATTATGCCAAGGTTTCAGCTCTGATTTTGCCAAGAACATCGAAAAGCTTATATATGCATCATAAATACACAATACACATATTCCAAACATCCATATACGTCATTACATACATATTATTTACGTCTTATATATTATATATATATACATCCTATATGACTTATGCACATGTTATATGTATACATCATATATGTGTTATATATGACTAATAACTCGGCCATATACATCACAAAAGTAATGATTTAACATAATAATATATCATATTATGTCATACATGCTTTATAATTTGGCGATAAATCTTGGTCGCTTGACGATTCATCCTCAAGGGCCGCTATTACACTATAGTACCCAATTTTTTTAATCAAAAGAAAATAAGGTGCTTTTAAAACATATGAAACATTTTGCATTATTCAAGGAATTGTTACAGCAAGCAATAACCATTTTTGATAGACAGATTTCAGGTATCAAAATGACAAATGGGTAAAAGAGACATGCGCCGCAGGTGCCCCGTGCTGGACGCACCACACACAATCGACCCCTGATCCCAAGTCCTGAGAGACTTTTAATGCGGCAGTAGCTTTGTGTCGCTACGGCGCTTCGGCCTGTCAAAGAGCCGCACCACACTGCGGACTCTAACCTAGTACCCACGAGTCGACGACATAGGTCGCTACGACTGTAACCCCACTCTGGGGAAACTCCCACACAGGACGGACCCGTGGCAAACTGGTGAAGGCCACCACGTAACCCCGTAAGGGGAATCGGTTTCTAGGTCGTCGTGCTGCCGCGACAACTTTTGCTTTACCACAATTCAAGGAGTGTGAAAACCTACGTAGGTAGTCACTTTCTCTCTAATAGTGGATAATGACAAATGGGTAAAGATGTGTTAAATAATCAGTTTTAATTTCATATTGGTTAATTGAACTATTTATATATCTATTCTTTTTTTATATATATTTTTAAAATAATGCTACTGTTTTAAAATTTTTGAATATAGAAAAATTGTCTTTAAAAAGTCCACAATAAATGAAATGAAATTTCAAAAAATGAAGTTAATTTTAAAAAATATGATTAGATTATATGCACAAGATGCATTTTTATAAATAGGTATATATATAAACACACACACACATAGAAGTGTTACCACTAAGCACACTTCATGTTCGCATCAGTGATTCTTTCTTAAACACAACTACTCGGTATTCGGTATTTACTCTGTATTCGGTATTTACTCGGTACTCGGCCGAGTAGTAAATGGCTGAGTACTCAGTACTCGGCTACTCTGCCAAACCACTACTCGGTACACCACTAGTCACAATGCCACTCTTGTTACCAACAAACTTTAATGATGGGACTGAAAGGTCCTTGAATTGATCACATAATGTAAATTATCTTCTTACAGCTTTTTTTTTTTTTTTAATTATTTTCTCTGACATTAAAGTCTGAGGTAAAATCATTATTTTTAGCATTTCAAAATCTCTATCAGTCAGTGGGGATATATATGTCCCGTTAGTAGTCAAAGGGTTAATGTGTAATAATAATGCCTAATAATATTTAAATTATAATATTGAAAATAAAGAACTGAAAGTTTAAATGTTGTTTTTAGTTATTCATGATTATCTATAACTTTTTATTTCATAGCTTGGTCGTGAAGAGCCAGCAATGTCTATGGACAGCTCAGGAAAAATAATTTGGGCCAAACATTCTGAGCTGCAGCAGGCAAACTTAAAAGCAATGACAGATGCTGACATTAAGGATGGAGAAAGGCTGCCATTAGTTGTAAAAGATATGGGCAGTTGTGAAATTTATCCTCAGACCATTTCTCATAATCCAAATGGAAGGTAAGTTTGGAGAGGCAAAAGTTTTGTGAAGGGTCCTTTCAAGGACTCAAAATTTTCCTAAACAAATCCTGGTAATGCTACATTTGAGGGGGTTAGAATGACAGTGGAGTAAGTCAATATTTAGCAATTTGAGAAATGAAGGGTTTTGTGAAACTTGTCGTATTGCTGTTGCATTAAGTGGTCCAACTTGTTTTGCCCTCTAGCGACTCCCTAAGTGAACTATGACTTATTTCACTGTCACGCTGAACAGAAATTAATATATGTTCAGTAAAAATATGGTTGTCTAGATTTTTCAAATTTTTGACTTACTCCACTGTCATTCTAACCCCCCTCAAACTCTTTTAACAAATATTTTGCATATCAAGCATAAAATTTCCATTTTCCTTTGAATAAAAGAGTATTTGCAAATCACCTAAAAAAGTGTTCATCTTCAGTTAATCATATTTATTCATATTGGTAGAGAGGCTTTAACATAATTTTTATAAATTCTGAGATGTGTGTGTGTATGTGAATATATCAGTAATAAAGGGGAGAAAGATCACACACGGTTAATTAAGAATGACACTTTTACTAACCTAAATAATGAAAATAATTAAAGAGCTTAAATCCAGAATCCACATGTTCCACTAAGGCTCTGAAGAGCCTGGGTGACATATATGGAAGGTTCTTGTATGTAAGTAATTATTTGCATCACTTTCAAAGCTGCCTAAAAGCTATAATTTATTTTTTAATTTTAGCTGTCCTTAATTAGTGTCATATTTTGTTAATTTTACAAAATATTATTCAGTATTTAATAAATACCATATATTATTTTATAACATAATGTAAAATAAAGCATTAGTTTTGACATAAAACATATAATAATTTATAAGAAAAATACTATACAAGTTTTGCAAATCTTTAAAGTTTCAGGCTCAAAGATTCCCCACTTTGCTACATTTCGATTGGTTATCATTGTATCCACAATTTCTTGGAGCTAAAATTTAAAATTAAGTTAAATCTGTCTATATACATCACTGTTTCCAGATGGGTGAGGTTTTTTTTTAATTCAGGAGGGTACCAATTTTTCCCAAGAGTGATAGTCTCCTAATTTAATGGCAGATTTAATAAGCCAAATATTGCTATTTGAAAATAGTGATAACATTCTGAATATAAACACGTCCAACTGGCAATACTGATGTACATTTACTTTCTGATGTTTGCCACCTCTAAGACCACAGTTGGTGGAAATATGTTCATGCAAAACTTATTTTCTGCATGCATGTTCAAACAACTGAATTAAACATAAGTAAATTCATAATGTTTGGTGGGCCACAGATAAGTTGTCGCTGGACCATGTGTTTGACATGCCTGATATAGATCTAATGAAGGGCAGTTAAGACTTCCTTTTCATGTGTTTTAGAGCAAAATTTGTACAAATTGTTGACAGACTGTATTTTCTAAAAATATAATTTGTGGCTAATAAATACAACTAGAACAAGGGTAATTCTTTAAAATTCATATGATTATTGGATTTCACATGTTTTAATGTTGATAATAGAAAGGCTCATGAATGTTTAAGTAAAAAATTTGAGTGATGCATGCACCAGGGTATCTCAAAAAGTTCTGTCTGTGAAGGAGCCAGAAACCTCAATTGTGTGTATAATAATAATAATAGCTACATATATTATTCATTTAAAAGAAAGCATCATTTAAAATTTATTTTATTTTTTTTAAAAGCTAGTAACAGAAAACATTCAAAAGGATGTCATGTTGAACAGCCTTTCTTTAAAAGACCCAAATTCTCCCTAAACAGATCCCTATATGCACTTTCATTTCAGTTTGGGATTATTTTTCCCTCACTCTGTCGAAAACAAACTTTATTCCAAGTGATTTTCTCCATAGTATTACAAATTAGAGCGAATTCCTCATTTTCCACATCCTCTCATTTAATTTTCTTTCGTCACTCATTCAATTAAAAAACACTGTGCTGTAAAAAGTCTTTTTGAGTTGGTTTACCATGTATATTTGTACATTTAGAATCTGTTATGCAGTAAATTTCAATATCTTGCGTTATACTGATAATCATTTATGATATGAATTTTTAACAAGTTTAGATAATTTTTTCTTATAATAGCATTGTTAAAATAAAACTGAAAAAATTGAATAATTTTATTACTGTATTTTTATGTATTCCGGTATGGATTGTCCATGTTATATAAAATAAAATATTTAAATTGAATAAAATAATTATTAGCTCTGTTAATGCTTACCTATGTATCATGGAATGTTTTGTTCATATTTCATATGTGAAAAGGTTTTTGAGTTTTGACTATCATGCTATCAAATGTTACTTTATATCTTTCTTCATATGTATGAATTAGCAAGAATGAATTGGAAAAGGCTAGTATACTTATATTACTTAGTAAAAAAAAAAAAAAAAGTATTAACAACTGGATATTTTTATGTGTTGTGCTTCTTAATGATTTTAGTTTTGTTAATTATGTTTAATTTTGATATAATTTTTATCCTTTATAGAATAGTTTATTAGTTTATTTTATGGAGGGGAAGAATTTGTGATTAAATATTTCAACTTTGTTGTAGATGTTAAAAAATCTTATTCAAGGGTTATTTAAAATTCATAAAGATATAACTAAATGTAAATATACTGCTTGAAGGTGCGTAAAAACATACATAAAACATTTAAAAGCACATTAAAGTCCTAACTGACACTGCAAATTTTAAAAATTCAAAACGTTTTCAACCGAACTACTCGGTCATCATCAGTGAAAACATCAGTTTTTCACTGATGATGATCGAGTAGTTCGGTTGAAAACATTTTGACTTTTTAAAAGGACTTTAATGTGCTTTTAAATGTTTTATGTATGTTTTTACGCAACTTCAAGCAATATATTTACATTTATTTGTATCTTTATGAATTTTAATTATTAAACAAGGTGAATTTGCACTGAAATTTTAACTTTTTATTGAAGGGTTATTTAATTTCAAAATAATTTGACAGTACATGTAACATTTTACTTTTTTAGGTTTGTTGTTGTTTGTGGTGATGGTGAATATATTATTTATACTGCTATGGCTTTGAGGAATAAAAGCTTTGGTTCTGCTCAGGAATTTGTCTGGGCTTTAGACTCTTCAGAGTATGCTGTTAGGGAAAGCTCAACTTCTGTAAAAATATTTAAAAATTTTAAGGAGAAGAAAGTATTTAAGCCAGAATATGGTGCTGAAGGTATGACTATTTTGCCAATTAACATAAACTGTGTTCTTATAATATTTTTAATGTTAAAATATTAACCTTCTATAAGTTTGAGGAAATTTTAACATATAAGAGCCTACACTAGTCACCGGAAGAAATGCTCTAAGTCTATGGCGAGGTTATTTTCAAATTTCTCGCTCACATTTTAATATTCTTAAATTATTTTTTTTGCATAGGATAGATGAGGTGTGTTTTGTACAATGTGTTTTGTACTTTTTTGATTTTGGTTAAGTTTTTTTTAATAAGTGAACATTTTCAATTTTGAAACAGATTCTGCAAGTGAAAGTACTCTTATGTTAAAAAACTGGAACAAAAAAAAATTAAAAATGTACGAAGTTGGAGATCAACCTCAGGTATCCTAGGCAAAAAAAATTTAAAAATATTGAAATGCAAGTGAGAAATTTAAAAATAACCTCCCCATAGACTTAACATTAGCTTACGCATTTCTTTGCATAACTAGTGTAGGCTCTTAAGGGGAAATGTAATCACGTTTCGGCAGAGTTCAACTTTAAACATTTCATACTTTTACTATCGGACATAATCATGTAAGGTTTTTTTCTTTAAATAAATATATATATATATATATATATATATATATATATCCTTGTTTAATGACCTGTTAAGTATACGCTTGGCTTAGATCTAAATTTAAAAAAAATAATTTTTGAGCTATAATTTTTTTTTTTAACTGACGTTTGGTGGTTACACTTCAACTGATTTAACTATCAGTTATTAACTTCATGATTAAACTATCAGCTCTGTGTTATGGAAATTTTAACAATGAGTTCAATGAACAATAAATGCATGGTATGCCTTATAATTTCATGCTGGATGTGCAGCCAAATCATAACATCTGGCTACTGTCAATTATCTGACACACTGGCCAGATCAGGTACAAAAATTAAAAAAAATATATTAAATTTTGCTTTTTATATATCAAGAATGAAAAATGCAATAGCAGCTTGTTATACTGCATATGCCAAGACTCTCCCCCCCTTCCCCCCTACACACACACACACACACAATGTGCAATATATCTGAAATCATGTTATAACTCAGGCTATTAAAAATTTAAAAAAACAACCTGCAAATAAATATTTCATGTTTCTCTCCAAAATATTAGCTTATACACACACTTTTCTTAATAAAACTGGTGGTAGAGAATTATGATTATTATGATTGTATATATATAAAGGTACTTTTAAAAATGTGCTTGAGGCAGATTTATTTATTTTATTTATTTCTGGAGAGAGAGAGAGAGAGTGTAAAAAAGAGACTGAAATATTCAAATGAGCTCTATAATCAAGCATAATAGAACTGGGGGCTACTGTATTAATGCACTCATATTGCACATGATTCTGAATTTGAGAAATTTAAATGTTTATTTGTTGTAAAATAAGACATGATTTGAGTAATATTTTGCATTGTTCTTTGTAATTGATACCTTTTTGCATTTCATGCTTTTGTTACTTCATTTATAAACATATGTGAATATCTGTATGGAAAAAATCTCTTTATGGAGCCTTTTTTTTTTTTCTAAAGCTAATTACATTTCTCTGTTTCAGGTCAAAAATATAAATTTTATTCACAATAACATGATGGCTTTTTTCTTCTTCGTTTTTTAATGACCTTCATAGGTTAAAATTATAGTTTAACTTTCAATCAGAAATCAGTTAAATATAAGTGTTTTCAAATATGTTATTTTTGATTTTTCTCATTGTAGCCGACTTCTTTTTAAATACAAAATATAACAAAGATAAGGTCTTACGCTGCATATCAATAAAGTGAGCCCTTTTCATTCAGACAGCTATATATAGATGCCTATTTTGAATTGTAGTTATTTGAAAGTTATTTACTTTTTTACAAATCAAAATCTTAGTAAGATATTGAAGATAGTTTAAAGAACAATTTGATTTTTTCGAAGAATTTCTATGTTGAATTTTCATAATCTTGATATATTTAGTGATTGTGTTATATGCTACATCTATACATTGAAAAGCTCTCTATTTTGTATAATAAGCAACATATGTGTTTTTTCTTTTGTTACATACCCCCCCCCCCCCCTCTCTCTCTCTCTCTCCTTTGAAATCAGTATTTGAGTTTAAAATTTAATTTGTGCAGTTCCTTATAGCTTTTCTACTTTTGTGATGTAGTTTGATAATAACTTGGTGTATTTTCCTTCTATTATTATAAATATATTGTTATTTTTCTGTTTCAGCTATATTTGGTGGTCACATGCTTGGTGTTAAGTCTATCAGTGGTTTAGCTTTTTACGATTGGGAATCTTTGGACCTTATCCGCAGAATTGAAATTCAGCCTAAACATGTAAGTTAAACTTTAAATTCAGTAAACTTTTGAGTTTCTTTATAAAAAAGGAAAATGTTGAATACTTGTTCCCATCAAATTATGGTTAATTTTTTTGGTATTATGTATCTTTGAAATTCAAAATATATATTCTAAAGAATAAATGCTAAAAAATAAGTGAAATATTTGTGCTAATTAAATTTTGTTTTTAGGTGTACTGGTCTGAAAGTGGAGAACTTGTTTGTATTGCAACTGATGATTCATTCTATGTTTTAAAATACAATGCTGATGCTGTTACTAAAGCAAAGCATGCCCAATCTGATGCACCGGAAGATGGAATTGAAGAAGCATTCGATGTAAGTCAAACATAAATATAGATGTTAACAGCATGAAATTTCAACTCAAAAATTATATTTTATTTCTTGTTTAAGTATGTAGAACATCAGTTAGCAAAAATAACTTGTTATTTATTTATTTAATTGAATAGTTGATATAATTCTGTGTCTGTTTAATTCTTTTAAATAACATAGCTGTGTGATAAGTTTTCTTAGAATTAATAAGATTTTTTCGCTGATAGTTCAAAAAATATGTTAGATGTTTTTTTTTTTTTTTTTATATAATGTTGTCGTTAAATAGCTTAAAACAGCTGTTCCTAATCTTTATTGTTACATAACCCACCTTAAAGTTTAAAAATATTTCAGCAACCACCTAATATGTAGGAGATTTTGTATTGTGATTTATCTTGCGGAAAAAGGGAACTTCTGTACATGAGAGCAGTGATAAGTAAATACTAATGTGAAAATGGAATAGTCATACAATTTATAACATTGTTTCACTCCAGCAAGAGAGGTTGTATCAGAATTTCAACTTTTTAAATTTTTACCACATGCCACTCTATGCACAAATCAAAGTTTAATAAAACATTTTCTTTTCACAAAGTTTTTTTTTTTTTTTATCTATATTTTTTCATTTCCCCCCTTACATTTTCAACATATTCTGTTCGTTACATTTTTTTTTCAGCAGATGAATATAATTATACTCAAAGAACTGATTGATCCTTCCCCAAGCCACCAAAACATTTTCTGTGACCTATAGAGAGAATGGTTGACTTAGAATATCTGTCTGCATGAAATATTTATCTACTATTTTTTTATTAATAAAAAACAAATTCACCTTTGTTTAGGTAAAATGGCAGTTTTAATAAGGGAGGAGCTCTGTTTGGTATTTGAATATTAAAAAATAAAGAAAGTAGTAGAAATAACCAGTGTAATTTTTCTGAAAGGAGTATTGTCAGTTTGACTCAAGGAAATCGCCATTTTATAGATTAGTCTTTGATTTCAACCCAGTATTGCTGTAGACTTATTCATATTTGTTTGTACCCGAGCAATCACTGTTTATGCAAGTGATCTCAACGACATATCCAGTGTTCTAACACATTCTGTTTTTTATTAATGATCATAGTAAGTTTTAAATATAAATATCTTTGCTGTCAACAAACTATACCTAAAACTTAATAAATTGCATAAATGTCTACAGTACCTTAGGAAAAGAAGTTTAGCGAGAATTCTAAATTTTTAAAAGTTTTATTCATTAATAAATTTTACCAACAGTTTAGGAGTATGTGTATCCCCAGAAAAAAATCCCGAAAATAGCTAATAGTTTATAGATTGTCCTGCTTAAAGTCTATGTTTCCCTTTCTTTATCATTAGCAATGTTTGTATGCTGTTGTACAATTGCCCTTAAGATTAAGAAAATTTTTCTAGAAGATAGTTGATCTAATGCATCTCTAATCTGTGAGTAAATTTCAGAGTCAAGCATGAAATAAAAGTAAATAAATTTCAATTTCAATGCGATGGCTTTAATGGGAAAATTGCAGTTATTTTTATACCAGTGAGGTGCTAACTGATGGCATGTCTTTCAAACTCACTAAAGGCAATATGAGCACCCACAAGGTTATCCAATAGGCATCTTACTAGCGGCAATAGGAGAAAAATATTTATCCTGTATTTTAGTTAATTTAGCTTCAATTAACAATACTTGCAAATAATGCAGTTTATCTTCGGAAAAAAAATCAAAGATTTTTCAAAGAGATTCTTCATGTTTTTAAATTACTAAAATATTGATGATCAGAAACATTGAGGTATGGAAGAAAAAAATTAACTGAAAAGAAACAATGTGTCAATGAAATTACCTTAATTTGGAGAACGGACTATGTATAAGACTGACACAATTAAAACTAAATATCGCTTATTTGTAGCAATGCAGAGCAAACACAGGTTTCAGATTTATGTTATCAGTTTTGAAAAATTTAAAAAAAAAAAAAAAAAAAAAAAAAAAACTTTTATTTATGTATATTATTATAACTTTATTAAAGAGAAATAAATTTCTGGTAAAATACTCTTTAGAATTTTATTTATTTATTTTTGTACAAAATAATATGAAGGTAATAATTTTTTAATTTTTAATTAGCACAGTTGTACTTTTACTTAATATGTTTATTCAATCCCTATTGGTGTATCATCTCTTTGTGAAAAAGCTCTAATAACTGTTGACTGTCAAGCAATAAACACCTATGTTGCATACAGGAGAGGACGAGGGAGGAGTCACTGTAAGTTATCCTTGGTTGGGTTTGAGTAGGAACAATGTAGAAAGGTTGGGAACCAATGATTTAGACTATTGCTGTGAATAGTGCTGAAGCTGAATGAGCTTTAAACTCGGTGAACTATGTTTGCATAACAAGATCTTATTTGAATGTGCAACACATTTTAAATTTAGTGACAATCTCTTTAAATAGGAAATCTTTAAGATAATTAAGCCCCCTAAATCTTAAAAAAAAAAAAACAAAAAAAAAAAACATCATTTACTTGACCTCAGAATCTTTTAAAATATTATTTGACATTAAAGAGAAAAATAATGTATGGCAATGCACAATTATCTGTAACTTTTTTTTTTTTTTTTTTTTTTTTTTTTTTTGTAAACAGTAAAATGAATAATTAGAGTTTGATAGTTTTTTGTAAAATGAAAAGTTTGTTAAAATTTAACCTTTGTTAAAATTTTTATACCTCAGCGCTGGTTTTAACACTGAACTTTAATAATCAGTTACTGTTATGTTTCTGATAATTTTTTTACAGAGTTCATTCTCCTCAGGGAAATCCCAGGGAAAATTTTGGTTGTAAAATTTTAGGGAAACTTTTTAAAATGTACTCCAAAACCTCTGAAAACAATTGGCTATTCTGGGAAACACAAGCAATCTCTGCTATCTACATGATCATGATATCGCAACAAAATCAAATAAGACCAAATAAGCAACTATTCAGACACACACACACAAAACAAAAAATAAATAAAGAAATGAAGAGATACGTGAACTTGGAAAAAAAAAAAAAAAAAAGAGTAGCAGAGTTGGAGAATATAGACTAGGTTTTTCGTAAGATAATCAGTGATAGACATTTTGCTTGCTGAGAACCCATTGTCATATTTATTGAGGATTTTGTTAATTCTTAAATGACAATTTCTTTTGTCAACCGATATATTAAAATAGGTAATTCTGTAATCCAGCATTTCCCAAACTTTTTTTTTTCATAGTCCAGTTCACTGCTATAACTCTTCTTCATGGCTTACTGAAATTGTTTTTCTCTTATTTTTATAGACAATAATATCTTAGGTAAAATAAATAATTTAAAAAGTCCGCACACAATAATCAAATATTTTAATAAAAATTCATTTACTCTTACAGAAATATAAAAAGAATTATACAAACCAATTAATATTGTTTCTTGTTAACAATATTCTTCAAGTTTGGAGGAAAAATTGATAATTTAATTCTCAAGTTAGTATCAATTTCAGTACGGCTTCATTTTGTAGAATGCAAAAAGGAAAATTGCGCTTTGAGGACATTGCAGTTTTTCATAAGGCCTAGATTTTTGAAAACATTGCTTTAATCTATTATAAATAATGCAACAATAAGTTTATATATATTTTTTTCCTTTTTGAGGCATATGTATGTGCTTATATGATTAAGCAGATTTTGGGGCAAATACTTGTGTTTGAAGACAGTTTCCAATTTTATACAATTAACTTAAATAGAAAATTAAATATTGTTTTTATATATGATGTGTAATTTTACTTTTGTAATTTTTTGGATGGGTAGTGGTGGAGGATGATACTGGTTTAAAAAATGTCAATTGTTGGTACGGAAAAATTATTGATCTTGGAAAGTAACTCAGGAGATATTCTTGAGAATGAATATGAATTCTGTTATAATTATTTATTTGTTAAAAATTATGCTTTTTTCCCCTCCTTTTAGGTTATTGGAATGCATGCAGAAACTGTTAAAACTGGCCTATGGATTGGTGATTGCTTTATTTATACTAATTCAGTTAATAGATTGAATTATTATGTTGGAGGTGAAATAGTTACCATAGCTCATTTAGATAGGTAAGGCTTTATATCATATGTAACTAATCAAAGTTGTTGCAGTAATAATTATAAATTAAATAGCAACATTTAAAATGTCTATGGAGCATTAAAACTGTTGATCAATTTGACAGTGTACTAAGTGTGTCATCAATGCAAAAGTGCAGTTGCACTGATGACATACTGTTAGAATATGTAGTTTTTATGCTCCATTGCTGACTTAATAAACATTTGTAATTTCAGTTAACATTGATATTTATTTTATAGAATGATCTGCTTTTACCAAAAAAGGAAAACATCTTTCGATTGCATAGTTTCTGAATAAGAACACTTGCCAATTTCATTTGTTTCTAAACAAAAATGAATTCAGAAATATGTCAGGAAGTAACTTCTTTGTATTTGAGCCTTAAAAAATATCCTTAATGTCCTCTTTGGTAAAATATTCTGCATACATTGCAACGCACCCTGTTGATTGTGAAAGAAGCTTTTGCTGTTTAAATCCAATAAAATTGTTAGAAACAGGTTATCAATACATAATGTGAGTAATATATTGATGATAAATATTGAAGGCCTGAAAGAGGTTTGTTCAAGTTTTAGGATACATTTATAAAATAGACTAATATGAAGGAAATAAAAATTATAAATTGTAAACCAAAAGATTTTACAATATAATAAACATGTTTTTATCACATTCTCATTATTTATTGATAATTCTTATATTTTATACTAGCGTAATATTTACTTTAAATATACCTAAAATCAGTGTTGAATTCAGACATTTTAATCCAGGATGGATTTAGAGTTGGGGGGGGGGGGGGTCACACTGCCTTTGACAGCATGCACACAGGAGTGCTACACATGCTCAGTTCTATTTTTGCAAACGACCTTCGAATTTGTGCTTTTTATATTTTTAAACTAAAATCTAACCAAATGAACATAATTATGGGTCCAGTGCCTTCGGCAGTGTACACTCTCAAGTTTGTATGATTTTATATTTTTAAATGAAAATCTTTCCTAACAAACTTAAGGGGTCCTTGTTATAATGATTGACAATTTAATTTCTGACACTTCAATATATTGCACTTTCAATTCTGTCCAACAGTTCCTGAGGAAAACCTTTAAAAAGAAAGAGCTTTTTAATGTTAGTGATCTTTATGTAACTTATCTTGTTATTTTCCTCTCAATAATTAAAGAAAATTCGTTTAAGGAAACCTCCAAAATTGGTGAATTTACTTTGGAGTTATTAAATTATGACATTTTTAACATGGTGGGGGAAAAAAATAACACTGTTTGATCTCTTGCTCCCTTTTGAAAAAAACATGAAATGATATCTCTGCAGGATTCCCTGAAAATGCACATAAACGATTGTCAGCACAATTGCAAGCTCATTGATAAGCATTCGATAAGGTTTTTTTTTTTTTTTTTTTTTTTTTTTTATCAGCTTTCAGAAAATATTTATTTTGAAATAGTTATTAGTAATATTTTTTTAAGCAAAAGATACCGTTACAACCAGAAAAGAAAGAAAATAAGCTCAATAAGGGTTTTTTTTTTTTTTTTTTTTTTTCCCCCATCCTGGAAGTGACGATGGCAGTTTAAAACTGTAGAAAATATAAAAACAAATATGAATTAGACCTTCAGAAAAAATATTTTTTGAAAGAGTAAATTTTTTTTAAACGAAAGATTCCATTACAGTTGGAAAAATACTGCAAAAATGTTCCCTTTTTCATAGCTCCATAGAAGGCAAGATGAATGCAATTTCAAAATGCTAAAAAAGGAACCTTTTTTCTAATGTGTACTTGAAAAACCGAGGATAATTCGATTGGTAATTCAGATTAGTAATTCTTTAAAGAAATCATAAATAATTTTAAACATTTAGTTTACAAAAGAAAATGAAGCATGTGAAGATGTTGAGAAAAGTAGGTTATTGTCTTTTCAGAAGCATAGACATTTTAGCATTTTGCTAAATCTTTTTTTTTTCTGCATTTAGTTGTTATCTAAAAAAATTTTGAACTCTGCTCAACTTCTATTTTAGATACTGGACACTTTTAGCTTGGAAATCCTCTCTCTATGTATATATATATATATATATATATACAATAGCATCTAAAAGTTCTACAAATTTTTACTGTTAGTTATTTGATTATCTATTTTTGTAAATCATTATACTATTGGGAGTATTGAATTTTTTTGAAAAGTACTCCTTCTGTTTGTGTCAGGTTGGAAACTTTTCAGATAGCACTCATATGATGAAACACTTTTTGTTATAACAACTTTCATTTTATTTTCAGAGTCATGTATCTTCTGGGCTATATTCCTAAAGACAGCCGGTTATACCTTGGTGATAAGGAGCTGAATGTTGTATCCTATTCCCTTTTGTTGTCTGTTCTTGAATATCAAACAGCTGTCATGAGAGGCGATTTTGATACTGCTCATAGTGTTCTTCCTTCCATTCCTTGGGAGCAACGTACTCGAGTCGCTCACTTTTTGGAAAAGCAGGTGAATATATTTTATATATCTGTGTTTTTCTCTAATTATTACCATAATCAGCACAGAAGTAAAATATTCAAAATTGTTTTCACTTAAATGAAATAGTTTCATTAATTCTGAAAAATACTTTTTGAAATTAAAAATTAAATTATTATTTTTATGTATAAATGTTATTTATTTTGAAAATCATTTAATCATTATCTTATGTCACTATTTCTTTGCTTTTATTATAATTTGAGGGCATTTTGGAAAAAATATATATATAATGAATTTGTTCCAATTACTTATTTTACTGTTTTAAAGTTTGGCTAAGTCAGTTTAAGGTAACATGCCTCCTCTATATTGTTTTGGTCTGTTATCTTGATAAAATCTGATATGACATCTGTTCAATTTCAACCTGATGTAATTCTTTTTGCCCTATTTTTGGCTTTCCTAAATGGTTATTTTGTTGTGTGTTTGCTGTTGTTCAGTTATGAATTTTTACTTAAAATATTACTCCTGACTAAACAGGCTTGGATCCAGAATTTTTAAATAGGGGGTTAATTTTTTTTAAAAATCAAGTACTTCTAAACTTAATAAAAATAAATTGAAACATTTACATTTATAGAAAATTATATCAGCTATCTTATTTAGAACGATGAATTAAACACATTAATTTAGTTAACTCTCTCAATTAGTTTTAAGATATTATTTCTTATGAATCTTTAATTAAAAAAGTATACTCTCCCAATTAATTTTGTCACAAATCATATAAAAATGTTACTGGTACCAACCGATTAATAATAACATCTACTATTGAATGTTATGCATGAATTAGGTTTTGGGGGATGTCTATGTATTAAAAATCATACCAACTTTCGTTTTCAAATGGTAACACCCACTTTCAACATTAGATTTGAGTTTATTTGATTAAATCAGTCTGGAAAAGTACGTAATACATTTTTTTAAATAGAATTAGAAAGAGGTCAATCTGAAAAGGGAAAGTTGAATCTATTTGTCAAACTTTAATTCATATCTTTCCTGAAATATCATCCAATTGAAATGTTTCTTCTGTAATGCAATACATATACAATGAATGAATCTAAACATAATTTAGGCATCTTTGCAATTCAAAACTGAAAATTATTAATAAATTCATATTTAAAAAATTATGAATTATGATCTACATTAAATTTAACGTAAAAAGAATCAGAACCAAGCTGTGTACTGTTGCAATTCATTCCTATGACTAATTTTCGAGCTGTAAAGAACTTTTAACTATCTAAGGGTGCCACCTCTCCTGTTTTCATTTGCATCCACAGAAAAAAAAAAATCTTAGAGAATAACTAGAACTTTTCTTACAAAATTTACTGTAGAAAAGTTAGGGTTTCTTTTGTTATATATATTTAGGGGTTTCGTACATTTTGGGCGGTTTCTAATTGAATGATTCACATATTTTCTCTGAGAAATCTTAATTTTATTTTTTCCGAGTATATGAATAAATCTGTAACACATTTTCTTCTATTATTCTATGAAGATTTAACAATAAATGCGTAATATGAATTTTTCCAGGCTGATTTAATACATGGAACTTAGTGTAAAGTGGGTGTTACCATTTGAAAAATAGAAACTGGTACAGTTTTTAAAATGTAGATGACCTCCAAACCATAATACATTTATAACATTTTATAGTGTAGGTGTTCTAAAATATCAGTTTGATACCATTTTTGATGAAATCAGTTTCCCTTTTTATTTTTATTTATGGATGACATCATGGAAGAAATTTGCTCATATCTCGTAAACGATTGAATTCAGGCAGTTGTTTTCTATATATCTATTTTTTATTCTCATGACAAGAGTTTTCCAACAATACCACTCTTGATGAAATTCAGAACTAACAATTGAATATGTTCCCTTGTGAATCTGGATATGACTATGCTTTATTCACCACACAACTTCATTTGAAGCACCATCAAACTCATTTGCTACATAATTTTTTAATACAAGACCTGTGATGTTCAAAAATTAGTTGAACAGAGATTACCTTGTCTTAGATTGATAAATACCAATGTTAGAGCTTCTTATTTTACTTATTTCTTCAATAGCTATATTAATACATTTGTGGTTTGCCCATTAATCCATATTAATGGGCAATATTTCTTGTTTTACTTAATTAGAAATTGTCTGTATTTCAAACCTGATGATATTTATGATTCTCGTAAATGTCATCTTGCTGTGAAATATGATTTGACCGACTCTTCCCTTTTTTATGCAATTGTTTTTAATTGAACTGCAGATCCTCAAGCAACACAGAATTGTTGGATGTTGTTGGCACACTGTTTTCTAGCTTCGTTGGTCAAAGGTTAAGTTGGACTAACATTTCGCTGATGGCCAACAGCTGGAATTGTGTCTGAGCCAACAGTTGGCTGATCATTAAACTAAAGGTCTAAATTACCACTTGACCAACCATTGAGTCTACCATCAAAACTGCTCATATACTAATAATTAACCCTATTCTAATAAACAATATCAACTGATTTTTTTTATTTCCTAGCAAAAGTTTTAAATTATAGATGCTTCTAGAGTTAAAATTTTGCTTCTTTAATTTAAAACTTATTTCAACATCGATTGTTAATATTATTATTTTAATTAACATCTCTAAAACTGTTATTTAAATAAATTTTATTTTTATGACTATTAAAATGTAAGTATATTATATGAGTGCTATAAGTTCCAATCTCTTTAAAAAATATATATACATTTCTTTAACTTAATATAAATTATTTTTTAAGTTAATTATAAACATGATACATGCAATCTCTGCTAACATCTGACGAGTACATGCTAATGACATTATATACTAGTTTTTTTTCTCTTTTTTTAATTAATCTTTAAGTGTATGAATAAGTTCCAATTCATTTCATTTTTTGTTTTATTTGATTATAAGTGTTAATATCTTCTATAATTCTTTTATCATAACATTTGAATTTTTTAAAAATTACAAAATAATAATAATAATAAATGAGCTGTTTTTAACCTGCTTTGCTTTTAATATTAATATTTACAGGGTTTTAAATCACAAGCTCTGGTTGTATCTACTGATCCAGATCACAAATTTGAATTGGCTCTACAACTGGGAAATCTAAAAGTTGCATATTCACTAGCAAAAGATGCAATGGTATTGAATTTTTGTCTTTTTAAATAAATAAATATTTTTACTGATTATATAATATTTAAATTTGAGGACAAAAAGAAAGTTCCTAAATTCATATGTAATGTTATATCTTTTATAGTCTGAATTAAAATGGAAACAACTTGCTGAATTGGCTATGTCAAAGTGTGAATTTCAACTGGCTGAAGAATGTCTGCACCACGCTAAAGATTATGGAGGTCTTCTTTTGCTTGCAACCTCATCAGGCAATGCCAGCATGGTTGAAAAACTGGCACAGAGTGCAGAAGAGTGTGGAATAAATAATGTCTCTTTTATTTCTTACTTCTTATTAAATCAGTAAGCATGATTTATATTAAAAAAAAAATATTTATGTCTGAAGAATCATGTTATTATATAATATTTTTCTTTTTAAAGCATATCTTTTAAAATTTTTAAAGATGATTGATTTTTGTTAATGTGATTTTCTCTTTTATTTGTTCTTAAAAGAATTTAGTACTTTCAAAATTTGATAAAAATATTGATTTGGATATATCTATGTGTGTGTATCAGTAATTGTGTTCATACAAAAATAAATAACTAAATGAAATAAAATAAATTTCTGTATATATTCTCATTTTTTGTGAACTCTTTCTAAATTTTAGCATATTTTATTTTTATTGTGTAAAAAAAAAAAAAAAAAAAAAAAAAAAAAAACTTATCTAATCTAAAGAACACTGTTTATTAATGATTTCTTTTTCTTTGTTTAGAAAGTGGCTGTTAAACAAGTTTCACTATCTGTCAAAAATTATTTACAAATTGAAAATATGTGGCATATTATACAAATTTTTCAAAATAAGGAGAAAGCTAAATTCTAATTAACTGGAATAAAAAGAATAAAAAAGTCTTATTTTATGTACAATCATTTTGCCATCATTTTGGCTGTTTTATATATTGAGATATGTAAATTAAAACTATTAAAATTTTAACCCTGGATTCTTCACTGTCCAAAAGGATTTTAGCTGTTACGAGTTCTCAGTGCTGATTTTCACCTGTAAAATATAGATGTAATCTTTTAGACAAGTTTAAAAAAAACTGTTTGCATTTAAAGAAGAGAAAATGTTTGGTTTTGTTTTTAGCTTGTTTGGTGCATTTCCATGAGATGGCTAATTTATTCACATGCAAACAATTCTGTAAGGAAAAAATGATATTAAAATTTAATTTAATGGATTTCATCTTTTCTTTTTAATTTTATGAACTGTGGAACTGTACTACAAATGTTTATTTTCATCCTTTTCTTATAATAAATAAGTTTCTTTTAATGACGCAAAGTATATATTAAAGAAGAAATTGTGTACATCACATGCCGTTCAGAACTAACAACAGTGAATTTGATAACACTGACAAAGGATATGAACTTGAAGCCATGCTTATTCATTATTGCTTGGCAACAGAGTTTGTTTACTGTAAATGATTAATGATAAAGGAAAGAAGTACATTTTATTTTTATCAATTTAATTTGATTTGATTTTGTTTGTTTTATTCCCATATACAGAATGTGAATGTTTCTCTTTTTTATTATGAATGTTATTCTTGAAATTCGTTTTATGCTGCTTTAAAAAAAGTAGCTTTCTAAAAATACTTATTTTTTTTTTAGAAAAGAAAAGGCATTAAATGTATTAATTCAAACTGGACGTTTACCAGAAGCTGCATTTTTTGCTCGAACGTATTTACCTAGTCAAGTTTCTAGGTAAGTTAAGGGTTTGTTATTAAAATCAGTAATACTTTTTAATAATTAAATTGAATTATTGGATGCTTAATGTCCCATTCCCTTAACCCTTTCAGGGGCAAGCAATTGTGCTCCTGTAACGTCGAATTCACACCGGTATTTACGAAAGAACTTAGTTCAAAATAAGGAAAAGCAATTTTTCAACTTTTTTCCCGACAAAGTTAAAAAAGTAAAATTTAATTAAAAGTTTCTGGTTCGAATCGTATTAAAATTAGGTGGTATATAATATATACCACCGCCCCTCAAAGGGTTAAGGGAACAACAACAGTTATGAAATCATAAGGAAAACAGCTAATATTGATGTACCTTTTCCTTGCAAACTAGTAAAGCTATTTCAATAGTTATTTAATACAATTGTAGTCACAAGTCTGTAGAAGGCCCCGAGAACCAACCGTATAACTATTTAAATGCCTATAAGAGTTTGGAATATTTTCCAGCAGGGGACGAAAATGTCGAATCGGGAGGAAATTTTACTTTAATTGGTTTAATAACTTATGATTAATGCCCAGGTTTGGGACGTGAGTAAGGCTTGTTGCATCCTAACCACAGACTGCTGCAAAATGCATTAACGTTTGCATTTTGAATTTTTAAATTTGTTACAATTTAATATCGGAAAGTAATATTTGCTGGACTGAGAAACAAATTTAAAAGAAGCCAATTCAGAATTAGACATTGAGTTAGAAAATATTTAATTGTAAATTAATTCAAATTTTAGATTTAAAATGGAATTTTAATATTTTAATAACTTTCATGATCCCTAGAATTTATCTAGAAATCGTCTGTGCAAATCCTGTTATACAAGGTTTTGGTGCAAATTCATCAAGATATGTGTCAAATTTTCTGAAATAATCTTAGCAGGGCTATGTATGAGGTGGTTTTGGGAGTTTAACGCTTCCCATTCGGTTTCTTTTTCTTTTCTTTTCTTCCTTTCTTTCTTTCTTTTCTTTTTTTTTTTTTTTTTTTTTTTTTTTTGTTCTTTAATACAATTTTTAACATTTTTTTCAAGCCTGATCAAATTTGACAGAAAAAATCCAAAAATCGCAAAGATAATTTTTCACTTATTTTTGTGAATTTTATGAATATTTATTGTTGTTATAATGACTTTGATTTTTTTTTAGTCATTTTAATTTTACTTTTATTGTTTTTTGTAAGATTTAAAATTGATCATTTTTTATCAAAAATTATTTTGTTATTTACGTAGGTGAATTTTCAAAGAAAGGCGAACTCTCACCTCCATATAATTAATTTATTTTTAAGTGAATTAATGCAGGATAATTTGAAATAGTTTTTACTTGTTACCAAGTTAAAAAAAAAAAACCTGACGGCTCGGCCTACATGCACTGGTAGATTTTGAAGACTCAGACCATGGGGCGCCTGTCTATTGGGAATCGCAGAAGAAATGACCTTTTTGTCATGATGCGACAGTTAGGACCACCCACTTTGAAATCTACCTGTGCCTTTAGGTAGAGCTGGCAGGGATTTTTTTGTTTTTAATTTTTTTTACTGTAAGGGTTAGTACTATAAAAAATTTGTCAATATAAAAGTTGTAGATAATATTAAGAGGATTTATAATAAATTTAAGCCGATTTGATATCTTGTGAATTGACAAAGTTATGAATTTTTTTCTTCTTATATCCCTTATTTTTTCTCCCCCGTGAGATCATTTTTAAGATATCAAAAATCTGTCATGCATAAATTTTTTACCCTTTACCTAGAAGTAATAATAACTTTAAATGGATTCGATACGTATCATAATTAAGAAGTTGTGAGTTTTTTTCTGTTTTCACAAAAAGCCCCCCCCCCCCTTATTGATTAGATTTTGCCCATTAATGAACTTGACCGAGATTTTATGCACCTTGATTTTATGTATGAGTTTGGAAGAGATTTGTGCAGAATTATTGAAGTTATTGTGTCCATAAAAAAGTGATATATATATATATATATATATATATAAAGTTTTGAACTAAGGGTGGTTCTGGGAGTCATGATCGGCGTAGATCTGCAAACATTTTCCAGAAATTCCAACATAGGGAGAATGTAATAGGTAGTATTTCTTACGAAATCTACCTAAAAATGTAACTATGTAGTTTTTTCCTCGTGAGTAATCCCACAATAAGTCATGTTACACCTGTAGATCCAGCATCCATTTAGAGAAAAGCCATGCTTAGAGGAAAGCCACTGGTTGTCTTCATTAGCAATTTTTAACACTTTCCAACATACTTGAAAAGTGCTTATGAATTTGCTTTGTCTGGCCATCTATGCTCTATTTAGCATAAATATACTCAGATTGTCATGTGTGTGTAGGAGTAATACTTCATTTACAGGGGAACACAGGAGAGTTCTTTTACATTATGGTAAATGGAGAAGAATCTTTTGCAGTGTATTTTAATGGTGTTACACTATTTCAAATATATTGAAACTGAGATATAATTGATTTACAGACACACAAAAGGATTTGGTTACAGTACTGTCTTTGAGCACTAATTCCTGGAAGTGTCTTTACAATTTTGGTATGCATTTTTAAATGTAACTAATTTTTTGCATATTACTCTGTGTGTAAATCATATACAGGGCTGCACTGAAGAATTAGAATACATTTCTGCTGGTTAATGGAAACTCCTGAAGGGGAATTATGTGTTATGTGTTTCCTAACTGGACTAAATTTTAGCATATTATGTAGAATATATACAAATCTATAGATCATATACATTGCTGCACAAAATAATTTGAATAATTTTCTGACTCTAAATGGAATTGCTGAAATTGTTTTAAAATTTATGTGATTTTTAAATTGCTTACATAGACATCTTTCATCTTATTAAACAGTAAATTTTCGTTACATTATTCTGAATGTGTAGGAAAGTGTTTCATAATCTATTCTTCAAAAATGATTTTTCATTCTTGTTATATTTAAATCCAAATTCATTTTCTTTCATAAATGCATGGAATTTGCAGGTATGTGTAAATGTATAAAATTTGCAGTTTCTATTTAAATACCAAGAAATCAGAGCTTCCAATTTTCTTCTAAAATCAAAGAATATAACATAAAATGTTCTCAAAATATGAAAACGAAAAACATTGTTCAGTTCTTTGTGTCTTAAACAATAATCTGTTCAATTTTCATGTGTTTCTCTATATAAAACTAACTCCGTGAATGTACCAGAAAGATTAGTTTTTTTAAGTGGGAAAAAATGCAAACACCTTTAATACATGTTTATATTTTTAAACTAGCTAACCCACCCGCCGTTGCCCGGGCCCGAGATAATAACAATATGTTCTATACAGATATGACTGGAATCTTTTAAGGCTATCAAAATAAAGTCGAATGAGCCAAACCTCGTCATAATCGGGGCCCATAGAACCAGAGATGCTCCTGTAGTTCCACCTTCCATTGCCAGGGGGCACAATCTGTTCTGGAAGAGGCCTTTTCAGAACACTCGACCCAACCAAATTTCCAAGTAGAATTGAAATTTAACCACAGTAAACATTGTTAAAATAGTGGAAATCGCAAAAGTGGGTTATGCAAACAATCGGTTTCGAAAGGGTTAATGTAGATATTTTTTATAACTCAATGGTGCATTTTGAAGAAAATGAACGTGTCTATTTTGAAAAGGATTTTTTTTCGGAGGGTTAAAATTAAAATTTTTCAAAACAAATACCAGATTTTTAAAAAGCAAAGGGATGTAGATTAGGCTCAGTATTTTTAGTTTTTCGTATCTTGTTTATAAATGCCAATTCAAATTTTAAAAAATAGGCGAAATCATTAAAACTGCAAAATGGACCTCTGGTAACAAACGTTTTCGAAAGGGTTAATGTAATTTTTAAAAAAATAATAAAGGTTTCTGCCTAAATCCAATAAAATGTAGATGACTTTAGGTGTGTTTGTTTTTTGTTTGGTTATTTTAGAAAGCAGATGCCAGATTTTATGTATCGCAGATAATCGGAATTCGCAAAAGTGAGTCCTGCGTACGTATTTTTTTCGAAGGGTTAATATTTTAATTTTTCAAAAACAAATACAGATGTTAAAACAGGAATAAATGTAGATATGTCTGGTATTTTTAGTTTTTTGTACCTTGCTCTGAACCGCCGATGCAAATTAAAAAAAAAAAAATGCCGAAATTGCAAAAATTGAGAAATGGCATACAGAAAATATACTTTTTCAAAGGGTTAATTTTCATATTTTTTAAATCCAAAGGTGGCTTTGAAAAGGGCAAAGTCAGTTCTTTAATTTGGTGACCTTCATTTTTCCACATCTCTTGTAGTCCGGTGTCAACGCTCAGAAAACGGAAAAAAATAAACATGAATTTTATGCTTATTGATTTTTTTTTAAAGGGTTAAATATGAAATTTTTTCGAACCAACCGGATCATTCAAGACATAAAAGTACGTTCTTCAATAATATGTAGACTGTTTTTCTGTATTTTCAGTGATTTGCCCATGGCAAATTTAGAAAAACTTATAAAAGAAACGGGATGACTTGTGCTTTGTTTCTTCTATTTATGGAGATACGGATAAAGGGCTTCTGAGCATTTGCGCACAGATTTCAGAAGAGTGATTTTTTATTTGTGATCTTTGACTAGTTTTTAATTAATAACTACTCTAATTTTCAAAATATTAAAATTCTGAGGCTCAGGTGCACCAGGAGAGGGTTTGGACTACCTAAAACTGAATTTTCAAGCTTCTAGGTGGGCTAGATTTTGCTAGCCATTGCAGAGTAACAAACAAACAAACGGACAAACACACACACTGAGCGAAACTTTCTTTTATTAGTATAGATATACATTGTTCTATTTAATTCATATTAGTGTGAAATGTTCTTCGTTTAGAGGAAAGGAGGAGGGGTCATGATCCCCATGGCCTTCCTCTTGGATCCATGCTTGGTTACAGATACTTTGAAGCTATGCAGATAGAGTAAATTAAGAAATAATTAAATCAATATATAACTAATTTAATGCTTAATTACTTTAAGTTAGTTCATATTAATATATATTAATTTTTAATTTTAGACAGTAATTTTTATAAAATATGAACTTGGGGAAGATGCTTCACTTTCAACCCCTCCTTTTTGAAAATCCTGCATATGGGCCTATATATTAGTTTGTATATATCTCTAATCAAATTGATTTTTATTTTTAAAAAAATGTAGTTAAAGAAATACAGTAATTTAATTGGTTAATTAGCTTTTGATTGATGTCTGGGTCAGATCTTGCAAAGCACCCCACCCCGCACAAGAGCTGATGCCGATCTAACCACAAAGAAAGGAGAATTATACAAACGTCAGCACTTTTAATCTTAAAGAGGATTCAAAATTAATATTTGCTCCTAATAAATGTATTGTAAGAAAATTTAAGTTACAGGGGCAAAATAGAAATGAAGACAGGACTTTAAAATTTAGACACACAACTTAGGGATTTTAAACTTTGAATTTTTATATTTTAATTTCTGATTTGGAATGGGTGTTTAACTAAATATCCTTTCATATCTATCCACATTCGTTCACAATCAAAATTCTTTCATGCTCTTTCCCATTCATTTCATATATATATATATATGAAATGAATGTGAAAAAGTATGAAAGAATTTTGAATGTGAACGAATGTGGATTGATATGAAAGGATAGTTAGTTAAACCCATTCCAAATCAGAAACTAAAATATAAAAATTCAAAGTTTAAAATCCCTAAATCGTGTGTCAAAATATTAAAGTTTTGCCTTAATTTCTAGTTGCCCCTGTAACTTAACTTTCCTTACGATACATTTATTACGAACAGATATTAATTTGGAATCCTCGTTAAGATTAAAAGTGCTGACGGTAGCGCATCTCTCTTCTCCCGGTGGCTACATCTTGCATGTTAATTATCTGGGCTGCTTACCCAGATATGAGTCAAGGGCTAATTAGCCAATTAAATTAATTATTTCATAAGTTGCAAAGCGGTCTCTGGCGGTGGTCCGGCCGTATATAATGTGAGGAGCACGTTTTTGCGTGGCTTTTGACTCTAATCACTCTCCACAAAAACTACGGCCAGTATTCTTCGAAGTGCGACGGCATCCTTGCCGTTGTAAGTCCGGCAATTCGCCGAAATATGAACGATAAGACGATGTTTCCCCGGTAAAAGACTCTTCAAACTGTCCCCTGGGCCTAGCTTAAAGAGAGACCTGTAATTAGTTGGAATAAACGCTAGTTACCAGGAAAATGCTTGCTGATTTCTTTTACATTCGCACGACTACATCAACGACGTTATACCGATTACTGGAATGTGTGATAGCGGCGATCGACCGTCTGTCGTTACAGAGGGATCGATGTGCGTTCATTATATCGAGGTGCGCCCGTTATACAGAGGTGTATCGATATCTTACAGTGAGTCTGCTTGGATTAAATACCTGTCATGGGAAAATCCTTTCTTTTAAATAACTATTCATTAATAGGAAACATCGTAATCGAACCAACCATAAAAAGACTATTTTTAATCACCGGGCCTTTAAAAGAAAATAACAGAAGACTAGTGTGTTTAACTGAAAAGAAAAAGTTTGTGTCCAAAATAAAGAAATAAATATCTACAATCAGTTAATAAAAGAGCTCCTGATTCCTCATTAAGCTATCAAATCTCACATTTTATTTCGTTGCCTACTTAAAATAAACAATTTTTCTTCAGCGCTTCACTCCAAAAGAAACACAGTTTTGTTCATTCACTTTCAATAGTTATCTCAAATGACCTACTATCCAGCAAAAGGGATGGTTCACAGATGGTTTGTGGAAAATTCAAGGTCAACGATCTCCTGGCAGAAGGAGGAATGTTCTTTTTTTTCTCCCTTTCTTTGCGTTGTTTGGTTGATGCTTCCTGTTTTGGTTTCGTTTTAATGTTGATATTTTTTTTTTTTTTTTCACGTGAGTATTCTGTGCAATCAAATGGATTTAAAAGGAAAAGAAGAAATAGGTATGTTCGATTTTGTTATTTTTTAAGAAGAATTTAAAAGCGGACAGAAACTTTTTATTTTTATTTTTTGAAGCAGTAAGAGAGAAAAACAATTAAAGAAAAACAATTTGAAATTTTATTTGTTTTTAAAGTGTTTTTTTTATGAAATATATTTTTATTGTTACTAGTATTATAATTATTTTATTATTATTATTACTATTATTTTTATTATTTTATTATTATGGTTATTATTATCTCTTTCTTTTACAAATTAAGTGATTTAATGAAGCAGGTTATTTTTGTTTATTATGTTGGAAATTTAAACGGGATTTGATGAAAAATTAAGAGAAAAAAAAAAGCAAATTTTTTAGGAAAAAAAAAAAAAAATCTAATATAAGTAATTTTTTTATATTTTGTTTAATGAGATTGTAAAAATAAGTAATAAAAATGAGTGTAGAAGATAAATCCACTCAAGTAGGTGAAGGTAGCGAATCTTTAAAAGAAAAAAACACAGAAGTTGATGAAAGTAGAAACCCTTTTAAAGAAAGTTCCCCTGTAAATATGAATGGAGCCATTAGCCCAGAGAGCCAACAATCTCTTAAAAATCAGGCCCTAATTCCTGAAATAGAATTAATCAAAAAGGCCGCTGTAGGTAGCTATGCAGCAAATATTGAGGAAAAAACAACGAAAGAGCCAGAGATTATCTCATTTTCGCCGGAAGCTAAGATGATCTTTGCCTCTTGGCTTGCTTATTTTGAGGCTGTATGTATTGAGTCCAGAAAAGATGATGTTTGGAAGATAAGAAACATCCAGAAATTTTTAAAAGATAGCGCCCTTACCCTGTATATTAACAACTGTCTTAATGTTTTACACTGGAATGAGTTTGTTTCACTATTCCATGAAAATTTTTCTACCCCAGATACACTATCCCTAAGCGACTTTGCTAGTATTCGGTATAGGTCAGGTGATGACCTCAACGAGTACTACCAAAAGAAAACTAAAATGGGTCGTAATCTGGGTTTAGATAACAAATTCATTCTAGAAGGGTTATCAGAAGGTTTGCCAATTTCTATGCAAAGATTAATTGTGACTAATGCCCCTAAATCTGCCACAGAATGGAGAGAATTGGTTTTTAAACTTACTAAGCTTGAAGTAGCAGGCAAGAGTCCTGAAAATAAACCAGACCCAACTCCCCAAAATCAGTTGAGACAATGGCGACCATATCGCCCTAATACCGCTGAGCAGAATTTTCCAATGCGATCCTGGAATTATAGATACCCTTATCAAAACCCCCAGAATCGCCCAAATGTGCCTAACCCTCAAAGAACATTCCAAAATGTGAGACCATTTCAACCGTCTCCTCCCAGACCAAATATACACTACCAAGCTACATTGGCACCATCGCCATGCCGTGTATGTCTTAATCTTAATATTCCAAATGCTTACCATTGGGTACGAGATTGTCCTTTTCGAAAGCAATCTTTAGAGGCCTCCTCTCTAACCCAACAACCAAACATTCAAATTTAAAATCCAAATCACACACAAAGTGATTTTTCCGCAAACCCAAGTAGTAATCAATGACAACTAATAGTACCCGGGTACATAGAAAAAAGAAAAGGATCCAAAGAAAACCCAAAGAAACGTCAAATTACTACTCTAAGGATACCGGAAAACTCAATACCATGTTTGATCGACTCAGGAAGCTCGTTAAGTGTCATTCCATTACATTTAGTCCAAAAATTCCAATTAAACACTTCCAAAATTCGTAAAGGTCTATCGGTCGCTCAAACACAAGGCATTCTCACCTTGCAGGAAAAATGTCGTGTTAATTTGAAAATTGGCCGCATATCCAAATATGTTGATCTTTATGTTATTGATAATAAATTACCCTATACCCTTATTGGACTTAACCATTGCCAAAGTTTCCAGTTAAATATTGATTGTGTTAAGATGCAAATTTTCCAAAATAACCAAAGAGTGCCTCTCCTGAACCAATTACGAAATATTCCAACCATTAATTCCTTGCACGTGTCAGAACCTAATGAAGATATCTCAGAAAAGGAAAATGCAGGGATATTTGGCGAAAATTATGAGCCGGAGTTTGTAAACGCCACTGAACCTATCCAAGTTCAGTCTGCACCTAACAAACTGCCTACTCTCTTAGCCAAATATGTCGGTATTTTTGCCAAAGATAAATATGATGTAGGATGTGTCAACATGGAACCACAGAGAATACATTTAACTTCTGACTTACCAATTTCGCTTAGAGCTTATCGTACTTCCCCTAAGGAAGAAGAAGAAATTAGAGAACAAGTTCAAAATTTGTTAAAAGCCGGTATCATCAAAGAAAGTCATTCCCCTTATTCCTCACCTGTAACCTTAGTTTATAAACGTGAAGAAGGAAAGAAAACTCGGTTGTGTGTCGATTTCCGAAAATTAAATGCCATAACCAAAACAGATGCAGAACCCTTACCCCGAATCGACACTTTATTGGACAAATTGGTGCAAGCTAAAGTGTTTTCCACTCTCGATTTAGCAAGTGGATATTGGCATATACCTATCCACCCTAAAGATACTGAAAAATTAGCTTTTGCCACAACGTTTGGCTTATTTGAGTGGAAACGTCTCGCGTTCGGCTTGAAAAATGCGCCTGCAAATTTTAACCGTATCCTTCGAAGAATCCTAAATAAATATAAAATTGAGTTTGCATGCAGTTATTTTGATGATATTATTGTATTCTCACAAAATGAAGAAGAACATTACCATCATTTGGAAATCATTTTTGATATTTGTGTCCAGGAAAATCTTAAATTAAAGCTGTCTAAATGTAATTTTGTTAAAAAAACAATTAATTTTCTTGGATATGAAGTGTCGAATGGTTGTATTACACCCGATAACCCAAATATTGAAACCATCAAGAGGTTAAAACCACCAACCAATGTTAAAGAGTTACGCTTTTTGGGATCTATTAATGTTTGTAATAAATTCATTCATAAATATGCTGAGGTTAGATTTCCTCTTAATAATTTGTTAAAGAAAAATGTTCCTTATGTATGGGACCAGAACTGTCAAAATTCTTTTGAAAAATTAAAAGCAGCTCTAATTCAAAAACCTATCTTAAGATTGTTTGATCCCAAAACACCTTGTAATTTATTTGTAGATGCATCAAGTCTTGGAGTGGGATGTGTTGTGAAACAGGCTGATGAAAATGGTATTTTGCACCCCATAGCATATCATTCTAGAAATCTTTGCGACTATGAAAAAAATTATGCAATTACTGAACTCGAATGTTTGGCAATTGTGGATGCTCTAGATAAATTTTACCATTATTTACATGGTCAAAAATTTGTCATTCATACAGATCATGCGGCTCTCACTTGGCTCAAAAATGTTAAAAACTTAAGAGGACGTCTTTTCCGCTGGTCCCTTAAATTGAGTATGTTTGACTATGATATTAAATATAAAAAGGGCTCCACTAATGTAGAGGCTGATATGCTGTCTAGATTACCTGTTTCAGAAGACCCCCCACATCATACACATTTACTCAACTTGAACGATATCAGAGAAAATCAGAAAAAAGAGAATGTCAAGGTAGATGGTAAAAAATATGTTGAAATTAATGATGTTATTGTGATTAAAAAGAAAAGTTTGTATAAGATTGTCGTCCCCATGGCTTTACGTTTACCCCTCTTGGAAAAAGCCCACACAGATTTTGGACATCCTGGAATTTATAAGATGATAAATTTAATTACAAATCAATATTATTGGCCTAATCTTAATAAAGATATTGAAAATTTTGTTAAACATTGTCATACCTGCCAAATCAACAAAAAAAGTAGGCAAAAAAGGTTTGGTTTGTTGCAGCTCATGCCCCCAACGGATATACCTTTTGAATGCTTGGCATTGGACTCTGTTGGCGGATTTAATCATTATAATTCGGCAAAGAAATATCTGCATTTGGTCATAGACCATGCAACTCGCTATGTGTGGGGTTTCGCGTCAAAAAGTGTAACAACTGAAACTTATACAAACATTTTAAAACAATTATTTCAAACTCAAGTACCAGAAAAAATACTTACTGATAGAAATGGAGCATTTACAGCTTCTAGATTTAAACGTTTTCTTCGTAATTATAATATCAAACACCGATTAACCTCCAGTCATCACCCGGAAACGAATGGGAAAATTGAGCGTTTGAATCAAACTATTGTCACCAGATTAAAATGTATTGTAAATTCATCATCAACTAAATTACCTTGGACAAAATTTTTAGATGAAGTATTGTACCAATTAATGCTACTCCGCATTCTGTAACTCAGTTTCCACCTAGTTATTTGCTGTTAGGAAAATTACCTTATGATCCTCTTTTGCCAGATAATGATTATTACCCTCCTGTTGAAGAAGCTAGAAAATTGGCTAAGGAAAGAACAATAGCTTACCATAAAAAAAACAAAATCCATTATGATGCTCGTTTTCTTCCTGTAAAGTTTAAAGTTGGTGACATTGTAATGTATGAAGAATTCCACTATCCTAATACACGTAAATTGACTCCACCATATTCTGGACCATATACTATCTTAAAACAACTATCTGATGTAAGTTTTGAAATTGATAAACCCAGTATACATTTTAAGAGAAATTCTGAAATAGTGCACGCCTCCAAGTTGAGATTCTATAACCCTCCTCAAAATTTAAAACTCTACCATGAATAACCCCCGTCTATTTCTTTCATCTTTCAATTTTTTATTTTTGCTTTCCTATCGTCCCTCTATCATTTTAGTGTTTGGATGAGGACCCAGCTGGATGTTAATTTAAAACCCAGCGGTGTAGTTGGCGGAGCAGTTTTAAAGTACTGCTAACCTTTTTATTTTTTTTATTATACAATGACAAAGCTAGGAACACGTTAGGGGTCCTCCGCTCCGTGGCCTCCCGTCTATAGTCGAACTGTTTTCCCATTTTCTCTTTCCATGTAGAATGGAGAATTTGGCAAAACTGCTTCGCTTTCCCTCTGTAGGTGATTATCGACATCCACTTTTCCTTTTTCCTTGTGCAAGAGACACATTTTTTGGATGATAATCACCTCAGAGTTTAGAAATCCATGTCTCACTGAGCATGGTGGAAAGGATAGCCTAATTTTTTTTTTATTTTTTGGTTAGAATTTCCTATTTTTACAAAGTTTTCCAGTTCAATCTTTTTTTTTCTCTCCTGAGAATAATTCCCACTAGAGTGTCCTATAAGCCCAAAGATGCTTGTAAATAGATATTTTGGAGTAGTAACAGAGCTTGTAACTGCTCATATGACATTTTCATGTTTGTGTTGTTTTTATTGCATTTGTAGTAATTGTTTTGTCCTATATTTACAATATATTTGAAATATCTTTTATGATATATTTTTTAAATTTAATGTTTTGAATAAGTGTTTATATCATGTTGAAGTATTTTTATAAGTTTAAGTGCATATTTTAATTGTTTGTGTTTTGTAAATAATATAAGTAATTGCCATATTATATTTCTGTTTTCAAGTATCATATTATTTAGTTTTTATTGTATTGTATGTTTTAAGAAAGGTGCAATGTTTACCTTTCCTGATGAACCAACACCCAAGAACAATTCACACAGGACATGTTGGTTAACAAAAACTTTTACAATGTGCTAATAGACTTTCAAAAAATAGCACATAATGTTCTCGCGAGAAATGTTTAAATTTTTTTTTGCTGCAGCTGTGTGTTTTGTTTACAGTATATGTCATATGTTTTATCTTCAGTGTATATCATCAGATAGTATCAGTATTTTATGTAAAAGTAAGCCCAAGCAGTTTGAGAGTCTAATTAGAATTCCATAGAAAAAGAAAAAAAAAAAAAAAAAAAAAAAAAATTCGATAGCCTAGTTTAAAATGAGTTTAACTTATGGGGTTGAGCCCCACAGCCCTTGCTGACAAGTACTGTGGTGCTCATTTTTAAAGGGGGGGGGGATGTGAAATGAATGTGAAAAAGTATGAAAGAATTTTGAATGTGAACGAATGTGGATTGATATGAAAGGATAGTTAGTTAAACCCATTCCAAATCAGAAACTAAAATATAAAAATTCAAAGTTTAAAATCCCTAAATCGTGTGTCAAAATATTAAAGTTTTGCCTTAATTTCTAGTTGCCCCTTAACTTAAGTTTCTTAAGTAGTAACTTAACTTTCCTTACGATACATTTATTACGAACAGATATTAATTTGGAATCCTCGTTAAGATTAAAAGTGCTGACGGTAGCGCATCTCTCTTCTCCCGGTGGCTACATCTTGCATGTTAATTATCTGGGCTGCTTACCCAGATATGAGTCAAGGGCTAATTAGCCAATTAAATTACATTATTTCATAAGTTGCAAAGCGGTCTCTGGCGGTGGTCCGGCCGTATATAATGTGAGGAGCACGTTTTTGCGTGGCTTTTGACTCTAATCACTCTCCACAAAAACTACGGCCAGTATTCTTCGAAGTGCGACGGCATCCTTGCCGTTGTAAGTCCGGCAATTCGCCGAAATATGAACGATAAGACGATGTTTCCCCGGTAAGACTCTTCAAACTGTCCCCTGGGCCTAGCTTAAAGAGAAACTTGTAATTACAAAGGAATAAACGCTAGTTCCCAGGAAAATGCTTGCTGATTTCTTTTACATTCGCACGACTACATCAACGACGTTATACCGATTACTGGAATGTGTGATAGCGGCGATCGACCGTCTGTCGTTACAGAGGGATCGAGGTGCGCCCGTTATACAGAGGCGTATCGATATCTTACAGTGATATATATATTAAGATCTGATCAGAATTCTTTGAAATAGGCAGGTAACGTGGAGATTCTTTTCCCTATGTATTATACTTATTCTAGGGGCCATTGTAACCTCTTAACAGTGTAGCAAGATTCTCTTCCCACCCTCAAGTATAATAAGAATAGCATGAAAATAGTGAATTATATATTTAAATGTTTATTTGAATGTTTAATGAATCTCAGTCTTCACATAAAAAAATCAATTGATGCACAAATCAAATTGAATTTGAGTAATCAAAAATATTGCGCTCTCCAGACTCATACTATTTATTGCCTGAACTGGGTTTGTGCAACACTGACTGATAATAGGTTAATGCATGTAATGTTGCACATATCTAAACAGTCCTTGAAAATATTGAATTAAGTTCTTGAAAATTGCTTGAATTTCATTTGCTTTGAAATGTATGAACTATGAACCATAGTGATGCTTATTTTCTTTGTCTTTAGAATTGTCAAACTGTGGAAAGAGAGTTTGAATAAAGTGAATGAGAAAGCATCTCTTGCCTTAGCTGATCCTGAAGAATACGAAAATCTGTTTCCTGGGTTAAATGAAGCCATAAAAGCTGAGCAGTATTTGGAACAAAATCATATTAGGCAGCCTGCTAATACATATACATCTGCTGCAGTAAGTGTCAGAAATTTTTATTAACCTATTTGTAAAGGGTTTTTGTAGGTAGACATTGCTTTTCATTAACATTGATTTTAAGAGAGTAATAATCAAAGTGCATATGATAATAAAATATGCTTAACCCTCTCAGTGTCTGTAGGCTTTACTGCATTTCTATAAAAATACTTATAAAACTTGTGTTAACTTAAAGTTTCCTTTGCAGTTTGGTGTTAAAATATCTTTCATATATCTTCATCTTAGTTATAATTCTTAAAACATAATTTTGATTTAAAAAAAATATTTCTGTCAACAGGTAATTTAAGTTGTTTTCTGCAAGCAGAAAACTATGGGGCAACTGCTTAGAGTGTTTAAAGTTCATATTTATTTTCACTTTATTTGGACCATTAAAATACTTTTTAGTCAACTTAAAAAAAAAAAAAAGTTTTATACAATTAGATTTTTTTTTTCTCTTATACATGTCTATGCATAGCTCTTGAACATGTTTTTTCAAATTTTATACTAAATAAACTTTTAAATACTAACCAATTGTTTTGTGATCTCCACTTACAAGGAAGGTCTCCTTAAAGCGCATACTCAGAATATTTTGAAAAAAATGCTAATAAAGCTACTCATGTACGTAATAAAGGATCAGTCAAATTTAGCTGCGGAATCCTAGTACTAAATCTGTAAAAAAATAAAATACTTTGGAGTATGTGGCGCAAAAAGACGCGATTTGGCGAGCAAAACTTTTTCTTCGCCAAATGCAAGCGACTTTAATGGATTTGAAAATGCCTGGTTAAATGAGTGTTTAAATGCATAGTACTTTATGAATTTAAATTTCAACAATTAAATAGTTTCTCATTTTTTCTATAAGCTTATATAATATAAAGAAAAATTAAGTATTGCTGAAGTTATTTAATTTTACACGGTGTCGCTGGATGGATAAGTTTTAAGTGTATTTTAACAGTAAATCTCGGATTAAGAGCCCTCTCATCATACATTTCTATATTGAACAAGTCATTGTTTCCATGGCAACAAGACTTTTTTTTCTTGTTGTCTCCGGCACTAACAATATCGAAGTCAAATTGACAGTGCTCAGAATTGGACATTTAATTTTTAGTTTGAAGCATTTTTAATCCATTTAAATTTATTCTAAATCGTAGAATACGATCGTTAATTTTCTTTAAATGTACATATAAATGTACATGGCAAAACTGTAGTTATAAAAGTTTATTTATTTAAGTTAAACTTACTCAAACTAGTTCAGTATAAAGAGTAGAAAACTTTTTTCCTTAAAGCGTATTTATCGTAAATGCGCATTTTAAAAATTTCATTGTGTCGCCAACCCAGCGATAAATCGCCAAAACACGAAATTTTCATAATTTTTTTATGGACGTTATATCGAGTTTCCGCAGCAAATTTTTTTATAAACGTATATATCCTCATGAGAAGAATATTCTGTAATTTTTTCAAAATTTTCTGAGTATGCGCTTATGGAGACCTTCCTTGTTAGTATCTCAGGTGGTTGCGCACAGCCTCACTCCTCTCTAAATCCATCTCTTTATGTAATTAATCTTAGTTTAATTCTATCAAAAGTTATTTATATTGGTTAGGTAACAGCATGATTTTTAAATAAATCTGGAAAAGAGTCTTCTCGCCTATAAGGTACACCTTATTAGCGATACCACCTTAGTGGTAGCACCTTATTATTAATGTTAGACTGCCTATAAGGTACACCTTATAGGCAGTCTAACATTAATGTTGACAAATAAGATTTTTTTGCTTTATGCTTAGATATAATTATATTTACTAACATAAATTTTATGAGTTATTTTAAAAACTAATTTTTAAACTTTTATATATCTTAAGAAATGTTTATGCATGTCAAGATTAAGTTTATAATTAATAAATTACTTTTATTCATTAGCCAAATTATGAAAGAGATATTGTTGAAGAAATGAAGCAAGCTGAAACTTGCGGTGATTTTGTATATATACCCGATGCTTCTAAGGTATGTTATTAATCGCTAAAATTATCACCTCTATTGTGGGGGGGTGATTAAAATTTTTAATTGATAAAATGTTTTTGTTTTTTGCTATCTCTTTCATTATTCTACAGGGTCTCAAACCGGAATTGAACCGAAAAATGAACAAAAACCAGAACTTTTTTTTCCCCCTCTAGTTCCAGAACTGAACTTAGTTATTTTTTGTTATTTTGCTCTGGAACTGTAATGTAAAAACATTCTTATTTTTAAAACTTCAATTTATAAAATTTAAATTATTTAAAAGATAAATTAAAATAGTAGCCATTGACATTATTTACCTCTGGTCTTTAAATGTCTGACACAACTCTTGTCAAAAAATCAGAAATTATGTGTACTGACTAGTAGTAACTAACAGTAAAACTAATTTAAACTGCCAAAATATCTAACTGAAGAACACATCTAATACTAACAAATTCCTTCCTCCTCCTCTAATTTCAAAACTAAGATGTTTTTAAGATAAAATGCAAGATTTATCATTAAAATTAAGAGAGAAGTTAATGGAATTTTGATGAAAGTAAGGGAATATTAATTGAAATCTGTTAATTTCAAAGTAATATTGAAATTGGCTGTTTTCAGCATGATTTCACGAGAGAATGATCTCAGAGCTAGTTTGTCTGAGAAAATCATCTGCGAGAGCCTGGAAAAATGAATAAGTTAAAGTGCTGACCACACTGTAATATTAAATATGAATTTTTAATCTTCAAATAAAATCAAAAGTTTTGTAATTGTAGAAAGCCTCGTGCAAGAAGAAAATAAGAAGATAATTTTACATGATAATATTTTGTATTAGCTTTAGGTGCACATCTTTTGAGAATTCATTTATTTCGAACTGAATGAAATATCTTTAAGAGAACAAAAATCAGCAGAGATGTAGTTGAGGTAGGATAATACGGTGGTATACACTGTATACCTTCTGGATTTTTTAAAACCTCTGTATACCCTCTGTTTCTCCAATAAAGCTATAGCATATACTCTCTGATTTTTCTTTTTTTTATGGCTACACCATTGAAATCCAGAACTGATACAATGTATTTTATGTTAAGGGTCTTCTCCCCTCACTAGAAAACACCCGCCTGCTAATGTTAATCCTACGGGACAGTTAATTTCAAATATCTCATTTGCATTTCAACATTTTTAAAAGATTTTTTTTTTTGCATTTGATAGCTGAAATTGATCTCTACAGTGCCTACTTTCTACTTTTTCGACTTTCTTTGAGGATACTTCCACTTTCAAAACTGGTTCTGAAAGTAAAAGTATGTTCGAAAAAAAAAAAAAAAAAAAAAAACTCAAAGAAAATTGAAAAAGTAAAAAGAAGGCACTGTAGAGATTGATCTCAGCTATCCAATGCAAAAGAAATTTTTTTAAATATTAAAATGCAAATGAGATATTAGAAAATAACTGTCCCATAGGATTAACATTAGCAAGCGGGTGTTTTGGCATGAGGAAAGAACACCCTTAATTGAACCAGAATAAAACATGTTATGTTCAAAGTCTCATTATGCTGAACAGTGTATTTGTGTAACTCAGCAAAAAAAAAAAAAAAAAAAAAAAAACTGTAGTGTCTGTTTTTTTATATTTTAGGTTATGGAAGAAGAAGCTGCCAGTGAATTAAAATCCCTTGCAAGTGAAATTCAGAAATCATTCGATATGTCAAAAGTAGAACAGAGTTCTCATCTGCTCCCTGAAAAGACTCAAGTAATCAAAAGTTAAACATATATCTTTTTTTATATACAGTAAATATCCTAAAATCCACACAGTTTCAAATTAGAGTTCTGCATCAGGTTTGGTAACTTGATTTTATCCGAACATAACCTCTCAGGTCAGGTTGGTTGTATTATTTTTTCCTTTTTCCTGTGGGTCAAGTTTTTTGAAATCGGCTTAGTTTTGGGTAAGATTTTGTTTCTTGCAGTTCGAATTCAGGTGTACATATCAGTTGTTTAAAAAGAGAGACCAAATATACATTCAGATGAAAAAAAAAAAAAAATTAGAGTTGCTAAAAATTATATTGTCAGCTTCAGGATGGTTAAAAACTTACTTGGGCAGGACTCTATGCCAGATGTAAATAGAAAAAACGGTTTTGATAAAATTTAAACTTTTTTCTTCTTACCATTTGTGAAACAATCATTAATGTCACAAGCATTTTAAAATGTATGGAAATCATAAATAAGAGGTTTTCCATCTCTCTCCGACAATCAAGTGGGATTTGTTTCAGATTTGCACTTGGAAATCTGGTATTTATTTTAGAATCAGTGTGTTTTTCTGATGGATCCATAGACATTGAATCTTCAAAAATTGAGACCAACCTTGCGTACACATTCTTTAACAAAAAAGAAAAGAGGGGGGAGGGGGAGTTTAAAATTTTGATAATTTTTTTTTTTTTAAGAAAATTTTTTTAAATATTGTATATTGCTTATTCTGTACATTTCACTTGCTTTGAACTATGAGTTTTTTTAATTATAAAAGAATTTATTTGTTGAAGACAAGTATTTTTATGTAACATTTTAAGTTATTTTTGAATCTGCATTAATAAAAGAAAGATGTTTGTCTGTCTGTGTGTTGGTGATGATTAGGAAACTCTACCACATATAGAGGTCTGAAGATTTGATGAGGATAAGAAGGCAGGTCCAAATGCACTGGAGGCTTAGATTTTTAATTTTTTTATAATTAGCCAAAATATTAATTAAGAACCGTAAACATCACAAAATGCCATGCTGCCACTGATGTCTGCGCCTTTACAAACTTTCCGTGGAACTTCAATCAAAAAGAAGTGAAGCATTCAGTTTTTCATGCATTTTGAAATCGTGATCGCAGGGCTTCCCGTGAGACTACGAAAAAGAAAAGCACTAACATTTTTGCCTTAGCTTCCCAGTGACATCTTTCATTTAAAATGTATTAATATTGACTATTCCAAAAAACATGAAAACTGGCATTAATTGACATTCAGTAACAAGTTTTCTGCAATTTTAAACTATTGCATCTACTTCAAAGGCGAAAAAAAACAAAAAAAACAAAACATATAAAATATTTACTGTTTAAAAAAATATTTTATGAAGTTAGTTTTGTGATTTTTGATTGTTTTTCAAGTTTTCTGGGTTTTTTTCCCCCCTACATTTTAAAATGATGCATCCCTAACGGAAAAAAAAAAACCCCACTTATTCAGCATATTTTTCCAGTTCTGGCAGTATTTTTAGCTTTAAAAAATATTAATATTTACTATTTCAAAAAAATTATTTATCGGAGGTCGATTCACATTCATTTTCATCTTTTCTGCTTTTTTCCAGTTTTAAAATGCCATCTCCGTTTTGCAAACAAAAATGTAAAACAACAAAAAATACTCACTTATCCCTGGTACTTTTCCGATTCTAATGATATCTTTGGTTTAAAAAAAAAATATTAATATTTACTATTTCAAATAAATAGATAAATAAAAATAAATTGTGGACACCTTTTCATAAATTTGCCATGTACTTTTTTTTTCTCTTCTCGGTGTCTTTGAAGATACTACTTCCCATTTTAATTGTGCTTTACATTTTCGGAAGGTTTTCTGCACATGTGTGGGGAAACCTCTACATTAACACTTGGAGATATAATTTGATGTTTTAACATCAAATGACATCTCCTAGTATTAATGTAGGGAAGGGAGGTGTATTTTATATTATTTAGATTTTCTGAGCAACTTTTAGTCATAATTGAAAGTTTAATACATTGTCAGAAATTAAATCAGCAATCACTATAACTTTAGTTCATTTAGAGATTTTTGTTTAAAATATAGAATCGTACAAATTAGAGGGTGTGTGCTGCCAATAGCAGTAGGGTAGCAATAGTCATTATAGGTTCATTAGGAAAGATTTTCGTTTAAAAATATAAAATCATTCAACACTTATTTTAGGTATTATTTAAGGTTATTATCATGGACCAATGCCAGACGGGTCAGCTAGTTATAAATTATTCTACTCTATCAATTTAGCATTTAATCCAAATGCAGTTGCAATATGTAAAGTTATATCTCCCTCCCCATGCAAACACATGTACTTTTCTATTGTATATATTTCAGCTATTTTAATATGAACATGCTATCACCCCTGGATGATTTTCTTGTTAAAGAAAAGTGACTGACAAGGAAATTATCTGTAATGCATTAAATCCTTTTTTTTCAAAAAAATAAAAAGAACTCATCAGAAGCTGAATTTGCTAAAGTTTATAAAAAGTTAGTCTTAAGCAAATCTTAGTTTTATAGGATATTTTTTGTGATATTTTATTGCAGCAAAGTTTTAGTTCTGATTACAAAATGATAGTTGATTGTAAACTCCAAGGAAATTTAATTTCAATTTGATCTATTATGTATAATTTACAATGCATGTGTGTATTTAATCATAGCCAGGTTCTGTGTTTCTGTTAACTTATTCTTTTGCAGGTGTGTAAGTGTGTAAATTACAAAGCATCCTTTATATGTCACTGAAAGGAATAATAGAAAAAATGTATAGTAAAACAATAAAAAATATATGGAGTGATGGTAGTCAACTATGTATTTTGCATAATATATGAATGTTCAAATGTTTTTACTCTGGATTTTGATAGATAAAATGTTGTCCTGAAGGTTGCTTCTATTATCTATTTCTCTAAATATAATTTAATTAATTCAAATGAGTAAGGCACTTTTGTTGTAGATAAATCTGCATTACAAAATTTTGCATTTCTTGTAAGTAAAATTGTAGACTAATTGTCCCGTACCAGAATAGAAATATCAACTATATCAATTTCTATTTGAGCAGTTAAATTGTTAAAGATTTAAAAACTCACAAACTTTTGATAAAACTGTTATACCATTTCATGTTTGATATTATACCATGTAGCAGAAGTTAGACTAAATACCTAGATAACGTAAGGTTTTATGATTTTAAACTGCAACAGTGTTTGCTAGAACAACAAAAAACATAATAATAATGTTTACTCTAATGCAACAAATAACATTCCTAGGACACACAAGGCATTTTCACAGCGATCTACAAAAGAAAAAGAAAATCCAATGTAGTAAAGAAACATTGTTATGTATAGGAACACTTTGATGCCAAAAAAATTGAGGACAGTCAATAACTATCTATAAAAAAGACGTGTATTAGAGGTGCTTTACTGTATATTTATAATGTTGATAAATTGTAAATGATGCCTTTTTCATATATTTCTTGCTTTCATCTTTACAGAGTAAACCAGAAGTGAAGCCCTTCTCTTTAAATACTGAAGATGATTTGGATTTGGATATTGATATCCAGAATCTTGTTCTTGATGAAACTGCAGAAACGGTGAGTTATATTTCTATTAAGATAATTTGAGATAATGAATACAACTTTCATAAAATTTTAAAAAATACTCATATGAAATATGCTGCAATTTCTGTTGGATTTTTTTTCCCTAAAAAAACACAAAAGAATTTTTTGTCCACTCGAATCAAAAATCACTCTTATTTTCAGCTAACAGATGATAAAACTAAAGATGCTACTTTTTTCATTCAGTCATGATTAATTTTATTGCTATTTATCTATTGCAAAATGTGTTTGTAATTAAAGGCTGCAAACTGCATTATTTGGGATATTTTGTATTAGAAATTGGAAAATTCAGGCACCACAAAAATCATTTTTTCCTGTATTCCAAATTTCTTACACAGCCATATATTTCTTTGTTACCATTTTTCTTTATATCATACATTTTTAATTTTCTAATAAAAGAATAAAAGATAACAAAAAATTTTTTATTATCTAATCTGCATGCAGCTTGATGTTATCTATAATTGTAATACAAATGAATGCTGTCATCTACTAGTCACATGTGAGCTTTTGATTCATTCAAAGTTGGTTTAAATTGGAGCCATAGAAATAGTGTGTCACACATTTGTTATTCATTCTCAAACTTGTTGATAGTTTTTTATGAAAACTTACTGCTCCAGAATTTAAAAGGCCATTCAGTATAGCTATTAACTTTCATACTTGTCAGTTTGTCTATGGATGTTTTAATGCAATTTGACTGTATATAAAAAATTCTGATTTTGCTTGCCTGCCAATTATTCAATGTAGCGAATTATTGAAAGATTTTTTTTTTTCTTTAGAAATATACATGCAAATTTAGTTCTGCTTTGTATTGAACACCAGTAACTATGATAAGTTGTGCTTTTTAAAATAAATATTTTTCTTTTACAGGAAATAAATTTTGATGAAGATCTACTCAGTGAAGACTGAACTTTATGAACTGTTAAATATTTTTTTAGCATATTTTGGTATGTCATCATATTTGTACTTTTGCTTAAGGACATTTATTTTAATGAAAGAGTGGAGATAAATATTTCAAGAAAGGAGAGGAATTCATCATTTGAATATTTCTTTAAAATTTATCTGCTAGATTGTAAATTTAAATTGTGTTTATCTATTGTGTAATATTTGTTTTATTGTTAAAATAAAATATTTTCTATTTAAATTTGAATTATTTATTGTCTTATCACTGTTGAATATACACAGATGTCAATTTAATACTGTAAGTCAGAATGTTTCAAACTGATGCATACCAGTTCTGGTATATGAAACTTGAGGTGCTGGTATCCAAAGGATATACAAAAAATTATTGTAAGCTTGAAAATAGCATTATTTTCAAATTTTCTCTATGACGCTACCTTATACTTAAAGAATCATCTACCCTTTTGACAACTGATACTTATGTTGGTCTGAAACAGAAACATCTGAATTTAATTTGATCAAGAGCTGAATTACTTAAATTCAAAGTTCACAAATTACATTTTTTAATGTCAGCTGGGCACATATATATCTCAATACATATATGTATATATACAGTGGGGAGGGGGGGTTATAAAATACAGTAAAATAAAAATTACGGCAATCCAATTTTGTTAAAAAATGCTTCACATTCAAGGGGGAAAAAAACCTTGAAAAATCAGCTTGTTAAAAGTTTTGACTTATAAACATTTTTAATGTAAGAAAAATAAATGTACATTTTTTATGTTGTTTAATTGTTCTTTAAGAAAGTTCTATTTCAAAAATAGATTTGCTTTAAATATTTAAATTTTCTACTGTTTATAGAAATTTTAGTTTTATATTAAATTTTCCCATAGTTCATAGAGGATAGTGATTAGCAATATTCTGAAATAAATGGAAAAATAAATAGATCAGTTGATAAAAATTAATTCCATTTAAAATTTGCAGTAAATGCAAATTGCCTAAACCTTTGCTCTGCATATGAGGATAAAAATTATAATTTTGTAAAGCATTTATGAGAGTATACAACACATAAAATACTCAGTTTTTTACATTTGAATAAAAATAGCAATTGTTTTTTAAAATATTTTCCAGAATGGGGGTGGTAAAATTCAGCTGTATGAACAAATTTGTGAGCACATACATATTCATATGCTGTGAATTTCTGAATAAGGATGTACATATTTTTTTATTGCCTAATACTGCCTGAAAAAGGCTTTGAAATTCATAAAAGCCCTTTCATAGCATAGCCATTCATTATATTAATTGAATAAAACATATTTTAGCCATTAAGCTCAATTTAAATATTGGTTAAAACCTGAGATGATCCCCCCCCCCCCATGTACCATACCTTTAGAAACATATATAAACTTCCAACAATTCACAGTGATCAAAATCGAAAAGTATGCTAACTATCGAATTCGGCAATTAATATTTTTCAATAAAAGTAGAATATCCCTTCCCAGAACTGAAGTAAGGATGGTACCTCAGTGCTGTGTTTTCCTATACCATATTTACTTGAGCATTTTTTGCATTTTGCCATTTCTTCTATGTCAAAAATAACGGGTGCAAAAAAATACACAAGTTATTTAGTTTAACTACTTATTTGTAAAAGCAACCCATTCTTTAGATACTCCAAATCTTTAAAAAAAAAAAAAAATTATAAGATTAAATAATATTTTAGTGAATAAATAATAAATATTAATTATATCATGTGTAGATAAACAGATATCTTAATACTTGTAATATATAGAATTTCAAGTTTTCTAAAAATATTACTTCTACTTCTATTTGAGAATATTTCCTAGATTTACAATCTCAAAATACTTTTCCACCTTAACTAGCTTTACTTACTTCACCTTTAATTTGCATTATTATCGAATAAATGTTTCATTTATGTCAAATTGACTATTAATGGCCTTATTACTATTCTTTTTCCAGCAAAGCAAACTGTCATAAATCTAAAATCTACAGTAAAGCTGTTATTTTATTTATTTTTGAGAGCATAAATAATCTATGCAAATTTAGCCAAATCTTAAATTAAAGAGATTAATTTTCAACAGAAATCTCAAAAATTTCATGTGTTTGATGAACATAGCATTAATGGTTAGAAAACAACGTACTATTTTGGAGGGAGGGGTCATCCAAAATTAATGTTATCCTTATACGATTAGATTAATGTGGAATCTTATTTCAGTAATCCAAGTATGCATATTCTTAATGTAAAAATTAAGATAGCTTTGTTTTTTATTGAAATTTCATTTCCAAAGTGTGTGGGCATAAATTTTGTAAGTAAATATGGTAATTCAGAAATCAAATTTCGTTCATCTAATCTATAGTTAATTTTAAATAATTTATCAGTGACACTGCTAATCAAATGCATGTATTGTTTCATACCAAAAATCTCAATACTGTAGAGTAGGGATGAACTAAATATTCAATGTGTATTCCATATTCGTTCTTACTATCGAATATTCGGTTAGGTTGACTATCAAAATATTCAATCTGGCTAAATACTTAAAACCTTTAAATTTAGATAATAACAAACCAACTGTACACAACTTCTTCTATTTTTAACTATAAATTAATGAATATATTCAAAATAATTAAGAAATAGAATCATTTAAATGAAAGACATTACTTTTACATTTACTGTTTGAAAAGTGATACTTAAGAAAATTAACTATTAATGACGACCTTTCTTCATAGGAATTAGGTATGTACAAATGCAAGTCCTGAATAATGTCTTGTCTGTTAATAATCTATGTCTTGCTTTTTCACAAATAGTGTTTCTAAACAAAATGGTACAAACTTTCAGGGGTAATAATAGGTATCTACACAGACAATTTTTTACAAGAAACCAGGATTGTGATCTACTTATTCAGGCCACAGAGTAAGACAGAGATCCAACTTCGCCTGAAAAGAGCGACTGCGGCGGATGACATAAGAACTAAATCATCGGTTTGGCGATTTTTATCTTCGTGATTTCATTTTAAGTGTAACCCTATTCTGCTTGGCGTTTTTCTGTTGTCATTTGCGCATGTGCAAATTTTCGGCGTTCGCTAATTTATTTTCGAATCTTGTTTAATACTTATTATTAAAATTATTCTTTGAAGATCAAATAGTTGATTATAATTATTATAATTCTTCAAAATGCTACGAAGAGAGGAGTGTATTGTTAGCAAGAACAAGATGTCAAAGTTATTTTTTATTCCTAAGAATCGGTAAGTTGTGGTTTATTTCTATGTGTTATTTTTGTTTTTATTTTTCAAGTTCCATTATGTATGAAATATTTTATATACATTCAGTGTTGGCAGATTTTTAACAAATTTTGACTTTATATTATCGTTAAAATAACTGCCATACCATAAATCTCATTCATGTTTTAAAAAAATTTCTCCGTATAAAATTTTATTCATATATATTTTCTATCGTAATGTAAACATGGTACTAAGTTTTTTCCTATACTAGTAAATCTGCAGATCATTTTTTTTTAAAAATATCATTTTAACTTCGTACAATCCGCAATTATTATTTTTTCAATTGCATGCATGTTTATAAGCATATAAAATTGTTCGAATGTTCCAGAAATTAGAATCCTTAAATTAAAGTGGTAAGTAAAAATAAATGATTTTAAAAATTGTAAAAAATATGAAAGTAAGATGTTTATATTTCCCGAACAGATGCAAAAACATTTTCAAATATTTTAAGCAATTAATTTCTAAATTCTATTAAATTTATAAGCAAAATTTTAAAACTATTGGAAATCCATATCGAAAATTGAGCCTTCATAATTTTACATCTAAATCCATTACGCAAATATTCCATTTTCATTTCAGATAAAAATGAAATTTGAAAAATCGTCTGCATCCCCATAAGAAAGCATTATGACGTAAAAAAAATATTCTATATTTTCCGAACGAATGAACCAAATTTAACTAAAAACTATACAGCTAATTCTGGATACCTAGCCAACATACCTACTAAAAATCAACCTAATCGGACCATTTTTACGGCAAACAGACAGACGGAAACCAAAAACATTTCGCGTCTCCACAGTGAGCCTTAACATGACGTTTCGGCACAAATCTGTCAACACTCAATATATATAAAATATTTCAAACATTATGGAACTTGAAAAAACAAGAACAAAAATAACACATGAAAATAAATCAAAACTTACATTTTGAAGAATTAAAAAAATGAAATTTTCCTTTCAAACTTGGAAAAAAAAATTGTTTTACCACAGCACTTATTTTAAAATAAAGTTGAATTCCGATTGTTTCAGAACATGTTAAAAATAATAAATCTGTTTTCATTCGCGTAGATAGATAATCGACCGTCTTAAAATCAATCAACCAACCAACCGAAGCAAGTAGTCGCCGTTTTTTTTTTTTCCCTTCCCTCATTTGTCGCCAAGAAAGCGATATATAGCTCTATTTAGCTACCTCTCTTCTGTTACGGCTGTAGTTTTCACGTCATCCGCAGCTAGCGCCACTGTCTATGTGTAATCCCATGTTAAAGAAGTTACCATTGAAGTCTATGAGAGTTGATTCTCTGTTTAAATCTCCTTACTCTGTGATTCAGGCAAAACTTAAATTTTCATTTGTTACTTTAACAATAATGAAGCTATTGTAACAGTATTGCTTTGATTTCTATGAAATATGATGACATGATGAGAAATGTTGAAAATTACCACCATTTACATACAAACAACACTGAGCTAGAAATTCCATTTTTTAGAGTTACGATGATAGTACATGTACTGTATCACTGACCAAAATTCAGTCTCTTCCAATGTTGTCATCACATTTTGCTTAAGCAAAGTTAATATCATGAAAATCTTGCTTTGTAGTGACACACGCTGTATTTTTTATTGCATGTATTGTATTGTTGATGTATGTATGTTGATTTGTATTGTATTTCTGATGGAATAAGTGAACTCAGATGCTGGTTTCCTGTACAAAAAATGTTTGTCTTGACCACACTATCTACCCTGAAAGTTTTTTTCCAAGATTTTAGGAACACCCTGTATGTTAACAATCTCTGAAAATGGTTGCCCACTCCAAACATTGCCCTCTAATGCATTTAAAAATTTCCTTGCTAAA